>OX104064.1:891747-945986 GCA_944474145.2 Dicrocoelium dendriticum
CCGTTTTCATGTAATGTTGAGGAAACTCGTTGCAGCTACAGAATTCCCGTCCCCCTAGAGCCTGAGTCAAAAAAATGTACGCTCGATATGTGCCATCTGACGTGAGTAGCCAGTTTAGAAGGAACAATAACTGCACGTCCAAAACGTGTACGCTTTTGTGTCTGAGTTTGTGATAAGTGCTGGTTGGGGAGGAGCGGGAGCACTGAAGCCGCACATCGGTTGGGCGAGTGGAGTGCTTTGTGGCGGAGTTTGTTCAGCGTCAGTATCGGGAGTCTGTTGCGGTAATTGGAATAAGAGGTAGGCTGGTTTCAGGCGATCTATACTGGCAGAGTCATTGGGACCATTTCTGTTCAATACGAAATACGTCTCTTGGCGAGCACTGACTATGAAAGGGCGTTTGTAAGGTGGTGTGAAGTGCTTGCGAACCGGATCGATGCGTAAAAGGACGAAGGGGCAAGTGCGCAAGTCGGGGTGAATGTAGTGGTATCGACGAGTCAATCGCGGTGGAGTTGAACGAATGGGGCAGAAGTATTGTTCCAGTCGTGCAACACATGGCGTGCGAATAAAGCAATAGTGTGGATGCTGCAAGGTTCTTGGCACCAAATCAAGACATACAGCTGTTTACAGAGTAGTAGTGGGGAGAGTTGAATTATGTTGTTATAAATTCCTCACATCTAGACTCACTCAGTCACCCAGTACAGGCCCGGAAATGCAATGTACCTGCGTTTTATCCATTTGTGGATCGTCATTATTGCGCGTTCCATCAGACCCTGGAGGAGCGTGAACCTGCAACTCGAAGTCGCCAGTCCTTGTTTGAGTGAGTCTAGATGTGACGAATTTCCACGCATACTATTCAACTCCCCTAACTACTCCTCTCTAATCATCACGCAGACCAAACTGCTTATAACGCCATAGGTTATTTGGCCGCTCATTTTGGTAACTTTGATGCTTGGTGAGGGCGCTACCCTGTCCTGTGCACGGTAGTGAGATGAAAGACAGTGGATAGTACGCGGCGCTACATCACATCCAGTAACTTATTTACCATGGTCATTGCCGTTCCCCGTAGCTCAGTGGTCTCAACCAGGGACTGGCAACAGTCGAGTTGCTGGTTCGGACTCTAACAGGGTCTGATTTAATGCGCACTGCTGACGATTCCCGAAAGGATGAAACGTGCATACAGTACTTTTCCGAGCGTTTAATGTCTGCTGAGTGAGTCTAGATGTGACGAATTTCTGCCTCTAACATACAGTTGTTCTTGTAGGACCATTGCCTAAGGACTGAGGACAGTGAACTATCACCTTCTGATGATGAATACATGTCAGAAGTACACACTCATCCTAGCGTGATTTACATATTGTTCTTATTATTTTTGCTTAACGATTGGTTTCATTTTTATTTTTTCATAATATTCAACATTAACAAACTGGGGTCGCGACTGCTAAAAATGTTTTCACTAGTTTCACAGTTTTTTAATCTTTCCAACCTCCGTATCATTTGCTTTCTTATTATATTAACCATATATTTAATTAGCAAATTTTCGGTTTCATCCGCTTTAGACACTGGATTCGTTGACGATACTAGTCCCGATGAATTGGTTGAGCCACATAGAGATCAGGGACACTTTGCGCAGACCTGTGTGGTGAGAGAGGTCCAGGACATTCCCCATATTGAGACCTGTTTTAGTCGTGTTACTCCATCAAAAAAAACACTGAGCCTCATGAATATTTCAAAAAATTCTCACACCAGACCTGATGCAGTTTCCGCTTGAAGAATCAAATAGGTATTCTATTCAAAAGAACCCGAGCCTACCGCTCTGTACATAAACCAGGAAGATAGAGAATTTATGGTTATTCCACATGTTGAGAACGTAATGAGTGGCGGACAAGTTGTTATTGGAGAACATATGTCTGGTTAACATAATAACTCGAACATATGAACGCGATTCCACTTTGCGCATGACTTTCGCGACAACATTCCGGAGCGATGCGCCGTTACAACCCATAATTTACCGAGCATCTGTCTAGGTTTCATCGTGTACGTCGTCCGGTTGATTTTCCACTACACCTCCTTCGTCTGCCGGCATCTCATGATTTACTTGTTTCCCTTGTGCGCCCTCTTTGATATCCATACTACTCATAAGTAGTGCATCACATCTACATAATTAGTGTCCTTCGGATGCGTAACACACGTCCGTACTGGAACGAAGACTTGCGTTATCCCAAGATTGTAGACAGGATGACGGTAAACAGATTTGAAACAATGGAAATCAGTTTGCATTGTAACGACAACTTGGCGATGCCTCTTCCAATTACAGACAAACTGTACAACGTCAGATCTCTGTTTCAAGCCCTATAAACGGTATTCAACGCAAATCCACCTGATGAGTGGCTAAACATCGACGAGCAGGTGGTAACTTTCAAAGAAAAATCAACCTTAAAGCCTGTAACCGAAAGAAGACCAAGAAGTGGGCATTTCAAATATATGTCCTGTCAAGTGTGTAGAGTAATTATCATAATATAGATCTCTACACAGTCATATTAAACTTGTGGAGCGTGAGCTAGATGTGAAGGATTCTGGAAATATCGTCCTAAAGCTAAGGGTACCAATCCCTCGAGAAAAATGGCACAAGGTATACTGTGCTAATTGTTTCAAATGTATACCATATATTGGCACTGTTCGGACCAAGCGTTTAAGGGACTGCGAACTTCCTACTAAAGCTGTAACGTGGAGGCATGAAACAGGATCCTCCGCTGTCCGTACAGAAATCATAGACAATCTTGTTGGCAGGGAGATTAACTGTTTTGATAACAAAGGTGTCATGTTATTAACAAGGTATGACAGTATTGTGCCAAGACTGAAGTTCAAAATTGGGACAAGGAAAAGAGTGCGTATGTCCAGCTGCATTACCCATCTGATGTGACGAGATATATTCGGCACGTATTCTAGAGCTAAAGAGTTATCTCGCAACATTGCGGCGCCGGTTCGAATCTGCAAAAGGAGTGGGCGTCCTCGCAGTATACACAGCCCGCGAGCGACTGGCGGTGGTCACACCGCAGAGAAGCGCCGGTACGGCGCTCAGATGACACTAAGATGACGTAGGATCGACATCAATGGTGACCCTGGAACCTAGTACAAATTCTCCAGGATGCATCACTGTTGAAGCGCAGACTAGTTCCGTGGAACAACAACCGACATCTTCCTTTACAGTGTTGCGGATACCGAGCGGAATGAGCGGTAAACGCTCCGACCAGTGGACATTCGATGACGTCACAGTGAGTGCGGCTTTGCGTTGACAGTGAAAAAAACTCGACTAAACCGTTATCAGCCAGAGGATATGCTGCTGTGCGTAAACGAGAACCACCAAGCTTGTGGTTATGGTCGAGAAACACTGCAGAATTTAATTTGGATCCTCCATCCGTGGTTATAATGACGGGGTGCCAAACTCGGATATCCAACTTTCGGTGAAAGTTCGTGACACCGTCTCGGCTGATACTCCTCACAGCGGCACGGCGGGTGGCCAACATGTGAAGCGATCGACACACATTAACAGTAAATAAAACCGTTGCATGGCGGTAGGGGTCCAAGCATGTCCATATGGACATGCTTTAATCGAACGTCAGGCAGATAAAACGTTTCAGGAACAGAAATCATGTGGCGATGTATCATGCTATTCTGGCAGGTCATACATTGTTTCTCCGAATGCTGGATATCAGGCGCACGCTGGGCCAGATGTAGTAATACGTAATCCGCTTGATGGCATCACGGCTGCTCGGATGGGTAATTCCATACAAGTGGTCAAACACAACTAGTCGATACTGTTGCGGAACGGATGGTCGAAGCTTTCCGGGGGGTATATCACAATAAATATGCGAGTGCTGGTTGAGAACAGGCAGTTGAGAAAGTGTAATAGAAGGATTTGATTTCATCTACTCAAACCCAGAATCTGTTTCTTGATGGGCAGCAATATCTTCTAGCTTGCTTGCTTGGCGCGAAACCTCGTGAAGACCAATGCCGGACAATGCGTCGACTACACCACCGTGAGCTGCAACAATGTGTCGAATGTCGGTGGCAAACTGTGATATTTAATCGAACTGGCGCATTTCTCAAGAGGAAAAGCGATCAGAAAAACCACGAGAAGCAAAATCAAGGGGCTTATAATACGTAAGGGTGGTAAATGTACGCATTTTAATGAGTCATTTGATCGGGGTTATAAAAGTTCAAGCGCATTGGTCCTTGCGGCACATATTATCCTCAGGTCGATGGGTGTCGGTGGCAGTTGATTCAGATGAGCATGCGATAATGCATGAGCAACCATGTTGTTGGGATCGTCGATGTAACAGAAGTCCACACAGTTAGGTATGAATCTGCCGTAGTGGTTGACTACGCCGAGGAATCGGCGCAGGCTTCTGAAGGATGGCGGCATGGGGTAGTCTAGGATTACTTGTGTCTCATCCGGAAGAGGTTTGATGCCATCACCATCGATCCTGTGACCCAGAAACTCAATGATGGGCTCACCAAATGTGTCATAGTTTTCATGTCAATCAGTCCAATCTGCATCAGCTGTTTTAACTCCCGTATAAGCGACTGTTTCGACTTATTCGGTTCTATCACATCCTGTCGCATCGCAATCGAAGCGGCTCCTGTCAGCTAGAACTGTTTGCATTTTTCTAACATATTCATCCTTATTCATTATAATTACTCCTGTTCCTTTCTCCGATCCGGAACTTACAACACTCTCGTTTCGCTGGAATTCAAATAAGTACCCACGATTGTGTTTCCTCAAAATTTGTCACTCACCCGTTAAGGTAACACAAATTGATGGGTGACTTAAGCAGATAATTTGTGGTTCGCATTTACGCACAACAGCATATCCTCTGGCTGATAACGGTTTAGTCGAGTTTTTTCACTGTCAACGCAAAGCCGCACTCAATGTGACGTCATCGAATGTCCACTGGTCGGAGCGTTTACCGATCATTCCGCTCGGTACCCGCAACACTGTAAAGGAAGATGTCGGTTGTTGTCCCACAGCACTAGTCTGCGGTGCAACATTGAGGTATCCTGGAGAATTTGTACTAGATTCCAGGGTCACCGGAGAGGTCGATCCTACGTTATGTGTTGCACGACTGGAACAATACTTCTGCCCCATTCGTTCAACTCCACCGCGATTGACTCGTCGATACCACCACATTCACCCCGACTTGCGCACTTGCCCCTTCGTTCTTTTACGCATCGATCCGGTTCGCAAGCACTTCACACCACCTTACAAACGCCCTTTCATAGTCAGTGCTCGCCAAGAGACGTATTTCGTATTGAACAGAAATGGTCCCAATGACTCTGCCAGTATAGATCGCCTGAAACCAGCCTACCTCTTATTCCAATTACCGCAACAGACTCCCGATACTGACGCTGAACAAACTCCGCCACAAAGCCCTCCACTCGCCCAACCGATGTGCGGCTTCAGTGCTTCCGCTCCCCCCAACCAGCACTTATCACAAACTCAGACGAACAAAAGCATACACGTTTTGGACGTGCAGTTATTGTTCTTCCTAAAATAGCTACTCACGGCAGATGGCACATATCGAGCGTCCAATTTCTTGACTCAGGCTCTAGGGGGCGGGAATTCTGGAGCTGCAACGAGTTTCCTCAACATTACATGAAAACGGATATCCCGAGATGTTCACAGCACGGCACTCGAAGGCGAACGCTAGTACTAGGAAAGCAAAGATGTCCGACGTCCCTAAGAGAAAAGTGTTCCAATCGCTACCATTCAAAGGCGACCAAAATGACAGGAGATTCCGATACCGTCACCATCAATCTATGAAAAAGTGTGCTTATGCCGCTGAACTTGTACTTTGCACCAAGGTAACCAGTTTCTGTTTAAATCCAACCTGGACAAACCAGACTCTCGAGATACCTTCTCAATCGCTTACCTGTTTCACTGTACTTGCGGTAGCGAGTACGTTGGTCGACCTGAACGAACATTGTCCACAAGAAGTCCAGAGCATATTCCTCGACACCTGGTCGCGAATGGTCAAACGCTGCCTCTCTGTTCGTTCTTCCGACATATGCTTGAATGCTGCATGTGTGAAAACTCTCGTGAATCATTTAGCATAATCAACCAACAGAGCGTCGCCCGTCTGCTTCAGTTCACTGAGGCCTCGGCAATTAGGCGGCTGAAACCCAGTTTGTGTAAACAGACCGAGTTTGTCGTCAGTCTCACCCTGCGTTGGAGAGGCTGGTGGCCACATTCCTTTAGGTGGAGTGCCGACCAGCATGGGAGGAACTTCGACTGTGGCCCACTTTCATGGAAAGACAATCAGCCTTGTATTATTGTAGCGAGAACGACACGGTAGGGGAGAAAGCTGTTGATTGCACGCTGAGAGGTTCACACACATATCCCACGCACACACACAAATATAGCCGCGTTTCCCACTTACGACGCACCACCTTCCGCCGAGTGAAGTGGTGCCCGCTCAGCGCCATTAGGCTGATCCGACGTGGACATTGAATGTGCAGTTTTCGCCCACATTTCTGCTCCCTTGCGTCGCAGCCTATCCAGACTGGATTCGTACCAAATTTCTCGATTTGCTTCCTCAGGGCTGTGTTGCTCTGGTCGGGCCGATTCCTGGGGCCGTAGATAAAGGCATATCTCTTGGGAAAATCGGGCTCCCTTTCATGTCGCCTCTTGTTCTTCTCGGCGTGGCCGCGGTATCGTTTGTCGCTGACGACCCATTCCCGGCTTGCATCGTAGGCCACGAGCTGGGTTGACGACTCCCGTTCCCAGTCTCCGCGTTAGTCCCGATTTCCTGCTGGTTCCGGGGCATTGCCGTGTGAACTGAGATCCGCGCCCCTACATTATGCATTGCTCATACAGCAAATCACCGACGCCTATGGTAACCAATATCTATGCTATACGCCCATGAACGTGTACAATTTTGCCTACGTTAGTTGGAATGGTATGTGACATGTCTTCGCACTATCGGCAGCTCTCAATGTACCACATAACAACCGGGTAACAACACGTGGTCTATCACTGCAGCGACAACCCACTGTAATCGTAGTTTACAGTAGTTATTACTATCCCCGAGTGAAAATTTGCAGAGCTAGAGACAATTTCAACTGAAAGAAAGGATCTACCCTACTCGGGGTGGCCCCACATAGCTTTTAGGGAAATCATCAATGAACATTAACAAGAAATCTACCAATGGTTTTAAACGGGTTACAGATCGTGTAGGTGCAATGTACGTGTATAGGTATTTCGTACATTCCACACCATTTGTTGACAGTAGTTCAGCGTCCCTCGGGCACGTGCTTCTGCAACAACCTGTTCCAAGAACTGCACCCTTCATTCAGTCTTATTCAGTACGCCATCCGAAGCCCCTCGGAGCATTTCGGAATATCGCTGCCTTATGGTTTGTTTGACGTAGGCCTTAATGATACACCAAATGCCTTCGAGTCGGCTCAATTGCGGAGAGTACGGTGCCAGTCGTAAAAGTCTTCCTGAGATGTAAGGCTCCACTTAGAAGATACGCTCCAAATCGATGGGACAGGTTTGTCTCATCTATCCATACCGCTCGTCGTCCTTCTGCCTCCAAGTTCATCAACTTCAACACGTACGCCTCTCTTAGCCTTTTGCTATTCATCTTATTCATGGATTCCGATATTGCATGGAATTCCTTCATCGTCAAGAGGCGACCGTCTAGGTAGCGAGCGATTGTGTTGACACTCAACTCCACCTCGAACTCCAGCTTCAGTAGTAACCGATGAGTTTTCAAGTTAAACGTAGGGTTCGATTCCATCACTTACACTAAGCAATCCACGTGACTATCTGACAGACATTTTCGACGCTACACACTACGAGTTCTTGTGGGCTGCTTCAATTAGATTGTTCTAATTCAGCTTATACATCTCTTCACATTTACCTGTAACATAGATGCAATGCCCTTACTGTCGTTGCCCTCTTCAACATGAGAGCCTTCACATTGTGCGGATGACGTGGGTACGTTTTTCTTTTTCCCATCGCGCATAATGTGATCTAAAGATTTATAAACCATATAAATCCAAGTAAATACAAACTTGTTAAGTGAGCTATGATGAAGATTTTCTTTTCGCCTTGCCCGCTGCTTGCGGTTCTCGTGCAACCTAGCTGGCCGGAATACATAAGTGACAACTCCGCTGACCACAGACTGACTATCCGAACTTATAATTCAGACGCGTGAAATCACCTTGACGTTTCAGATCTAAACGAGTGCTCCCGTATGCTAAACGTGTGTGATGTCCACCGTTTGGCTATCACGTTGTCACGCTCAGGCCATTGGGCGTAATGACCCCAAACTTTGTGCACTGTTCACACATTCCACATGAACGCACACGTACGTAAGGTCTCTCATGCGAGGTCGACCGCTGACCCCTCAGTGCGATTTGGATTAAATTTAGGTGGGTATTTGATTTAATTTTTTACAATAAGGACGGAAGCTGATGAGTAAAATATTAACTGGATCGCGATGGACTTAAATCAATGAAAAATTGTGTAGATTGTCCATTGGTTTGCACTTGAACACTTCTTGATATATTTCTGTGTAAGTGTTCGTTTTATGCGTGCTTGTAACTTGGTTCTTAATCTCCTCGATGGCTATGAAACCATTGGGATGCTTTTGAATCCCAATGCGGTTTGACTTTATACCTGGACACCCATAGGATGCCGGTGGACGCACTTTCTCTACTGGGTGGTAATTCAGATTCACACGCATTATGCGCCATTGTTCACAGGGAAACACGGAATTAACTCACTGATTTCCCATAGATTGCGTTTCGTTGCAATTTAACGATGGAAATTGTTAGGTTTTTACTGAGTTCTCTATGATGTTTAAAGAAAATCATAGAAGAAGGGGACACAGCTGCCGATGAGCAAGTGGAACTACGAGAAACTTTTGAAAATAGCGAGTGTTCCGGTTACACGTCTGCATGACGGTGTGTAGTGGGAATGACTTGTTGACATTTGGTATGGCTGCAGAATGCGCCGCAGCAACTACACGCGACTATTTTTATGTGCGACGGTTTTCTGGCTCAGTAACCAAAGGAAGCATCTTGGAGAGTGTAAACGTGAACTATTTGCAACTGAAATAGTTAATCTAAGCAAGTGTGTTTCAATGACAGCTCTGTCAGAAACTTCAACTGTGATGTTACAGAGAACTATTAGATTAGAGTTTAACTTGTTAGAGCTGAAAACACCAAACTTAACTAGTGTGAACTTAGTGGGGCGTGGTGAAAATGAAAGAGAAAGTAATCCCAGGGAATTAAAAGCACCGAAACAGTGTAAGGGTAAAAATAGTTGCTACAATGCTCGCATTTGCCTCCACATGTCACCGCTTATCCTGTAATGCCTTCCCTGGGTAGTCGAGCATCGGGAATAACAGTTCATTTCGCGAAGTACGTTTCACCCTTAACAAATCCCGTGAGCTAATCACAGTGAGAATTACACAGTTAACATGTAGTTACTTATGAAACAAAGCAAGTTTCGATGGAACAATAGGAAAGTGATATACCCAAAACAGAATTCTACGCATAATATGCATCGATAACAAGCCTGGATGAGAATTGAGGTAAAGCATGCACTTTTATGCATGGAGCAGTCATATTTCGCCTCACTCGTGAGGAAATGGACCGGTTGCTCACATGTATCACATTCGATGCATATGAGTGGCCAACATTTCTAAAATGCATGTGGCTAGGTGCAACATATAATAGTACTACGCGGTAACTAAATTGTTGGCCGGCCATACTGATCAAGATCTTTAGTTGATATAATGTGGAAAACAGTTTTTGAATAAACACTTGAGACGAAATGTGACTATTATCAAAATTCCTCTGATCCATGCCATCTGGGATGGATTACGGTGGTACTGAACATAGCGTCTCCCTGACGATAACTGGTAATTTTTCCGGTTGCTCCCCTTTTTAATCCCGTTTTACACCCTGTTTGCCTTGTTATTGTTGCCGTTTAACAGTTGCGAAAGTGTTTTTAACTTCTACTCCGTTTTCCACTTTAAACATGGCCGTCTGGCTAAAAACCGAGGTAAATGAAGCCCTTGGATACTCGTTTGATGAGTCAAATGCAGCTTGCAGCAACTCTACCTATTCATGACCAGTTACGGATTCATTTGGTGGTACGCAGTGTGATGTTTGCTCCCACTGGTATCACGAAAGTTGTACCGGCCTCCGAGCGGACCAGTACCAAATGCTATCATCCAGTGAAAACTTTCTTTTTAGAGTTGCTGAATGTTGCGCTCAAAAAGCGAAGCGCCCGGCTTGCGTCTGTGCTGAATTGAAATCAATGGCACCCAGTTTCGCAGATGTTGAGGAGTTGGCCGAGCTTGTCTCTCTTGCCTCGCTCAACATTAAAGTGGATTTGATTATTAAATTCCTGAATACTGCGAACGAGGACGATGCAGCGGAATGTTCCCATGCTGAGAGTCCGTCCGTTGATGAGGCGTTCATTCTACCGGACGCTCTCGTTCACATGGAGCTAACTGACTCAGATGCCTCTGACGGCATTGTTGACCCTCCCCAAATGGAAGGCTTGTCACCGGTCCCTGGGCCAGAAAAGAATAAACGTTAGAGGGTAAGGAAAGCACGCAAACCCACCACCCTCAAACCGGGAGTTGAGAACAAGCTCAACGTGCGAGAGCTTGAGCCGGAAACACCACCTGATACGGAAATTTCCTTAATTACACATGCGGTATCCTCGCCTTCGCTTACACCGGTTTCTGCCAAACAACCATGTGGCGTGGATGGTAGAGCTTGTGGGGTAAATAAACCTCGTTGTGGTGATTCCTACACAGATAGCAGTGTCATTCCAGAAACGTCACTGAATCCACCGCCACTCTTCCCACGGAGCGCATGCATGGTGATCTTGGTTGGTTTAAAGTTTGCGTGTACAGGCTTTTGAAACCAGGTTTCCTTTGCGTTACTGTCAGGAAACTCATCAGGTTGCGAAACGTTCCGGTTGATCAAACAAATCTTCGACCCCGTCTGCTTATGGTGGTTCTACCCACCCCAGAAGAGCGCAGGGCATTACTGCGATTTGCCTTCAAGCTCAAAGGCACCAACGTTAGTGTGCAATCAGACCTTTGGTTAGCGCAGAGGTTAAAGTTAAAGGAAGACAGCAAAGACCTAAAAGCCCGGTGTGTAGCTGGCGAGCATGGTCTCCGATTGTTGGGTTTACAGATGATCAGCCGGCGGTACTTTTTCGCCCAGTCAGAACCTATTCTACTTGCGCACGACCCAGGGTTGGTAGTGCCGAAGCCCTCCAAGTAGTACTTAGCAAAGTACTTAGCCTGTGGAACAAGATGTGCGTGGTGGGTCTGCTAGCAGATATGCTTGCTTTTACTGAAACGTGGCTGTCGGAGTATATCACAGACCGCGAAGTATATCTGCCTTGCTACGCACTGTTTCGCACTGCCCGCTCCTTTGGCCGTCAAGGGGTTGGTGTAACTCCTTACGTGAGTTATCACATAGACATATTAATGACCGGCGATGTTCAGTTTCCCGACAAATCTCTTGTGGCTCTCACAGCCTTGATTTGCGCTTCCTCATTTCAGATTACGGTAGTATTAGTGTATATGAGCCCTATGAACACCTCCAAGGGAAGTATTGTGTTTATACGCACTCACTCTGCGAACAAATGTCTGATGCTGGGTGATTCAACCTCCCATAGATTTGTTGGGGAGATCTGTCGTGTAATTCGGCGCTGGGATCGTTCGGTGCAGAACTGCTGGACTTGACGCTGCAATTAGCACTACACCAGCTCGTGGACCTCCCACTAGGTACATGAGCAATCAACAGCCGTCCATATTATGTTTTGTTTTTACTGTCACTTGACTTTGTAAATGATATTACGTACGACTCTCCTCTTGACACCGGTGATTACGTTTGCTTGTGTCTTCAGCGTACCATTAACAGGCCTTGCCAAGCTACTAGTATTTGGTATCCAAACATTTGGTCCGCGAAATTCCAAGCGATGCGCGGTAAAGCTATACCATCTCCTTGTGTGATCTCTGAGACCGCCACTGTTCATGTAGCCTGGGAAAAAGATAAGACTCACAATCCTACACTTCACATCCCACTGAGGAAAAGAAAAGAATCGAGCACGCAGCCTCCGTGGATAGGTTCTGCGGGGAAGGACATGCTAAAGAAGCAGTCTAGATGCAGGCGCATGTATCAAACAGCTCCGTCGACCAACACGTTTGACAGGTATCGGTTGGTTCGAATTCAATGCAAGCTACATTTTAGATAGGCCCGGATTCAATATGAAAAGGGCTTAGCTGATACTGCCTCGACGAATCCCAAGAAGATTTTCGCCTACGTTAGACGACTGATGTGCAACCTTGACCATTAAAGCGTTGCTTCCAGAGGATGGGACCGATGCTTATAGCAACTATGACAAGGCATGCGTGCTGGGTGAGCAATACGAAAGCGTCTTTGTGCGCAAACAAATACGCCATACAGAGAAATAGCTTCAAGAGTATCTGAGGCCTCTAGTCTAGATGAACTTACTGTAACCGAGTATCTAGTTCTCCGGTTGCTGAGGGTGGTGAACCCAACTAATGCTTTCGGACCAGATTATGCTCATCCAAAATTGCTGCACGAATTGGCAGCGGAACTCAGTCGACCTCTGACTAGTGTATTTCAAAATCACACAACAGCTATGTTTTACCTACCGAATGGAAGGAGACTGTTGTCTGCCCGATTTGCAAGTGCGGTGACAAAGACCTAGCGGCTAAGTACTGCCTGTCAGTTTGACTAGCGCGGTCGTTAAATTACTTGAAAAATTAGTAAGAGATACCTTGGAGAACCATTTGGATAAATTTAACATAGGGTCGCGCAACATGGTTTTCGCAAAGGATTTTCGTATCAAACGAACTCGCTGGTAGCTCGTGAGAGCTAGGTTGAAGCCGTAGACACTGGACATGTGGTGGATGTGGTGTTCATTGACTTCACCAAGGCCATTGACAAGGTCCCCATTCACGACTCTCACTGAGGTTGAGGTCGTATGGAATATCTGATCGCGCTGTCCAGTGAGTGTCAGCTTTTATGCATGGACGGAAACAGGGTATTCGTGTGGGAAGCAGTCTTTCGTTTCGACAAGCTGTACTTAGCGGCGTTCCATAAGGCTCTATCCTAGGTCCGCTGCTGTTCTCAGTCTACGTGAATGACTTGCCGGGGGAACTTGAGGTACAATCGCTCTTATTTACTGATGTTCTAAAGCTCTGGTATATCGTCGTTATCCCTGGTGATCCTGCGGCTCTTCAATGCGCTCTGGATAGACTTTGGAATTGGTCAGTCTTGTGGTTACTGCCTATAAACCGGGCAAAGTGTTCAGTGCTGCATGTGAGAGGGCCTGATTTCTTCGCAAGTTATGTGATCGACGAGAGTGAACTTCCTCACGCGATTCATAGACTCACCTTGGTGTCGTCCACTGTTTCACACTACCCTCCGGAGAAAACTGAAAGGAGGCAGCTAGTAAAGGGTTCCGGATGTTGTGGTTTATCCGTCGTTCTTCGGGACCCTAAAAGCTGTTTTTGAAGCTCTTCTCCGCGTTCGTGCGATCCTACTTAGAATATTCCGTCCAGGAGAGTCCACCATGTCTTCTGCGACACAAAATAGCACTAGAGAGGGTGTTGAGTGTCGGTACTAGGTTGGTCAAGGGATTACGAGGACAAACGTACACCGAGCGCCCACTTAGTTTGGGGATGCATTCAATGTACTATCAAAGGATTGGAGAGGACCTAACCCCAACCTACCGTATTCTGGACTGGGAAGGTTGGCCTTGAGTTGGCCTGGGTATTTAGTCCTGCTAGATTCTCCGGTCTCTATGGGTATTGTATGAAGCTGCACAAAACGCGGTCCGATTGAATTAGAGCGGAGACACGGTTATCGTGTCAAGCCATCGAGCGCTGGAACTCGCTTCCAGAAAATGTTGTGAAGAAGGATAGGGTTAAGCGATTTAAGCCTCAATTAGATGCACTTGAGTGGTAACACGAAACCTTTCCATTTTCCTGACTAACTTCCATTTTCATACTAGTTTCTGTACTTTCCCACACCATTGGTATTATCTTTTTCTTTCAAATAATGCCTTCGCTTTTTACCTTTGATTTATCTTCCTCTCTTACTTACTTCAAATCACTAGCCTAGCAGGGACTGCTAATGCAAGGAACGTATGCATTAAATTGGTGGACCAGGGTGTGTTTCGGCTGTCGGAGCACCCGTATCAGCTCTTAGCTCAGCAACGCGCTCAAGAAGGAACAATTACGGGAATCCTACTATCGTTCCAGTCTCATTTGAACTTGAACTTAAAGTTGAACTTATAAGTGGCTACTATGGAAACTGAAACTGCTGCGTTTGACAGAGCGTTCCACCGGTAGCCGACCAGGAGCTAAAAGAATTGCCGTCAACACTATAAGGTGCTTTGACTCAAATTTGGATTTGGAGAACAAGCTGTGATTGGACTGCGTCACGTAACCACTTTTGAGAGCTCGGTTCAATTTGAGGTAGACCTCGGTCATTCCGATCGCAAGGACCGTATCCGAAATACTTTCAATTTGGCGATGCTGCTGTGTCGAGCAAAAGCTAAAACTGTCAGTAGTTGTAAGGAAACCAAAAGGTGAGAAACACAAATGAATACTTGCCCTCATGGCTGCATTGAAACAGCCGATGTAGCTGTCTGGTATAACCTCTAGTTAGTTCGTCTGCGCATGCAAGTTTTACCTCTGGGCAACACAATTGTGGCTTGAACTGACCCATATCTACTCCCTACATAAATAGAGCTCAATTACCTGCAAGCTACGGGACGTGTTGTTACGCTACTGACAAGCATTTGACATGAACTTCTGTCAGAAAACGCACATACACGATTTCATCAGGTTTAAGGGTGAACACGCTCTACTAACCAATGGGAATTGACCTTCCTTGTGGCCTCCACTTAGTCCAGTGTGCGTAAGTTGTTAACATCGAGACTAACGCATGATTGTTTGTTGACATTGTATACGCTGCTTGGAACGGCGCAGTTGTGTCCTATTTGCTCAGTACGGTGAGCGGCTTGTGCGTCGAATTAAGAGACCGACCAGAAAGCGTGTCGTAAGACACACGCACCAAGGCACACACTCGCAAGTGCGTGCGTAGACAATTGCTTGGTTCCATCGATCGGATGACTCAATTTAATTCCTTCGCACTTAGACACGCGTGATTGTTGGCAGCAAGACAAACGTGTGCAAGCTTCACAACTAAATCGAACAAAGGAATCTAAGTGGGCCATGGCAGATGGCAGGAATGACCGGTCGAGGAAATTTCAACCGGCAAACAACCGATTCCAGCCAAAAGGACGCCAAAATCTCCATCACCGTAGCTTGATGAATTTGACGGCGTCAGTGGTCAACGAGACGACATCGAATGTCAGCTGCGCTCGAATAGAAAAAACCGAAAATAAGGAGGCAGGATTTGTGCGTAAGATACCAAAGTTCTTCCGGTGGGGAGTTGGAAAGAAAATTCTCCCATTGGAACCAATACCAAAAGTGGTGTCGGATCCAACAGAGAATACACCGAAATCAAGCGTGCCGGCTGAAAGGGGATTTGTGGGAAATCTTGGCATTGGCCACTACATCACGTCTGACGAGAGTGCATTTTTGAACTACGACATTCCTGATGAAAACACAGCCCCGGTGAATCATAAGGGATTTTCCAAGTCCATGGTGGACTTATCGTCCATCACACCTTGGTCTTGTACCCCTACCGAGCCCACACTTTTGCGTTCATCTCATAATCATTCAATGACTGAGAGTGAGGCGGAGAGTATGTCCACTTCTTCACACAGCGACTTCCCTGGAGTGCTTAATACCTTACTTAAATCCCACGAACTTCGTGCGCCTCACACTGAATGTAATCAGTCGGTTCCGGATTTGATTAAAGTGCTCTTTTTCACTAATTTACCGTGTGACACTAGCTGCATCGGCAAGGACACATTGACCAGCAGCCGAGACTCTGGCACGGAACAGCGGAATATGGTGGAGAATGAAAGCATTTCTGAGAATCTACCTGCTTGGTTAATAACGGAGAATGACTTAACGGCCAATGTCCCTTATACTGTAAGTTTTGTAAAACCATCTATTTTGCTAATTAGTTGGTACAAGCAAGTGATCAGTACAACATACTCACAACATGAGGCTACAAGTATTACATAGTATGTGCATAACAATGCAAAGACCTCAGTACCTTACATAATTATGTAACGTTTAGGGCTAATGCTGTTTACGTCAAGTCAAGTCAGGAGCCCATTTGTCCTATTGCTCGTCACCCGTCCAAATTGAGTTAAAAAATTAAAGCTACTGAGGCATAATCCATTGGGTATAAAAGGCATTATTTTGATTAGTCCCGTGTGTGATCTGCCAGAAAGTGGCGTGTAAGAGACAATTATTCATATGCTGTATACAAGGAGCAAGTGTTGACCTGGCGCTTACTGTTTATTCTAACTCTTAAATTTTCATTACCTTAATGAATAAGTTCAAGTTTACATTACGCTTAATGAAAACACGATAATTACGTTAGCTTGTCTGTCATTGACACAGATCTCGAGTTATCATTGCCGCTTATCAGTGCTATTTGGTGCGTTACAGGCGTAATTCATTTATTCAGTAGCCTGCGTCCAGCAGAAAAAGTGCACGCCTCCTATCGCACACTGTGCCACAGTTATCTGCTTGTTGAGACAGCCAATTTACGAAGACAAGTAATCATGTGTAGCAAAAACCACACAAGTCTGGACCTCACTGACACCGAAATGCTGTTTAGTGGATGTTGCATTATCAGCACGGAATCTGACTACGAAGGCCTCTTTGACACAAGGCAGTCTGCTGCATGAAATGAAAGGGAAATCAGTATTCTTTTTGAGATCCGTGATGTTATACAACTGTCGGTTATCCAGATGGTTGGCGGATTGCCGCGAGCAATTTTCCATTGCCCAATTCCATCCAAAAAGTTGGCATGCTAGTTGCTTTGTGTGTCCGGCGGTTAGGCATCCTGTTATAACCTGCAATTGTATAAAGTATCAACAATCCAAACGACAAATTGCGATTCAACTTATTTTGGCTAGTTTACGCTGTTCACACCGCGATGATTCTGGAAGCGAACAAGAAATGTGCAATTATACGTTTATTATGATTGTAATACATATCCCTGCCTGTACTAGAAAAGTAGACTTTGCTGGAGAGCAGCCGGTCAGTTTTCTTGGGCTCATTCTCCTTCATCTTGTCAGTCATGTGCGGTTTTACATTGCACACTCTATGTCCGGTCGCTAGTACTTAAAACTTTGTTTTCCGTCCTGTTATTTATGTACACCAAGCCTAAGGGGAAAAATTAAATGCGCAAGCTCGCTATCAAATCCATTATGCTCCAGTATACAGAAACTCTAGTAAAATTCACAAGCCATCCAGAAATTTAACCGAGTGATCTAACTGAACTTACTTTTGTAAGTTGTGCGATGCAAGACAAACACGATAGAAAGTGAAACTCTTATGTATCGCAGAAAAATGTTTGTTCTGTTTTGAGCAAATTGCCAAGTTGTACAGGGGTGCCAATTAATCCGAACTCATTAGCTAAAAGCTCAATGCATATCCCAGCTACCTGATCAAACATTAACTTTCTAGTTCCTAGCGAACATCCAGGATCTACCGCAGGGAAGAGTATGATTTCGATCTAATTACAAAAGTACGGTTATGACACTAAATATCCTGCTTAGTATATAAGTGAGATTGACTGCTCAAGTGCTCTAAGTGTCATTCGAAAGGGTTTTAAATGTCTTCAAATAAATAAACGATGAATTCCTTCCACACACGTACTTGTACAAGCTTAATGCTTGTCTGTGTATACATGATATGTCTCCTAATATCACGCAAGAAGTAGGAACAGCAAAGGTGGACGTGGGGTGTTCAACACGAAACCAAACTTTTGCTATAACATTTCCTTGGTCATTGCGCAACAGTTATAAGCACTTCCCCCTCAAATTAGTCCCCCTTACTGGCAATACACCGTTCCCAACAGTGCTTCCATTGTTGGATAATCTATGTCCGGAGAATACAGTGGATGCGGCACAACGGGAGTGTGATATTTTGCTAGGTGCATGTGGACAAGGAGCGATATGTGAACCGGCGCATTGTCATGATGCAACATCCAAGGCTGGTTTTCCCAGACTTCAGACGTCTTGTTGCCCACGGCAAACCTTACAAGCACTAGAATTTGTAGGCATGATCCAACGCTGATACTCATTTCGTTAAGAACTGCTCAAACAGTTAAACGGTGGTTTCCACGGATCA
Source organism: Dicrocoelium dendriticum (assembly GCA_944474145.2). Classification (NCBI taxonomy): domain Eukaryota; kingdom Metazoa; phylum Platyhelminthes; class Trematoda; order Plagiorchiida; family Dicrocoeliidae; genus Dicrocoelium; species Dicrocoelium dendriticum. The sequence continues at coordinate 910,107 of OX104064.1, forward strand.
CAGCACGAACTCTGTCGGCATGGTCGTCGCTTGTTGTTGTGAAAGTTCGTCCAAGCTTGGGATCGTCACAAATCGACATCCTACCGTGTTCAAAACACTTAAACCAATTTCAGCACTGTGTGTGACTCATACAGTCCTCCCCGTTATGCTTAGCAAAGAAATCACAGTCTGTAAATGTTTTGCCGACTTTCCAACGAAATTTCACACATGCGTTGTTCTTCAATCTCTTTCCTTGTCTCTTTAGCACTAATCCGACGGACAGCTTGTACACGTGCTCACTTCAGCGGCTGTAGCTCCCCAACCAACAGTCAGAGCGAAATTCAGCACATGCCAGGTTGTTGTCTAGACAAACCTACACATGCGCTCAGTAGCCGTAGCGCGCTCCATTTGTCGGTTACCGCGCTATTCCAACTGCTCGGTTTCTCTTCGAGCACCCCTCGTATGCTGAGTGGAACAATCAAAATGTTTTTAGGCAAAGCAATTTCAAGGGTCATGCTAACTTACTGAAACTCAGGTGTTGTTCAAGTCAACAAGGATTAGGTCTATAATACTAATTTAGCTACTTTGACGAGCGTTGGCAGATAGCAGACCCGCCGCCAACACCACTGTCATGAGCCAACCAAAGCAAGAAGCATGAATAAATTGGATTGTTTTCTATTGATGACGTACCACATCGTGGCGTTTCGATGTGTCAAATTCAGTGCACTCGGAGTCAACTACTACTTTGCGTTGAGATGTGTCGGGTACAACCCTTACCCCAATGAAACGCTACTATGAAAACACACCAACTTGTTAATATAGCTCTTCAAAGTGGCTCTGCAAACCAATGAGACATGCAATGGTTGCACCCGGTGAATGGAAAAGCCAAATTACCTCAGCAAATACCAGGCATTTTATGCGAACCGGTCACCAGACAAACCGGAGAAGTCATTCACAGTCCTCATGCGCAGTCAAAGGCCTCAAATAATCAGGCTACTCGAGCCGTTGTTAACGATCGACAGCGCCATCATTGTGTCCGAAAACAGCTGACAATGACACCAAATCTACCGTGGTAGCGTGATACGCATCAATCGGAAAACACTTGATCAATAATTGATTTCATCTGACGTGGTATTGCATCCTTTGTTAGTTGCTTGTATGTGGCCAAGGTGTATGCACGAAAACACAATGTCAGCCCACAATCTTCGTCTCCTGATATTCTTACTTGGAATTATAAAGGAAACTTCATGTTTCTTACGGATTAACTGCCCTCAAAGTAGGATATTTTTCATGAAGTAGCTACTTCATTCAAACAAGCAACTAACAAAGGATGCAATACCACGTCAGATGAAATCAATTATTGATCAAGGGTTTCCGGATTGATGCGTATCACGCTATCACGATAGGTTTGGTGTCATTGTCAGCTGTTTTCGGACACAATGATGGCGCTGTCGATCGTTAACAACGGCTCGAGTAGTCTGAGCATTTGAGGCCTTTGACTGCACATGAGGACTGTGAAAGACTCTCCGGGTATGCCTGGTGACCGGTGCTCATAAAATACCTCGTATTTGCTGAGGTAATTTTGCTTCTCCATTCACCGGGTGCAACCGTTACATGTCTCATTGGTTTGCAGAGCCACTTTGAAATGTGTTCATCCATCGATTTCGACCAGTGCTCTCAACATGGTTGTAACCGCAGCTAGTTGTGAATTTGTATAAACAATGGGACGTGCACCGCTTCGACACAGGTGTCTTCACTGAAAACTTAAGTAGTGAGCTGCTGGTCACGCGCAAGCGTGGCTCAGCTGCGTTGTATGTCTTTTTCATTGAAGTACATTCATGAGGTGGTCACCTCTGAAAGTCTACTCATTGAAAACCTGTTTCGTTTGAACCGTTATCACTTGATCTCGTCTCATCGACTCGCTTTTTGACCTGCTGTGGATAACCATTAGATTGTAGTACGTCAAAAACAGTTCTTTCTCAGTCTCCAGTGTGTCAGTGGTGCAAATCATATGAGCTTCTATCAAGCTCCAAGTTCCAACTAAAGAGCGCTTGCTCAATAATTGATTTCACGTGACATCGTTTTGCATCCCTTGTGTTGCTTGCATGTGGCCGACGAGTGTGCATGAAACGACAGTGAAATCCCACAATCTTCGCCTCCTGATAATCAAATTTATTCAATTCCTTTCAAACAAGCACTCGTATTTCCGCAACAGCTTGCACTGGAAATACTGGGAACCATTTAGTAGGAGGCCCAGTGATCTACAATATTCGATTGGAAGTTATCCTTCGTTCAGTAGCAAGATGATCACCCAATCTTTGGAATGTGTACTAAGGGGGTTACACCAACTTTTTCACGCGGCGCATCGCCAAAGTGCAAAGGACTGATCTATGCCTTTCATTACCGAAAGCATTGTTTCCAGAGAAGTTAGCTATTGTTCTATATCAAATTGCAGACCCTTGTGGAGAGTTGAATCTGTCACACTAATAGGACTCGAAAATGGACAGTGCCAGTTAAAACACTATCGTCAATTCACTTCTTTGGCTGCACCGCCTAGTCGTTTGAATTGATGATAGCAACTTTCGGGTCTTTTCTCTTTAGCCTTTTGCCCATCATGTCAACTAGCGCTGATCAAATAAACGCAAAGAGAAACCAAGCACCAAATTCAAGGTTGGTTACTGGTTTACTTTTTGGGACAGAAATTACTGGGGTATTTGATTCAGGAGAATGAGCATATACAGCACCTAACAGAGGTGGAATTTTAGCTTTAGAAGCTCTGGTGTACACAAGTATTTAGCGTGGCTGACTGCCAATATGAAACAATGGAGAAAGTAAAATCACATTAGGAATGCGCTACGAGTTCCTTTTGACTGATGTAATTAAACTCACACAAATTTGGTGGAAGGCTGCGCGTAGGTTATCAGCAATAGGACAAAACTCTGTACCAAAACATTGCGATCAAACGGTAATCAGCGATTACACACGCATGGGATACGCCGAGAGAACCCGCAAGTATGCAGGTCAAAAATATGGATTGAACCACTCCACTAACAATGGCGAAAAGCGCGGATGGAGTTTTATGCATTGTTGCCTTAAGGCATCCAACAGTTGTTCTTTATTTTGTGTAGCCGACTGTCCTTGAACTAATGATTATGGCCCTAAATTTTACTGCTTATCCTAGATTCTGCCAGTAGTACTGATCAGGGTACTTGGCTTACTTACATTTGCCCTATGCCAACTTAGCCTTTGCAGGAAAACACTATGATTTTGTAGTAACATTGTGGGACGCAATGAACGATAAATGTGCATGTACATGACAGTTTGGGAAACCGTGGTCGCGAGCAATAAAGACTGTGCTTTCTTGCCACTTTGTTCATGCCACATTGGTGCCGTGACCATTCCGGAGGAAGTTGATTAGCCAGCGCAGATTGCTGAAAAGGATATGAAAATTCGCGGGTTTGAATCTATGGCAATATGCAATGGAGTCAAAACTGGTGCCAACTTACTGACAGCTTTGAGTGCACTGCTGCACTCGTTTTTATTCGATACAGCATATCGCTTCGTATTGTGATTGTAGAAGGGTGATTTATAAGACTCATGAGTTGACGCCGTGCTTTTCGTCATTTTATGGCTTCTGTTGACACTGGATTCTAGAGGGTCTAAGGTGTCGGTAGATGGTCGCAGGTTATCTTTAGCACTGGATTGTCCGCCGTTGGGAGTATTAGAGACATTGGTCTCTGTTTGTGACATCGCTATTGGGCTTTTGATAACTGTCTTTCCTCAATATTTATGCACTATCCTAGCTGGTATGTTCAGTGAGTTCAAATCAGTTGACCGACTGGTATTAGGATTGGGGATATCTGCTTTGTTTGGCTGTCGTACTAGTGACTGCGATGTGTCCATGAACCATGGAGCTTGATATCTGTGCCTCAGGATATGAACAGTCGACATCCACTTCGATGCGCCTAGTGACCTCACTAACTACGTCCACCTTTTTATTTTGTTCTGAGAGTTCGTGATATATCTACACTTTTTTCAGACTCTACCAATGAAAATCTCCCGATAGCGCATTGTAGTGGTGTTCAATCAGGTTTACTAACTAAATCGTTGAACTCGATGAGTTGAGGTATGATGATTTGACTAATCAGGAGTCGGTTAGCAGACTCGTCCCTTAGCATCTGAAGATGATCGGGAATCGAATCTTTGGTGTTTTCTTTTGTAATCGCACTCATTTGCAATCGACTTCAGTCATGTTGCAAGCTCTCAGTATTACACTTTTTACTTTACCCAAACTAATTCTACCTGCAGTGTCAAAAATGATTGCATTTCTCAACTTAAACCTTCGTCCTTGCACCCCTGATGCAACGGATGCGATGGCTTGTCCTGCTTTTTCCATTTGTACTGGATCCGGACATTCTGGTTGGTTAATGATTTATTCTAACGATGTCAAGTACTCTTCAGGTGGTTGAAAATTGGCCACCATTTTCATCTCAGAGAGTTGGAATTATACAGATTAAACCTTATTAGTGACTTCTGAAATAAGATCAGCGTTTGGAGTAGAGCACGCTGGTGGCCTTTTGGGGTCAAATTTTTCTTAGCCTTGTTCGAGTGGTGTGAGAAACACTGCCTTTCGCTTGTCGATTATTACTAGGCGCGCGTTGGTGAATCATTATCTAACGTCGACGTTTCAATTTCCTGATGTGTTTCAGCATTTCTTCATTTGAGAAACGGAATCAATGTGCGTCCTTTTTTAGGATTTCTGAATGCATGCTAATCCTCATTGATTTTGACTATCTGAGATAAAGGTTTTAGTTCCAACAGAGTTTCGTGTATCTATAGCAATGTGGCATTTGATGCTCCTGCGACAAATTTCGTTAAGTTTCCTTAGTTCTGTTGTGGCTTTGTTGAGTAGGTTATACTGACCATTATACTTACAGGTATTGCCCCATACGACAGGTGCAAGTACATCCACATGTAGGACAATATTGTCAATAAATTCATCTGCGGCTGCATCTGCATTGTGAGGTGCGAATGACGTGTACATGGTACTAATAAATTTATTAAACGCGTTCCAGTCCAATTGTTGGAAGCTGCAAATGTATGCAAACATTGCGCTTGTTGTTTTGGGTGATTAAACAGTCATGTTACAAAGTACAGGGTTGTGAACACAAGCCGGTAATGGATTATCGTCGGATACATGCGCGGAAGGGATCCGCATCGTGAATACAATATCTAGGATAGTGGTGGGCTCCCTAACATGCTGGGTCCAGCCATTGGGGTGGATGCAGGAAATTATTTCTTCATGCCCCGCAGTGGTCATGCGTGTAGGTAGCAACCAGTTAACAAACGACAGGTTGTAATCATCGCATATAATTTTGGAGTTGTAGGTGTCGCTATAGGCAGTACTGATCACCTCAGTTATCCTTTAGGTTTCACATTGGGTGGCTCGAAGCGGCCCATAGGCACAACCCACCAGAAGCTCAATATATGGGATCACTAGCCATAGAGTATGTTTTAGTTCACTGAGTACATCTTGATCAGCAGGAATCGCAGTATGTCTATTACGCAGGTATGCGCCACAACCACTTTTGCGTGGACGATATTTGAGGAAAAGGTGATGGCCCAAGCTGTTAATCTGAGTCACCAATTTCTGTTGTGCACCGCATTGCAGTAATAAAAACAAGATCAGAAGATTTTGTAAACATAAGTGGTAAAAGTATATCCAACTTAGATAATAGCGACCGAATGTTAATGATGACAGATTTGAGGGAGACTGCTAGATTGAAATAAAAATGGTGGGCAAAGTTGGACGAATTGTCACTGTAGTTACCGATTGTGTGTTGCGAGGTAGTTGAATCACACTGAGATCTGAATTTTACTCTATTGAATGAAGTAGGTATTCCGTTAATTAGGTCATCCTCTGGCTCATCATGGCAATTGGTGGTGGCACGATTAGCGGGGGGCACGTAGAGGGAATACGGTAATCCAATGAAAAACGTGCAGTATGATCTACACTCTATAGTATTCCGAAATATCACCTACATGTATCACATACCTGTACCTTTCCCCGGACGTTAGAATTTACTGGCGTCCCCTTTACTGCGGCGAGTGTGTTGAGGAAACGGATATCGTTGCACACCCACAGTCCAAATGGCTATGACAACATTCACTCGAAAAATGTGCAGGTGGCTGCTGCTAGAATAGGGAGCCATTCTCCTGATTTTTTCAAAAATGCTTGACTAACAAGCAGGTCGCGACCACGTGGGAACAGGCATCATTGCACTGACTTTTCAATGTGGTATTCGTTCCGAACCATGGGAATATCACACAATTGTAGTGGCGCAGATAATACCCATCACGCGGATGACTGAAAAAGCACAAAAACGAGAGAGGATAGAGAGAGGCACAGGAGTCATGGATGTGATCGAATGGTGTAACGCCAGCCCCACAGAACGAGCGGAGAGCGAGTTGCCATTGACGAACGGTAACGGGTCTGAGCCTAGGTGAACAGAGGCTATTTGTCAAAATGTCAGTACATTAGAAAGAAACGCCTTTGTTGATGCATCCAGGATTAACTCCAAGCGGAATAATGCAACCGCGATCAAGTAACTCAAGAGACTTAGACCAACTCCAGGCTGGTCAGAATGCGGGTAACAAGAGTTAACCTAGGGATCAGACAGAGAGCCAAAAGCCCCAAATTCGAAGGGGAACGACCCACGAATTTGACATGTAGTAGTTCCCCATGTATCCTGTGTTGTGGGACGGAACTCTGATCGATAAATGCGCATGTGCATGCCATCTTGGGTAACCGTGTTCGCGTGTACAACAATTGTGCTTTCATGCCACTTCGTTCATGACATTTTGCGGTGACGATAACCTACAGCTTCTTTTCCCATAAGCAGCAGTCCTCACGTAAATGCTGTTGTATTCGCGCGCATCTTAACAAAATTGCCGACAAGATGTTCTTAATCAATTTCGTGCACTACATTCTGTTTATCACTTTAAAAGTTGGGTAAATTTGGATGAAGACGGCCAGCATTTGAGTAACGTTTCGCCATGATGTACCGAGATATGCACCGCATGTGACTGCCCATTAAGTCGAAATACCAGTAACGATAACTGGACACGATAACAGTTGTGTTGAGAGCAACACACTGCTTATAAATGAACGCCATCTGCTAAAGTGGTTCTAGTTATGGAATTCAGACTGTCCTGCTGAGCTAAATGAACAACTCATACTTTTGGTAAGTGGGGACAGTAGGTTCATGACACGAGCTAACTTCCTTGAGGGGTCAATTTGAAGCACTCGCTATGTGAGCAAGTTGCGTCGCACAATCAGAATGTTGAGTGCAGGGTTTTCGGGATGACAATACCCAATCATCTATCTCCATAAGTTAGCTTATAAGTGCATTGTCGCACTAGTTGGAGCTATTATGTAGGTGATAAAGTTTCGGTTTCTTCGCGGATCAAGTTCCGCATTTGCGCTGATCATCCCTGAAGTCCTCACGCACCACATCTCAACGACTTATATACTTAAGGGATCACTTTAAAGTGGTGGCACCAATAAATTGTTTCAAACTACCGAGAACGGTGCTCATAGATGGTACTGCGTATCACTCACTGTATTCAAGATGTGTATAGACCCCACTTCATCCACACCGTCTGCAGAAGTTCATGTCCCCGTCAACCAAGTCATGCCTCTAGTTATGAGCCTGGAGAAGGGTGCCGACGACCGGGCCTACACACTTTACGGCCAAACGGTATATCCCACACCCACCGTAATGGATCTAGGTGTATTCTCGCGCTACGATTTGAAGTCCGTGGACAACACGAAAAGGCTATATCGTAACGGAATGCATATGCTTTGGGCGCTAAAACGTAGCTTCAGCATATGATCTGAAGATGTTGCCACTCACCTCTTCTCTTCCATCATTAGACCAATGCTAGAGTACGGTGCGCCTGCCTAATTTCCGATTAACCGAGGCGGTGCACGAAAGCTCGAACGGATCCAACCCGTTACCGGGCTCATCTTGAGTTTATATGGCTTGGGGTATGAAGACCGGTGCGAGAAACTAGGACTCTACACCTTGTCCCACCGTCGGGTACGAGTCGACCCCATTATGACTTACCGTATTCTACGTCTCGGTGACCTCAGCATGCTGAGTCCAATCCTACACTTACATGCAGCACACGTGGACAAAGATAAAAACTTCGTGCCGGATGTGAAGCGAGTTCATCACCCACGGTACTTCGAACGGAGAGTGATAGATATTTGGAACAGTTTGCCTTAACATGTGATGGAGGCAACATTGCAGCAGTTCAACACGTTGTTAGATTTATATATTACCACTATTCAATTCAGCGAACGATTGCATATTTACGATGATATCCCACATTTGTGAGTCCTGCAATACCGCGAGTCAGATATTTTAAATGTTACATGAGGACGATAACAATATTCACGGCTGACAATTTTTATAACCTTTTCATCATATTTCGGACGAGTTTTGCAGAATGCATTTCTGCTTACTCTATAATACAGTATTCAGTTGAATCAAGCCGAGTATAGGAAATTCCAACACATGTGGCTTTCATTATGGAGAGGCAAAGATAACGATGTGTGCTATATAGCTTTTGTTTGCACTGATTAGTGCTCTAGGGTCTATAAATTACATATATATTGGGAGTAATGTCATTGTCAGGGGCAACCAAAATCTCTGCTCTTCACAAATGCAGCCTGTTTTTGTGCGCAGCTGCCACTACCTTCTCTTTGGTATAGAACTACAGGATCGTGACGAGCATACAACCGGTAGAACTGCTACGCAAACATTCTGCCCACAAGCCTGCTGTTAATGAAAACAATTACGTTCGCTGAAACCACATCTTTTGGACATACGTTAACACTATCTCGGTATGACTTAGATGCACAATGTAACTGTTTGCGCGAATATACATGTACACACTAGTCTCCTTGCCAATAGTTCCATGCTAACCCTTTGGGATCTTAACTTTGTGCTGCGCATCTAGACGTAGCATCGATCATAAGTGACACAGTATCATACTAATATTCATTTCCCATTGTGCTCGAAACTTGACTAATGATTTTCGAGTCAGATTTTACCAGTCAGCAGAAGATGAAATTGAGTGCGCATCGAAAAGTTTCAAAATTTCCGTTGTATTTTGTCGACATCGTTTCAGAAGGTGATAAAGAAATTCTGCGACGAAGATTGTTGTAGCGCAGGACAACACTGTGAGTCTGCGGAGGACAGCTGCAGAACGGCCTTGATGGTACTTTGCGAACTAGGATATTACTTACATTCTCACAGGTGCCCAACCAAGCAAGCACTTGATCGTGTTTGCTTTCGCACAAGTTCGAAACCGAAGGTTGTTTACTAAATAGGAAGCCCTGTGAACCCTTCGGTTAAACCGTTTGGACAATGTTATGGCTGTATTTTAAGTTGATCACTGCGGTATACTGCCCCTCATAAACAATTGTTGTGTCTTAACCATGAAGAGTATAACTATTTTCTAATTAATCGCCTTAGTAGTCACGTGAATTCCTTAAGGCACATGCGCTGCCTCTGAAAGTCGCGAACAGCAGGCAGGGTTACACGCAAGCGTTCGGATGTAAAGAATCCACACTGTTTCAGCTCTACCGACGCACGCGATGATGGGCTGTGTATCCACCTTATCCGGAAGACAGTTATTCTGAGAGGCAGATGTAAAGTCACATTGTCACTGTTTAAGAAACGCCAACTTAGGTCTTTAACACCAGGGCCTGGTGACAGAAGAGACGACACGCAATGTTTCTTAGCTGAACTCAAACTTTCAGCGGTTAGCTTCACCATTAACCAAATATAGCGTCCACCTGGGGCTGTAAACCGGTTGGCAATTCTCGTGCCTCATTGCTCCTACATTGTCCTCAAACTTTTTGCAGTGGAATGAATGCTGTTGTTTTATCGGTAGACAGAATAGTTCGTTCGCTTCATTCCTGCATGTAGTGGGTAAATAACTCACGTTCATAGTAACCAGCAATCCACGTTTGCGGCATTTGCGCCAAATTATGACCACCAAACGGATTTGCTTCACCGTGTTTAACATCGCCAGAATGTTAGTCGCAGAACTAGATGGCCCTCGGTTTCTCACCTCAAAACTGGTTTCTCTCTTCTTTGGTCTCAGCAGGTAGAGACAGTCGGATATAGATAGGTAACTCGTGACATATTGGCTGGCTGTTGATCATTAGACCTCCGAGATCCATGAGCAATATTTTGCCGAGCAGCTAGAAAGTCATTGTTGAGATTTGGTGCACCCGCCGTGTGTTCGCCTTTTGACATGCCGGATATTTAGCGCACTTCACTCTAAATGTTGTACGGTAGTACTTGCAGTCGGATCATTAGTTTTTGCTATTAGTCCACAACCCTTGCTCGGTAAGCATACACCTGATCCTTTCACCTTGAAACGCTGGTGTGTTCTTGCTAGATTGGGTTATCAGCCTTTACTCAGTAATTTTACTCCGGAAACTGCGGCCGATTCAGATCGCTTCCTTGGCTATGGAAGAGATGCTTGACCAACTCACTGCTCTTGAGTAATGTAAAATTAGTGACTCTAATGGTATTGCGCTGACAACTGATCATGCAACAAGTTTTGGTCACTGTATAAATGGTTATCCTGGAAAACGAGTTTAACTAGTGGATCAGCTGCTGTTGAATGGTCATCGGTTCTTAATGCAACCACAAATGAAATCAGCTATTAAACCAATCTATTTTGATAATGTCCTCACACGTTTCATTTTCTCAGAGATTTTGCGGTCTGTAACACAATCTGCTATGCTGCATTCATATGAAATGCTGGCTGCGACATCCCATCAGTGTCCACCTTTGGCAGGTGGTGCGGAATACCACCGGTCTTCCAAGACGCGGTGGGATCTTTCGTCGCATGCGTTGTTTCTATAGAATGCCACAAGGGTCCGTTTGACAACATCGCGACGTAGCCGAAGTGACTTTCTAATAAATACGTACAGCCCAGTGCCACACAGTGGTGCAGCATTGTCTTCCAGCAACCTAGTGATTAAATGCTGGGGAATTGGGTCCCAGTCTGGTTATAGATCAGACGAGGCGCATACACTACATATTAAGTCGCCAGCTACAAAGAACACAATTCCCTGATTTCTCCCCCTTTCCTTGCGGGTAGACTATGCAACCAAATTTTTGGCGTAATTTCCCCCAAGTCAGCTCCCTACTTCAGCATGAGAAAGCGGACAGTATCGTACCTTCTGAGGAAACCATGGATTGCTGTCTGTTGTGTCTCGGTTCTCTTTTAAGACAACGGTACCTACCTGTGATTTCCATAGTTTTTGATGCCCTCATTTTTATCCGTATACTGTTGAAATATATATACCTGCAGTGCACTAGACGCTGGTATGACGGTATATATACAAACCAGCTGGTATGCCACGCTTCCTTGACTTAACATCATCTTAATACTGATGCAAAACAAATTTTTTCCGAAGGATGTGCTAAACTGATTCTTTCTACTCTAATAGATAATGTATACTGCTGTGTATCGCACTATTTATGTGGGTGCAAAATATCGTTGTTGGGTCTTGGGTGCCGAAAACGTCCCGCGATTGTACCAGAACAACTTCTATTCCCAAAACCAAATCTATGCTATGTCGAACTGCGAATACCACTTTCTTGCTGCATTAGCTTAAGTTAACTTTTGTCTGGCAAATTTCAGTCAAGCTCTGAGTACGAGAGGTACGCAGCCTATATTCAGGCAGGGCTTGAGGTACCGAGAAGCTAAACGATGTTGCAGGTGTTTTACACATTGGAGTGCAGATTGCTCACGGGTGGGATAGATACCTTAGTAGCCCACAAAATTACAGGCCAGCCACTGAAAATAATCCATGCATGTAAAATCAAGAAAATTTTATTATTTTTATGGCAAATTTACCACAAAGTTGCGATACGCAAACGTAAGGCAGACAGAGCTTCACGGCTTTTTGTACACATGGGCCCGGCGATTTATCAGGGTCCATTGAAGCCACTTATCTCAGTTTCACATTGGAGCCATTACACAACTAGTCATGGGAATGGTTATTATCAAACCCTGTAAGCTCCATACACTTGGGACAATGCTCAGACGCTGTAGGAACACTGAGTGACAGTCACCAAGGTCCATCACCCGGCGTTCGATGGCAGACTTCCTAAACCTGGAACAGTCTGGGAAGGTGAGATAACTGAATCATATGTCGGCTACCTATGTTTGCTAGCATATTTGTCGGCGTAAAATCTGTGTGGCACTGCTTCAGTTCCATGAGAGAGGATGTAAGGGACTGAATTTTATCCCATCGATTCTTTCAATCTGGTCACAGCAAGCTATAGGTTGGTGTCTAATGTAGTCTCAATCCCTGTCGGTTGGAGAAAATCCAACATTAAATCATTTGTTCCTGCCCATTGTACTCTGTATGAAAGTATTGCAGACTTCTCCTATTAGACTTCGTCCTGTCTGCAGTTTGGCAGTGTTCACATCTTCATTTTGCGCTACATTTTTGTTTGTTGCCGTCATAGTGATGTGAGATGTACTACCCTGGAGCGTGTATCAAAATATAGAAGGCTGCTTCCGCTCTTTTCGAGCGCCGCTTGGCTTAAGCTGCACAGTCTGAAAGCCCTGCGATTACTCTAAAACGCCGCGCTAAAACTGGGTGGAAGAGCACTGAAGTTTGTTGATCAGAGTGACAGACATCAACTAGTACGTTCCGTATTTCGCTCCATGTTCCCCTTTCCGTTAAAAGGAAGGTCTCAACAGGGACGAAGCAGTTTATAGTCTCTGGTTTTGTAAGTGAGTAACACGAACAGCCTCCCCTATCTTAATGCGTTTCCTTGAATTTGTTGTTTTGGACCAAACCTGGCTGTACTAATGACTGTAGCAGTAGGGCCACTTTCCGGAGTCATGTTGTGTCCACATCTGGGCGCACAATGATTTGGCCCACAATCTTGAAAGGACACAAAAGTTGTTTTGCGTCAACAAATACGCCAACACAAATACGCTCATATGCTTGCGCACAAACCAATGTGTGCATGAACCATATACATTCAGACACATGAAGTTTATCTGCCTTTGTGCAAACTCTTTGACAAACGATCTGATGCCAACTAGGACAGGTACCTGGGATGGTGTGTGCGCAAGGGTCACAGTCTAGCAGTTGGACAGTCTGTCTTCAGTGGCGGATCGTAAGGCTAGACCCTTGGACCGCTGCTGTTCTCTATCTACGTGGACGACCTATCCTCGGAGCTTGAGATACCATCGATACTGTTTGTTAATTATCTGAAATTGTGGTAGGTTATTAATGTTCCTCGGGTCCTGAGACTATTCAGCGTGACTTGGATATGCCTTGAGACTGGCGTACTTCATGGCTACTGCCTACTGCTTCGTTCTTCGAACTGGAGGAGGTTATCCCCACTCGAGGTACTTACTCTGCGGGGTCGAACTCCCCCGTGTATCCAGTCAGGTTGATTTAGGCGTCGTACACTCTTCGGCTTTACACACGGATGACAACTGGACGAAAGCCGCAAGTAGGAGGTACAGTATGTTATGGTTAATACGTCGTTTCTTCAGCAATGTTGCCGGAAGACATATTTGTGGGCTGCTTTCAGATTTTGTTCGACCCCATCTGGAATACTGCGTTTAGGCTTCTCCGTCCTACCTCGTCCTGGACAAAATGAAGCTAGAGTGGGTTTTAGGAGTTGGTATTGGGCTTTTTGAGGAGTTACGAAGACAGGCTTACCCCGAGCGCTTACTTAGTTTTGGTATGCATTCAATGCATTACCTAAGGTATCTTAAATGGGAAGGTTGGTCAAGATTTATTTTGGCTATTCAGTGCTGCTAGATTGTCTGGTTTTCGCGGACATTACATGAAGCTGGACAAACCACGGTCCGATCGGAGTAGGGTGCAAATTCAGCTGTCACGCTGACCCATCGAGTGCTGGAACATGCTTCCGAAAACTGTAATCAGGGAATTTACGTTTAAGGGGGTGGCTCTTGGGTGAAAATACGGAATCTTTCCCTTTTCCTGACTAACACATCTCCATACTATGATTTTCTTTTCCATACATTCCTTCTTGAATGGGTATTATTCACTTATTTTAAGTGACCTACCTTATTCGGTAACCTCGTTTTTACTTCTTATCCCTTGCTTACTTCACGTGCCTGCCATCGCAGCGACTGTTAGTGCAGAAAACATGGTCAGTACTTGGTTGACCAAGGTATGATACTGTTGTTCGTTTTAGATCCAGCAACATTTCCGAGCACCTTATCATCCTGGCTCAACAATCCGCTCAAGAAGGAACACTCACGGGATTCTCCTATCGTTCCAGTCCCACCTAAAGTTAGACTTGAACTGTTTGTTCCATCGACGTGATATTTTATCCATGTCAGGTTTACGCTTCAGCTTTGCTAATGTTGACGACAACCATGATTACATAACTCAGTAGGGGTGTTTTATTGCGTTTAGTAGTAAAACGTATCACCGTTAACAGATATGCTCTCTAGGCGGCGACGCAAGCATCGAATCTTGAATTGATCCTCATTTGTAATTGGAAACTTATCCTTGTATACTGCTCGATTGCATTCTGATGGATAATGAGAGTCAATCAGCCACGATAGAAAAGTGACATAATAAGACAAGACGTATACTGCCATCTGCATTGATTTCCGCGGGTACCATTTTTCGAGTTATCAAGCGAGTGCTTTGCTCCTAATTGTGATCCCGAGGGTTCGCAATGTAGGTTGGAACCTCTATACGTATGCCACCGAGTCGCAGCGGTTAACGCTTGTCACAACGGTTTATAACGGATTAGAGGGGTCAGTTGAAACCCTCGGTTTGTGAATAGATCCGACGCACAATCAGATTTTTGGCCGCAAAGTGGTTGTTAGGACCAGAGGTTTCCACGGACACTGCTATTTTTACTTGATGAGAGAAACATGTCAGAAATCGGGCCACGATTGCAGTGTTTTTAGACAAGTAACACTCAGTATTCATCTGCTTCACTTACAGTCCCGACGAGTGAACGTGACCAGCGTTTGCGGAACCAATGGAGTAGTAACGGAAACTACCCTTTTGGTTACTGGGTCACAATGCGCAACGCTTGTCACAGCGGTTAAGGACTGATTGAACGGTCATTTTAAAGTACACGCTATGGGAATGCATTGCGATGCGCATTCACTTGGAAGTGAACCTTGGTCAATGCGATCATACGAACTGTGGTCGAAACGTTGCCCGTCGTGACCAAGGCACCAAACGGGTAGAGGTTTCGGGTAATATTCCAATGGTCCAGGACTCGATACACGCTATCTCCGCCCTATGAGATCAAATAAGATTGCAACGCGTCGTGGCTGTGCAGTGTTTTGGGCCGGTCAACAACCGGTTTACAGCTGCTTCGGCTACGGTCCTAGTGATCGCATTGACTAGGGTTCACTTTAATGCGAATCGCGGTCTAAATTGAGATTACGCACTGCAATTTATTCACCTCTCGAGTGTTTCAATGTGTCTCCTCCAATTTCCATTCCACTGTCTTCATTTGTGAACCGGAGGTTTTCCCCATCTACATGCACGATGTGTCATAATTTTAAGCCACCCCGCAGCAGCCAAAAATAGTTGCGATCCATTAGTCAACGGATATGTGATAGTTCTTCGGCAGAATATGTCTGCGATTAATTCCTCGAGGTTTTGAATTTTATATTCATTATTGACGGCCAAAATTTATGGAGAATGATGTGAACTTATTAGTCATTGTTATTTGGTGTGCCTTTTCAGAGATAATCACGCTATCTAATGAGGGTGAAATTGTGTGAGCAGCAGTACAAGAGACGTTTTGCGGGGCCTTACTATCTAGTATTGCCTCACATCTAAACCTAACATCTAGCTTCGCTTAGCAATCATTTGTGCTTTAGCTCGGGGGAATGAGAAACCCTATAACTATAGAGTTCAGATAGCATGGATTACGGCCGGTTAGTCCGCAGAATGGTCTCCTCCTGGAAGAAAATTTTAGATGCTCTTTTAGGTGCTCTAAGACCAGACTTTCTACTTATTGCTGGCACTCATCAAAGTTGCAGAGAGCAATGCTAATAACAAACGACGTCAATGTGCATTAGTTTTTTCTTATAAGTATTGCAATTTGCCGCAGTGCTCCGAGAATAGTTCTGTTTCACTTGGTATCTAATTCATTTCCCCTTCTTCACTTCACGCAAGTGCATTCGCTAATGAAAGCTTAGTAAGAGGACAATTAAAGCACATCTTTGGAAAATTTTCTGCATCCATTCTCTGAAATATACATATAATGAAGTCTAAATGTATAGTCATATCTAACAATGGCATTGAATCTTCAGCTTCTGGTTTTTTAATTCATTATTTTAAGGGACTGTTTAGTTATAGAGGTTCTTGGGCAGAGCCTGTTGCTTTAGCTTGTAGTAAACAGCATGCCCTTAATGTCTTATTAACTGCAAAGTTTGCCCGAAGCTTCAAATGGCAGTTACACCGTTAATGTTTTTAAAGTCCGCGCACCACATCTGCTGACGCCCAGCCCGGAGATGGTCACACATTAAGCCGTCATTGCCTTCGTCTCCATAGCGTGACGTCTTACATGGACGCTCCTTAGAGCAAATTCAGTCTGTCATTGAAAAAGAGCCTATCCACCATCGCTGCTCAGCACATTACGTGTTCTCAGCTTATTCTTCCGGAGATGCCGGAAATTTTGAGGTTAAAAGTAACAGCGTACTTACTGAAACTAAATATACCTGAAGTGCTATCGCTTCAACTAGATCCTGCATCTCAGTTAACCATTCAGATCTGTTTACGTTCAAGTAACGAGATCAGATGACACTACGGAACAAAGAGAAATGGAATTTGAACCAATGCTACGTCATATCTCTGTGATTAGTACGCACTAGTCATAGAATTTACATACAAATAAGTGGATATCGATCAAACTATTAAAGTGCGCTGAAAGCTAAGGCCAGTCGCAATGCACAATGCGACCCACACACCTTGACCGGCAAACGTCTAGTGTTCAGAATCGACCCATAGTTAGCTGTTAAAGCGCATGAAGAGACGGTCGATTGACTGTGTATGTGGTACATGTGGTTGACCAACACGCCTGAATTTTGCACCAGACGAAGCAAACGTACCCTTTCGTGCGACGGAACAGTTTAGCAAAATGCTCGGAAATCAAGCGACCTGGAACAATCGTTAAAGTTTCGTAACTTTATTCGTCTCCAATATGCGAGATCAAAAATGTCCACTAATTCAAAACAACATACATATGACCAAGGGTTCACCTGTTTCAAGGTGTGTTGCACTAACAAAAGACGGGCAATTATTTCCGGAAAACAAGGATTGTTGTCAACACAACAACTGAACGAGAACTGAGTTAAGCACGTTGTTGAAGATATCTGTCAAATGACCGACAGATTTGAAGGGGTACGAAGTGTAATAGCTTCAATCTCTGACTCTCTTAATGGTTTCACTCAGTGGAGGCACTGTAAGAAAGATCCATGATGCTTACGAGTCAAGTCAAGGTAAGCTTTAGGTACCATGATGGGCGCATTTTTAGCAACGTACCGTATCAACTGCAGATGGAGTAAAATGGTATCATAAAAATGAAACGTTTATTAAATAGTGCCAATCGAGTAACAAGACCCGCATTCTTGGGCACTGAGCACAAATTGATAAACAGAATCCTAATTTTGTTTAGCCTATAGAGCAGAGGATTGGGAAGACATTTCTTCATAATTAGTTTCAAGTGGTTTAAAGTTCGTGGCCAAATGCAAAACATGGTGAACGATGCGCGGGTTCTCGGCTTAATATTAAAGATATGGAGAGAAGAAGATCTTGGCGACCTTGGAAGTACTTTGGACAAAAAATATTGCCAAAACATTCTTGTAAAAGTTAAATCTCCGCAGTAGGTTAAGTACAAATGAGATTCAATGAAAAGGCGAGGGCCGATTTAAAAGTCCCGCCATGGGCATGATTTCTTGGTTTGTGAGCCATCCCACAATTCTGGATAGTCACGTCTCTAAACAGAAAACCCACGGCTTTTATTAGACAAACATCAGTGCGTCTCACGAGTAGGCAAATGAATAACGGCTTGGAGGCAATGCCGTACGCAAAGCCACTAGTTACGCCTACGGAGTCCACATAACATTTTGTCTATGGTGATGGAAAGTTGAGCTGCGATTTCTCATGCGCAGCTGGAACCCCATGCAGTTCAGGATGTCGGATAACTCATAGGTTGTACAGACGCAGAATGGAGAAGGTGCCTAGGCATCCCTTAAGCCTCGTAAAGGCTACATTTAACTGTCACGAGAGATCTGGTTGTAACCGGGATACGGTTAAAAGCGGTATGATTTGCGGCGCCGCGCATACTGCAGACGGACAATAGCTATGTTCCTCGACTTCAACAGTGCGTTCGATTCAGTCGATCGATGCATTCTGTGCAAAATACTTGCACAGAAAGGCGTTCTTATGAAATACGTGAACGTTTTACGTGCTCTGTACTCGAAAGTGATAGGTCATGTCAGAGTCTAAGTTGACCTCTCGGATATCTTTCCGACAACAAGTGACGTTTGTCAGGGTTGCGCAATTTCCAAATTTTTAGTCAAGTTTGATGTGGACTGCATCATGGTCTGTTCAATTGTGGATTCTCATGATTTAAGCGTTGAGGTGCTGCGTGGTGAAAGACTAGTTGATTTTGATTATGCGAACGATATCGCATTGATCTTAGACGATGTTGGGGCCGCGCAATCATCCGGTATTGCCACGCTAGTGTGGTCCCACCATTTGGTATGCGCTTCGTACCTTCAAAGCGCAGTGTTGTCGCAAGACCATCAGCCAGTTGATGACCACTTGACCCTTAATGGCGAGGAACTCGAGGTAATTGATCAATTCGCGTACGTTGGCGGCTGTATCATCAACGAGGGGCGCATACCGATTGTAGTCAGTTAACGTATAGCAAAAGCCAGATTTGCCTTCTTAGGTTTGCAATATCTTTAGTGACAGAACAAAGTCTTTCTCCATCTGAAAAGCTGTGTTTACAAAGTCACGGTGAGGACCGTCCCAGTTTATGGTCGTGTAATTTCGAGCTTTCAGTCTGAGGATGTGAGCCACCTTCAAGTCCTCGATCATCGTTATCTGCGGAGCATTACTGCTGCCAGGTGGCACCAGCTCCACAACATGATGTGCGTAGGCGAGTGATAGGCAGTGATAACCAGGCTAGTTCCTTGGAACAAATATAGCACTGAATAAGTTGCGTTGGCTTGGGCACCTACTACTTATGCCCGGCCGCCGCTTACTGAGGAAGGTCTTGGAGTATGGCGTATGGCTCGATGCGCACAAAACTTGACTTGACAGCGGTAAATGAAGTCACTGACCACCAAACTTTGTGCCGTCGGTCCGTCTCGCCTTCCAGGCTGGAGTCCACGTGACTTACCTTGTGCTTGGCTCTAAACCATACAAGATTTGGCTTGCAATTGACAACAGTGGCGCGTTTGCTGTCGTCTCCTAGTCAGACTACCAGTTTAACTTGTGCTTGGTGCTGAACTATCAGCCGGGTAATGGCTGCTTATGACGCGGTACAGTGAAGGCCCCACGGGAGTTGTCTCTCCGATGTTGCCTTTTCTTTGTACGATGTTCAGCTGTTTGTGACGGTATTTTGTTGACACAATGTATAAGCTCCAGGACCCCGAATATTTGCTCATGACACATTTTCCGATATGTCTCCTTCTCTCCCTCTTATTGTTCCTCTTTAAGTAGGCCATTGTGTTTGGATAGAAGAAAAGCATCAGTTCAAATGCCTGATGCGCTGGTGATGTTGATGTTAAGTTAACCAAAGCTTCTGGTTGCTAAATTATATCTACATTCCAGGCTAATCTGGCACTTGGTATTTCTGGGTTCAAGTATCGGCGAGAGATGCACTTACAACTGTAACACTTCTGCACAAGTTAAGTTCGGCTACTCCTAGTAGCAACTGATCTCAAGAGATTAGTAACTGTGGTGGATCACTTCCCCATTCAAGTTTGTATAGTGATAATAGTAATAAATTACTCGGCGTAAGCAAGGAAATGGGAACTAAAGCGCACTTCTGTATTATGGCCAAGAGGACATAAAGATTTATATTGATGGGTTAGCATTTAGAAATAGTAGATTAAGTGCATGAGTGACATTGACCTCTGGACCGGAAAATAATCGAGAACAGTTCGATTATCGGCTTGGCAGTTTTAGAACTTCTGTTCATTAAAACCTCAGCAATCCACTCGAACCTTAATATATTCCATCTGCTTCTCTGCTACATCACTTACTAACCGATTTTAATTTCCACAAAATTAATGATAATGTTAGTGAATAATACACTCCGCTATGGTGAGTCTGTGGGCGTGTGAAGATTGCGATATCACTAGCCTAATTGGCGGAACTTTATGGTGCTATTTCTCAAATAAGAATGTGGTCATTACCTCATTTGTGTCAAGATGGTGTCACAGTGCAGTGCGTTACTGCAATCTGAAACATAGAAATCACATTGGAAAATACAGTCAAAGTATCTGGCTTATTGTGGATGGAGAATAGTAATATCTAAGCAAGTAGACACCCATGGCATGATTCGAAAATTACGGTATGACAAGTTATCGTCGCTTGTACAACAATGGTTTTTCGAACCAGTGTCAGTAATACTTGCGGCTGTGTAAGTAGCATTAGTTGGGAGTAGCAAGGCTGTTTGAAGTTACCATGAATCTAATCACGCTGTGTGAATACTGAACACTGAAAATATAGAGCTAGTAGACATACGTCGGTAGTTCTTCGTCGCGGAACCGAGTCACTGATTCCTGTGCGTTGGCTGCATATTACCGGTGCACCAAATGCAATTCTGGTGCAATACGCTTCCTGAAACTGAAATCCGCAAAGTGGGCGTCTGGGAATTTCTTGAATTCTGACACTGATTTCGCCTCGACAATTTTCGCAGGCGAACTTTTCCAGTATTTCACCACTTGACGGTAGAGGCATATCGGGTGAACGCCATACGCTATATAGGTCCGGTACCACCAGGTTGTATCGGTGCCGGTGTGTGGTGCTTGGTGCACTCACCTGAAACAGTGGCCTCAGCATGGAGAAGTGACCGAGACACAATGTCCGGTGCGTCATAATGATGTCAAATCGACAACGAAGATACGACTGGGTGTACGGCCGTAGTCCTCTGCATTGGTCTTCGTACGACACACCACGTAAACTGGGGATGCGTCTAGTAACCACATTTTGACCACATTAGGATATTTGCTCCTGGCCACGTGTGATCCGGGCTCTAGTATCGCTCTTACAATGGAAGAGAAGAGGTACGTGGTGATTTCTTCGAACCAAATGAAGAAACTGCGTCTGAGCACCCAAATCATGTGCAGTCCGTTAACACATGGCTTGCTCGTGTTCTCTACGGACGTCAACTCGCGGTGTGATAATATGCCGAGATCCTTTGCGGGTGTGGGATGTAGCACTTGGTCGGACCATTTATGCGCATGAACATCAGCAGCTTTCCCCAGGTACATATTTAACGATTTGACTGGGTTCACCGACAGATCGATTTCTGCAGACCACCGCAATAGGGAACGTTTAACGAAGTTGCGTGTCATCCTTGCGAAGGGGCTGTTACTCTTCTCTGCATATACCATTTTCACGTTAAATTGGACGTTGTATAAACCATGTTGTACCTTTAGTAAATAAAATTTTACGTTTTGCAAACCACATTGGACACTTTTTAGCTCACATTACGCGCTTTCAAGGCAAATTGAACAAATTTTAAGCAAAAATCCGCCATTTGCTAGCAGGAAATGTGGAGTGAAGAGACTAGACGATGTTTAGACCACAGTGTAGTCATGATAATGCAAGCGAATTATGTAAGTAGCAGGTAAAACAACAAACACTTCTTTTGATCGTGAGCCTTGTTCACCTCGGTCAAAGGTGGTTACACAGTACCCCTCATCTCTCCTTATCAGTCTTCGTGTGGTTCATGTGCCTATGCATTCACGCATGAACCCGTGTAGCTATTGTGAATATTGGAAGTCAGACTCCTGAATCGCATGGTCTAATATGACCAATAAACGTTACCTAGCTTTGTATTTTCATTGTGAAATACTCATTTAGTGAATGGATTGCGACGCGTAATCTCAATGTGGACTGTGATTCCCGAAGAAGTCAACCTTGGTCAATTCAATCACTCGGACAATAAAGATGAAGCAGATAGGCGGTGACCCAGTAGTCCCCTGTCACTCTATAAGTCTTTGTGTATTTTCTGTGGGTAGTAGGTGAACATATGCAGCTACGTGATCATTGGAACAGTTCAGGCTATCCTGACTCCATCAAACCCACTTTAAGGTGACTGTTCTACTGCTGCACTTTGTTATCAAGGAAGGAGCCTAATGCGACTAGATGTTCAGGCCACATTGTAGTCACGCGAATGCAACGCGACTGTGAAAACATTGGACGATTGTGTAAGCCCTCTGCTTGATTATGGGCATCGTCCACTTCGATCAAAGCCACTGATCCAGATTCTGCTGCTCCTGTATGTGTATTCACGTGTTGTGGGTGGGTGTGTGGGCGAACCTATACGGCGGCTTGACTATTAGAACGGTGTGTGATATCATGAATCCGTTAAACCCAGTATCACCTTATTAGCCTTGTGTTGCACGAAAGGACTAAAATAACAGCAGAAAGACAACGGCCCACTGCTTGCACACTTCTATTGCATTCGCATGATAACAATATGGCTTGAACATTGCCTAGCCGCTTTACTCCACTGTCCTTGATAAAAAAAATACTGCAGCAGTAGGGTAGTATAACTACACTGTGTGTGGTGGAGTCATAATAGATTACAAGATTGCAATGGTCCAGCAGTCGAATAGATCCGCCTACACACTCACGGAAAATACATGAAAGCGCATGGAGGGACAGGGGACACCGTTTATCTGCTTCATCAGTTCTTGTCCGAGCGATCGAATTGGCCAAGTTTACTTCATTGGGAATCACCGTCTAGATTGAGATTGCGCATCGCAATCCATTCACTAAACGAGTACTTCACAATGACAATACAAAGCTAGATAACGTTTATCGGTCATATTAGACTATGCGATTCAGGAGTCTGACTTCCAATATTCACAATAGCTACACGGGTTCATACGTGAAGGTACAAGCAGGTGAACTACATGAAAGTTGATGAGCAGCGTTTGCAGTGGTAGCATTGCTCACACAATTCGGTTGAATTCTCATGACTACAATGTGGTCTGAACTCGTCCATTCGCCTTGCACCTCATTTCGTGCTTGCAAAGTACGGATTTTCTGCATAGAATTGAATGTGTCTAATGTGTTTTGGAAAACTTGCAATATGTATTGCAAAATGTCTAATGTGGTTTGCGAAACTTCCAGTTTAGTTTGCGAATCGTCAACTGTGGTTTGCAGAATGTCCGTTTAAATTGAAAATAGTATCTTTCCAATGTTAGTATATTTAAAGCCGTAGCGATACAAAAGTTACGCAGTACCGACGCTTCGTCGCCGTGCAACCACCAACAGTCACACCTGGGCTACGAATACTGCGCAGGTCGCCCGGTCCCCTACGGAGGCTGGAACCAGCGTGCTCGGGTTTTATGGCAGGCTTGTGATCCTTTATGCTACGGACCGGCTGCAACCAGATATGGAGGTTAATCAAATTAATCAACAAGTCAGACACAAGCTTCACAACTGATCCCACGTGTGCAGTGTAGCAAGCGCTGAGGTGAACAGTGCTTCGGGTCGATTTTGTGAAAGGGCTACCTGTGGTACGAAGTGGCTTTGACTCGTCATGCGTATGCTCCTCTGAAGCATGAGTAGTCGGTATAGTTACCAGTGTACATGAATATTTGATTAGTAGTTCACTATGCTAATGAGAAACCTATTATCTGATGCATTGCAGTGGTATGCAGACTAGAAGCGTTTGTTTTCTGAAGACATAGGGCAGAGTAGTCAGAAGTTCCTCTGAGAGGGGCTTCGTTTGTGCCACAACGCGCCACACTTCTTATGCATTTTCTTCACATTCAACCAAGTGGTGTGAGACTGACCTGCCGGCAATGCACCACACTGATACCATTGATACCATATCACACTTTGCGATTAGCCTGAATCACCAATCTAGACAATCCAATGCAGAAATTGTATTTGTACTTTCGCCGCAATGTGTAACTGCCTGATAAAGTGAGGACTGCGACAATGTTAACAAAAAGTAGCGATTATTTTTCTTACGTACTCAAACTGCACATCTCCTATTTGCTAAATGGTTACAATAATCCCTAGTCATGTCTGTCGTCTTGTCAAAGAGAGACACAAGAAATATTTGTTGCAGAAAGCCAGTTATTCTCATCCTTATTTACTTTGATCTGGGTCACATACTGGTTGCACTCTCTGTTTAAATCGCAAGTAACCCAGGGTGGTTTTGTTCACTGTCACAGTAGACTAGGTATTGTTGATACACTGAACACGTATTTCACCGGATTTATTTTTTCTGTTATGTTACCTGTATCAGCAAATAAGTCTTTCCGATAGAGCAGGCAACTATCATTATTAATGAAACTTACACTGATGTGAGGTATGCTGGGCACTAAACATGCAGGCAACATTACAGCAATAGCGGCAAACAAGAGACTCTTGTAAGTGAACGTATATTTGTGAACAATGTATAACCTACAGAACAGTGCCCATTCATGCTGGTTGTTGCAGAGATTCGGTCATTTACAAAGAGTTGACTTAAACTAATATATGAAAAAGTCCTTGGAAAGCTCAAGTCGGAAGGAATTGCAAACGAATTATGCTCATGCAGAACCTTAACGAAACACTATCATTTATTGCAACTAATGTTGAGTTGCGATAAAGCTTTATAGCGATAATAATATTCGTAATGTATGTTCTTGATTACATGAGACGCCCCACTTGGAGCCTGTTAATTTGTTTGCAATACTTTGTCGTCCATTTGCTCATGAGTTTGCCAGTTTGCATTGTTCATTACTTTGTGCAGCGTAGCTTTTTCGTGCTTATTTTTGTCAAGTAGTTTCTATTGCCTCTCTGAATTTGTTTATTGTGTATTAGTTTCATGTCCGTAAATTTTTACTCTGATGTTTGTCTCGCGTACTTTTTATCACATGTACCGTCACATCTGTTAAGCTATCCGTAATTACGTAGACGACTCACTGTGGCACTTGTTGTAAAATATTTGGGCATAAAACCAATGCTGTGATATGCCCTATGTGACATGTGGGATTCCACATTTCGTGTATAGGTTTATCTTTAGATCATTTAAAACTGCTGTATGAAATTCTGCATAACTCTGTGCAGTCACAAACAGCGAGAAAACGCCCGAGGCTACACAACGTGAGAAACGTTCCACAGGGAAGAGGTCCGTGGGTACATCCAAGCAAGCAGCAACCCAGCCATCTCTACGTTCGAAAGAGCCCACCTGCCCACCTGCCCACCGGCTGCAAGCGCTTCAGAGCGATGTGCACTGGTTGCTGGAGGCTCAGCTGGCGTGCCTGTGTTACCTCCTACGGGCACTAGCATATCGGTGTGGGTTGTGCAGGCAATGAAGGCCAATGGAGGATGCAGCGAAGCAAAAACGATAAGAAACTGACAGCAATCAGCGGCATTGTAATCTTATGATATTTCACGCGATTGAGTCGACGGATGCTAGTCCTCAGGCTCGTTATGATCACGACGCAGATTTTTTCCAGAGCCTGATGGATAAGCTTCTTGACATGAATAAACAAGGGTTGCGTGTGAAACGAATCACCCGTCTTGGAAAGAGAGTAGGGAAAGTCCCAGGCTCTGTGACTCACATTTGTTGTTGAAACGAGTCCAAGGCTGATACTACCCCTCCTCGGTAGGCTATATGGTCTAAAGACCCATATTCGACCCGAGTTGGATCCATCGGACAGAGAGAAACTGAAGTCCGCTCTCCTGGAGTTGAAGCGGCGGACTCACACTGAAGAAACCAATCTTCACATAGTAAGTTTTCTGGTAGTACTCCAGTTCCGCCGAACCCGGATCAACAGATCAAAGGCGCTTCATGCGCGTCCGCCGGTTCCTACCGCAGGCTGCGCGTAGCCTTCACCAATTGTTATACTTAAACGAACAAACTTGGCGATGTATATCACTTCGTTTAGGTTCGTCGTCTGGACATACTAGGACTAACCAAAACCTAGTTAAATCCTGAAGTCAGTACCCATGAAGTCCAAGTCAGTGGCTACTCTTGCTGTTATGCATGCGGTCCTCGCTGTGCAGGAGACTGGTACACAACTGCCGTAGCAAAGATTGCTGGTTCGAACAGTTATGTAGCTCGATCTGCCTGAGATGTAGTAACCTGTTTGTGGGTGCGGCTTATCGCAGCCAGCGAAATCGATGACTGGATTGGTTGCCGCATGCCAGCAACTAGATGAGCCGGCCCTGCTTCCTGCTTATGGGCGATATTACCTTCCATCGAATACTGTGGCATGTGGTTCAACTTCGACCCTGGCACTGTGAAATCGAAACGCATTTTGCAGAGGGGGTATTTGAAACTGGGGCAGCAGAACATGTCTTCCAACCGATGCGCTTTTCACTGTATTCCGCTCCATCGTGCCTGGTCCTACTACTAACGAGTTGCTAGCAACGCGTACATAAAATTCAGGTCCTGCAACCTCTGGCAACTAGTGACCACTAGATTGTATCAGTCAGTCTAGTGCTGACGCAGTCCTACTCGCGTCCGCCGGAGCGGTCCGACAATTATTGGAAGACCGTCTTCAATGGTCTAAATCGAGCCACCGGTGAAGTAAACGGGTCGCTGCAGCAGGATTGACCTGTTGGTCTGTTATAAAAACAGGTGTGCAATCGATCTGCGTACGTTTCGTACTCCTCAAGTAGCTGGAAGTAGGACCAGTAAAGCGACATTAGTGGGACAGAGAGTATGGTCAATCGGCTCGATGGTGACGCGTGCTGTGGAATAAATTCCTCATATCTGGCTTTGCCGACGATAATGAGGCGTACAAAGGACAGCGGAATCTATGCAACAACGCAAAAGCGCGAAAGTGTCGGCAGTTCGAAGAGGAGCTTCCAAGCTCAACGAAGGTAGTCCCAGGAAGGTTTTTGTTCACCTGAAGCAGCGCTTGAGGCGCACAAGTGATGTAGATGTGCTAGAGGGCACTAAAGGACGGCCTCTGGCCTCTAGAACTGAACCTGTTTCCGCATTGGCTGGACACTTCCGTATTTGCAAGTGGGCATGCGTTTATGCTGAGCTCGATGTGCGTAACTCCTACTGAACTCGACAGACTTGATTGCGGTGTAGAAGATGGCCGCAGTCTACTTGCCAGTCTTGACGGCATGCAACCTGCCGGACCAGATGGACTTCAATCGCTAATTTTAAAGTCCTTATCGGCCGTCTTATCGCCTGTCGTGATGGAACTGTTTAACAGATCGCTGTCCGAGGGTGCATTGCCGAGCGACTGGAAACTCTCGGTAGTGAAGCCGATTCTAAAGGACGGTGACCCACGCAATGTGGACAAATACCGGCCGATTGGTCTCACCTCTGTTTTGACGAAGGTGCTCGAGAAGATTGTGGAAAATGCTCTCCTCCATCTTCGGGTGTCGAAAGATCTGCTAACGCCGTCACAGCACGGCCTCATAAAAGACCGCTCTTGCATCAACAACCTGCTGTTGACTCGGAAGGCATGGTTGCAAGCGTTGAACCGGGTGAAGTCAATGGACGTTATCTACACTGATTTCAGTAAAGCAGTAGATAAAGTGAACCACGAGACCCTGCTCCATAAGATGAGGATGTGTAGTGTTGGTGGCGCACTACACCAGTGGATCAGTAACTTCTTCATTGGGAGAGAGTGGCGAGTGCAGGTGGATGACCACCTAACGGAATGGTACCCGTGCACTAGCGGCGCACCCCAAGGCACAGTACTGTGGCCCATTTTATTCCTGATCCACAGCAACGAACAAGCACAGCTACTTCGATCACCATGCATAATATTTGAAGACGGCCTGCTGATTTGCTGGATGTTGATTTTTCCGGCGAATGTGAGGTCCTTCAGCAAGACCTCGACCCCCTATCCCTTTGGTCTGTAGTATCTGACCTTTGATCGACCCGGCCAATTCCAATTTACGAGCCTGGGGAGGGTTGGTAATTGGCGTGCGTACACCCCGACCGGCCACCCACTGCATCCCATCAGTTCCGTTAAGGATCCGGGCGTACTCTCACGCTGTGATCTGAAGTCGGCCGACAACAAGAACCGACTGTAAGCAAACTGACTACGCCTGCTTTGAACACTTCGACGCAGCTTCTGCACTTGGTCTAAAGAGCTTGTCAACAGTCTGTTCTCTTCTATAGTAAGACCGCTGCTTGGTTACGGCTGACCCGCTTTTTTCCAATCACAATAGTTGAGGTGGAGAGACTGGAACTGGTGCAGCATGTAGCTACCCGGCTCATCCCTGGTTTGCGGGATATGTCGTATGAGTACCGATGTGGGAGACTAGGGCTTTCTACCCTGTCATATCGTCAGCTTTGAGTTGATCACGTTATGACGCACCGGCTACTGCACTTGGGCCACTTCCCTATGTTGAGGCCACTGGTACACGTCCGCGCACGATGCAGCATACGCGGACAGCGTTACAAATTAGTGGTACCGGATTTAAAGCGCATTGCTCACCCTCTGTGCTTCGAGCGTCAAGTTGTGAAATATTATAACAACTTGCCGGAGATACGAGTAAAGACGTACTCGGTGTCGGGATTTAAGCGTTGCCTTGACGCCTACCTTGTGGAGTTCAGGTATAGGTAGCGTATGGCACCTGGATAATATGTAGTGCAGCTGTAATATGTTGACACCACGCAGGAATCAACGATGTGCTTCTGCGCATGTACCCGATCCATCTGCGATGGAATAACACAGATTTTTAGCTTCTCACCCTCTATTTTCATTATCCAGTATGCATTGTTCGAGTAGGCACTTCGTAGTATGACCAACATATTGAACTCCACCTGAACGTGAAAATGTGTTGGCATGAACAGGCCTCCTATCTTTTGAGTTTCGTGTCACCATCGGAGTGCTGATGAACGGGATTTGTATTTTTCTGCTTGTTAACTGAGTTTAAATGCAAACAAAACACGGTGAGACAGAACTTCCTTCGCAACTTCACCCTTGTGTAGCAGCTGTAGGATGATGAGGTTGGGTTCTAACATCAAAATTACAGGCTCTTTCTCTTCCGTTCAATGTTGAATCCAATGAAACTCTCTGGACAACGATTATTTCTCAGCCCGACATGAATGCACTGCATTCTCTTAGGAAGCATGTTGTTCGAGAATATTCCTTCAACATGCTTCAGAATGTTATGTATCAAATGCTGTTTAAACCTAGGCGGCACAAAGCTGCTGACGTGTGTGTTCAGCCCATTCCACGTACCTTTTCTATACGTGCAGTGCTTCCACGCAACTTCACCAAGTAGCTTCATATCGACGTAGAGGAAATAAAAGCCAATAATTTTTTCCAATTCTTAGGTGAACTGTATTGCTTGGTGGCTTTGCTCGAATGCATTGTTAGCTCCTCGATATTTCGAGGGGTTTGAAGCAAAACGAAGATGTCGTCTACGTACCGGCAATCTAAACTGATGTCTGAGGTCGTTGGATGCAACTTGTCATGTTCTAGCATACTCATGAAAATGTCAGCGTAAAACGGTTCCAGAGGGGCTCTGTTGCGACCCAATCACACTGCAGGTATACCTAGAAACACATAAGTAGCTGTACATTGAAAGTGTCTCTTTTGTAGTCCCTAACTCACCGGATAGCGCGCAAAGTGTAACCGAACAGTCTGGAAGCCGAAATATTTCTGCCGACTAATGTTAGTTGCTAGTTGGAGCCTTGATGCTTCAGCTACTGTGACGTGTAACCGCCTAGTATAGTTTGTACACTGTCTGTGGAAATTGATTTCGCGTATTCGGATGATGGCCGTAGCAACTTCCATAACTCGGGACAGCGTGTAGAGTGACAGATGTGGGCTGTATGAAGCAGTAGCAAAAATCTCTCCATAGTGACATAGCTACATCAGATGTAGTGCCTAATTTGCGTAGCAAGTCCATTTACAAGTTAGCATATCCAGTAAAGTTTGGCATGGAGTCATGCTAAGCAGACCCAGTTTGAATTCAATCTCCAATTTTCATGTGCGTGTGGCGGCCCTATGCTGGACATGGCGGGGTGGAGTCGAGCGAAAATAGATACTCCTACATCGCTCTGCATCAGCCTCGCAAGGGCACTGGGGTCCACCCAAGTGAAGTAGAGCTTAACACCAGCTGAACTGCATATATTGGACTCCGTTCATCTTCATCAAACCAGAGGCCCGAGATGAGAAAACGAGGACTCATCTTACCATCTGTCACAAGTTCACTTACTAACCTGGAAAAGCAACAGCCGATCGTTTCGTCCAATTGAAGCTTGTCAGTTACCGAAAAAGGCAGCAGCAGCACAGCAGCAGCAGCAGTACGCCGGTACGCAGTACCGACGCTTCGATGTGGCGCAACCACCACCAGTCACACGTGGGCTAAGGAAACTGTGCGTGTCGCCTGGTCCATACGCCCTCGGATTACGAGGCAGACTTCTGACCTTTAAGGCTACGGGCTGGCTCGTCTGTGGTGCTCGTTTCCTCAACCCCCTGAATGGAATCGAGCCCATGACCACTAGTGACATGTAGCACTAACCAGCAGTTTATCCCACTGAGATAGGGGACGATATCTGACAAGTATGGATTGATATCTAACTGTGATTTAGACCGACCAACTCTCCACTACATGCAAACTACTGCCCATGTAGAGGACAGCAGTTGGTGCTCGGCGTCAGGACTTCGCTTGCAAATAGCCATGCATCCACATATTGTACGGGTATTAAACTGCTTGGAGGATGGGTCGAACTATATCGCAATTATGCTTCTAGCAATGATGGTCGGCTATCGTACCCCATGGCTCATTGAAATAAGCTGCCGACTGGTGGTGCATGCCCCTAGCGGTCATAGGTTCGATTCCATTCAGGGAACCGGTGAGATGAACGCCACCGACGAGCCCCAATAAGGTGAAAGGATCGTCTGGTGCTTTCCTGCATTGGTAATCGACCTTTGTTGCTTGTAAGCTAATTGCGATGAACGTACTAAATCTTACCGAATCCGTCTACTTACATGTTATCATCTGTTGTCACTTACCATGTGGATATACATCCCCGATATCGTCGAGGCGGGGATGCGTTTGAGAGTGAGCGCATGAGTGCGATTGAAGATTCGACTTTGCTGTCCTCTTCAGCTATCATGCTGACATGAAATAATTGAGGTAGGCATGGCCGGTTAAGGTGTGGATGCAAATGGAAATTAGGCATGCTTTAGTTCTTGTTTCTATAATGACAAGTGATTCACTGGTTAGTTCCTAACCCTCACTTATGATCACTTGTTTCGTTCTTCGTTTACTCCTACAGAGGTTTTAGATGTGACATCATATGCCATTTGGCGCTTTCGAATATACCTGCTTCTATGCGATATTGGATTCGAAGAGTTACACATATATTATCGATCTGGAGACGGAATACCTGGGGAAACTTGCATGATCTAAGGTACAATGGAAAAGAATTCCAAATGGATACCTATTTAATGAGAAAAAAGGGCGCTTACAGATTGGTACATGACTGTGATAGTGGTAGCGCGCGTTCTTTACCACGGACAGGGCAGTGTGCAATGTGTCTCAGCGGGAGGGATTATACTTGTGTTTGAATGCGACCATGAATTCCTTCGAAAAAGGGTGACATGCTTAAGTTTGGCCTTCACAACCGAATCGGATCTATCATCAATAGCTTGTAAAGTAAAAAGTAAGTGAGCTTTTGGCCAGAACGCAGGGTATCTGATGTTGCGGTACTGGGCAGTTCTATTGCCGATATGCTATCCTACTGCCATGAAGCATTCCTCCAGCTTTAGGCATGAACACACCTTTCACAAGATGAGTCTGATATTTATTCTAATAAATGGCTCCAGAAAGATTTAATTCACTTGCTAAGCTTTGGAGCGAAGTATTTTGCATGGTGGAAGAAGTTATGGCTGTTGGAATTGTGGATCCCTAATTTTCGTAGTTGGTTGCACCATGAACCATTTACCAAAACTAACGATTTGACCTTTATAAGACATCTGTATGGAACAGTTTTTCGATTCTATTAACAGAGGTAATCAATTTGGAGGTGGAAATCATTCTTCAAGCGCAGTTAGGTCGTTTAAACGTTTGCTGCATTGTCACCTGTTTCTGGGAATGGAATATGGAAAATCTATATACCTTCAGTCAAAATGTAGGGATTACCATGGGCAAGGTCGAAAACACAATTGATGTACATTTTGAGTAAGGTAGTCCCACTGATCAAGGCGCTGGGACAAGCTTCGTGATCATCTCTTTGGATTGGTTGGGAGCTAGTAGCAAGGTGTGCAGAAAGCCAAGGGCGTAAGGGGTCAGAAATGGGTTACTCTGCTAAGGAGTTGCCAAACATGTCATGAAGCACTTGTTCAGAAGGTCTTTTATATATCGAAAATATGATAAGCAACGTCTTCATTTGAGCTAGTGAAGTGATGCAGGTCTAGACATCAAAGCTGACGAAAAACTATTTAATAACAGCGTATTTCTAGTGGGAAATTAAGTTTTTCAACACTAGAAGTAGTCGTCACTACTAGTCATAGCTTGTCGTCACTAGTATTAGTCGTCAAAATTTCCCCTTTTATTTTAAAATATATTGAAGTGTGGTTGATCAAGAGATAATCTGCAACACCCAGTTTGATGCAATCTCAGTGTGTTTTCAGTGAGAAGCAGTAGTGTCGATTCCGACTGTTTAAGAAAATATGTTTCACCATGTCTATACTACCGCATTATTATAAATTTGCCACCTTGTCTTAGTGTTATTTTCCCGCCTCATTTTAATGTGTACCTGAATAATCTATTAAATTGTAAACTTCGATTAAGCTAAAAGTTGTTAACTTCGCTTATTTTGCTTCTTACATATGTGTCTTGATCCCTTTTTCTGTCATGCTGAATTTATCACGGCTATTTTGATAAGCCATTTATTTCATATGCTAATTTAGCGGCATATGCAATGGTGTATGCAACCCATTTTCTTCGACATAACATTTCGTTTGATTGGCTGTTGCTTGACATCCCTGGTGTGACTGCGCTTGCTTTGCATGTTGACAAGATGTCTAATTGTCTATTACCCACGACCTCGACTATACTGACTCAGCAGACAGTTGGTCGTTGCTGAAGGAGTGGCGGTGCATGGTCCTCGTGGCCGTGCTAGGCTTGGAGAGTGGTTTCATACATTCAGTGTGGAGGGGACTACGGTCTGCCAAAGGGCAACTGCTTACATAACTGTCGCGTTAGGCTCTTCTTTATGAATCAGTTTGATCTCACTTTTGCGAGGTTTAGAGTATGACACCCGAGAATATGTGGCATTTTAGGATTTACTATGATGTCAAACGAACTGAGGTTTATCTGGAACGTTGCAACGGATTTTGGGAAGGGATCGCATTTCAGTTAAGACGCTCCATTTACCCATTAACCAGTAAACTACAAGCAACTATGCGAAACAAGCCAGTGAATGTTTTCACCAATCCTGGACAATCTCTTCGGCTTTATAAACGGTCAAGTAAGGTGTCCTGCGTGCGGGATTTCGCTACGCTTCCTGAAAGGTCGATGTAGGGAACGCTGATTTTGACTCATGTTTTGACAGGCGTGTAGAATTCGTCGATGTCCGGTAGTATAATCCGTCATTGAAGGGTACTGGGTTAATCTTGGTAGTTGCCGGGTTCCATGAGTATGATCATTGGTGTATAAGTTTTTTCAGTCTTTAGAAATGGCTTGCATACAAGAGATGTGTGCACACTCAACTTCGCCCACATGCACGAAGGTCACTAGAACGGTATTGGTGACCGGACTCAATGTGTTATCGAACCTGACTGCTTTAATGAAGTTGTTACTCATACATTCCGAGTGCACTACACACTAGGAGCTATGATGTTAGGGGGTATGACGGCTATATGTAACAATCACCTAGTAGGCAGAACTTTCCAATTTCGTTGTCATTAATTGCGCAGCTGGTAATCGTATACCGTACAAATGAAATAGCAGCACATAGTTCTGATCTAGCTTTCTACACGGTGCTATAAGTTACTGGTAGTTTTGACCTGAAGATTGATTTGAAGACGTGCTAGCCGCCCGAACATCGCGCACAACCGCGTATGCAAGAATATTTGAATAGGATTGCTTTCGTATAAAGGATCAAGAATTTGCTGTTAATCCCATCTTTATTCTTGATTCAAATTATCTTCGGGAGATGTGGCTATTTATATAACTTGAAACAGCATGCTTACTATTGGGGGAAAATGAACAGCATGGGGATAATATACCATGAGATATGACCTTTAGGAGTTTACAATTCCAACAGTTTTGTTCAACGGTTGCGATTATCTAGATGTAACAAAGGTTTGCATTTGAAAAGCAGCGTTTCTTTCTCAACGTTATATGCGATTTGGAACTGCGTTTATGAAAAGCCTTGCTTAAACTAATACGTTAATTACATAAGCGAAGCATTAGCATACTTCGCATAACCTTTTTTGACTACAATCAGAAATATAAGAACGCAGCATTGGGACGAGCTTGTTATGTTATCAGATATCCAGACTCCGGTCAAGATTGGCGTTTGCAGCATTTGGAGTACGCATATGTGGATTGTTTGTAGATTGGATTCAGCAAGTTATTTCCTGAATCATCCACTAAAACTTTGGTATATAACTCGTACAAATCTAACCGTTAACAAGTCCGGTGACTCGATGTTGTGAGTAGTAAATTAGCGTATGTTTCAATAAAGTTGAGTTAGTACGGCTGAACTCATTGGGATGCTGACATGTCAATCATCATCATCATCATCATCATCATCATCATCATCATCATCATCATCATCATCATCATCATCATCATCATCATCATCATCATCATCATCATCATCATCATCATCATCATCATCATCATCATCATCATCATCATCATCATCATCATCATCATCATCATCATCATCATCATCATCATCATCATCATCATCATCATCATCATCATCATCAACAGCAGTACATCAGCCATTCGAACTGATGCTGCGCTGCCATACAACCATGAGGACCTATGAAATAAAGAATAAGAAGAGGGAGAGAAGGGGGACTTACCTGGAAACCTTAATGCCCTAAGCAAACCTTCAGGGTCAAGGCGTCTACACCTTGTGTAGACAACATTCCGTCACAAACAGCTCGCTATCGTGCAAAGATAAGGCAGCGTTGGCGAGACAGCTTCCTTGCGGCTTTCACTGCCACGCGTCATAATCAGCCATTATCCCGCAGATAACTCAGCACCAAACACACTTTAAACAGACAATCCGATTAGGAGACGGCAGCAGACGCGCCACTGGTGTCGGTTGCGAGCCATGTCCTTTAAAGTCTCGAGCCAAGCACAAGGTGAGTCATGTGGACTCCAACCCGGAAGGCGAGACGGACCAACGGCACCCAGTTTGGTCGTCAGTGACTTTATTTCCCGTTACCAAGTCAACTTCTCTCCACCTCGAGCCTTGCGCCAACCTACGCCTCGTAGACTAAACAAGGCCCTCCTAGGTAAGCGGTGACCAGGCATGCGTAGCACGTGCCCGGGCCAACGCAACTTATTCAGTGCTATCTGTTGTTCTAGGGAGCTAGCATGAGTATCACTACCTAGTACTCGCCTACGCACATCATCATCGTTGCGGACACGCTGGTGCCATCCGACACCAGCAA
>OX104064.1:946485-999912 GCA_944474145.2 Dicrocoelium dendriticum
CGTAGTTGATGAACACTAAGGATCAGCATCAGCACTGGACAATGCAGGACACAGTATTCCGCATCAGTGGGGTTTAAGCGTCATCCCCTGAAGTATACTTGAAGTCTCGGTGCAGAAAGTTACCAGTTCACCCAAGGACACGATCCATGATCCCATAACGTCGTAATTTGTGAAGTGATATGCATTGACCCAAACGATCAAAAGATTTGGAAAAGTCCAAGCAGATAACGTTGGTCCCAACCTCACCGCTACCGTTTCCATCCAACTAACTCGTGCTATCAGCAGGTTGGTGGTGCATGACCGGTGTTGATGGAGGTCATGTTGTTCCAGTGCTTTGACATTTCATTGTTACAGGTAGTCAACTAAAGCGCCAGGGAACACTATTTGCATCACCTTTGCCAGCATAGGAAGCAAAAGCACGGGACGATAGTCTGCATGGGCTGCAATTCTGCCGACGTTAACGATTGGATCAGCAATGTCTTGTCTCCACATAGTCGGCACTGGTGGTTCTTCTTAATACCTCTGGAAGAACCATGATAGGGGATTGGTTAACGTAGTGGCCATAACGCTCAGTAGGTTTTGGCGAACGCTGTAGGCTCTCGGAGAGCTGTGAACGTGCAATAAGAACAACTTCCTCAGCACACTAACTGGTTGAATGATTAGATGTGTGAACACTGGTGTCGGTAAAGTTGATGACCGTATGTGACAGGGAGAGACTGCATGGTTCAGGGCGTTAGCCGCCCTGCTCTGTGTTGTCAAAAGTTAGGGTGTGCCGTGCTTTACTTTCCAAAGGCTGCTGACATGCTTGTACAGTAGCTTGTTCTTGTCCTGAAATCATTTGGTTAGACAATATTGGAGGGTGACTTGTTCCTCATGGGCAAGTTTAGTGCACTGGTTGCAGTGAGTCAGGTAGTTCCTCCAATTTTCGGTGTTAGGCTCAACATTGTACGCCAGCAGGGCAGTTCCGAGTTTTGCTTCTAGTACTCAATGGCACTTTGCGGAAACGAAGTGATTTGATTTTCCATGCTCTAGACTTCATATCTCTGATTCTTTCAGCGAGCTCTGCCCAAATGCCCTGAAATGAACTGATGTCCGAGAACTCTCAAATGAACTCCATGACGAATGCTGTTAGGTGGTTGCATGTAATTATATGAGCCAATAAAAGAGGTTCACTTGGGTACTGTGCATAGTAAACATAGATAAATGTTACGCGCAGATGATCGCTGAAACCTAGTGAACTCAAAATCAATAAACTGTCGACCAAAGGCGCTTCACGTGTATGCACAAGGCGCAATAAGGACAATTTGTTTGCTAGACGGGATATTTTGGGTTTGTTGCCATGGTTTCATTATGGAATACAAGCGGTAAATGTATGCAGATCGGATTTGTACTCCTCATTATAGTACTTGAGATAGGGATATGGCTGTGCTTAAGGCGTGTTACTGTGCACAGTGCTGGTATCAAGTGGGAATCCATTTTCGGTGTGGATGTTGGGCCGTCGCAACGAGACTGGACCTTAACGTGGTGCGACGGTTTGCGTACCTCCTTGACCCATTGAGCTTTACTGGGTGATGCCTGCGCACACCTTGTGAGATACTCCTACCAGGTTGGTCAGTGGTGAGATGTGAGACAAACTCAGCCTCCTGGTCCTCCAGGTTGAGGGTTTAAAATAGGATGGCGTCTATTTCCGTAAAATAACATTGCCATCTCCCCGCTGCCTTGCGGACAGGGTTTCGAGCCAAAGGCTTTGGAGGTGAACCCTACTCGTCCTCCTGTCTAGGTCTGGGCGCCCTGGCAATATCCTTGCCCACATACAATCATGACTTTTTCTTCACACTTAAGCTTCCTCCTGTATCGGCCTTCGAGCAGATTATCAATGGTCGCCTTAGCTGCTACACACAGCAGGGCAGATAAGCGAAAGCATGCTACTACTGGCGCCTCCCTTCATTCTTTGCCACCTGTTTCTCCTACTCCCATCCCGACCCCCATTACTAACGTTCCTTCTATAATTCCCAGCTTAATTTACAGCAACCAAAGTGCCACTGGAGTAGTGTAGTGTAGTAGTGTACAGTATAACCATCTGCAGGCACATCCTCGCGACAAGCACCGGACGCCTATCGGCAACAGTCCCTTATAAAACCATGTTGTCCCGTTTCCATGGCGACGTTCAACGTTCTCACTCTACGACAAATGGGTCAATAGGCTGCACTCGTACGCACCTTGGGCACACTGGGTATTTATGTATGTTGTGTGTCCGAAACTAGGATCAATGACCCTAACTCGGTTATTGAATTAACTGCACCCGGTTTATCATCTCGTCATTGCTTGCCCGCATCCAGAGACGCCGATTCAGCACTCACGGGTCAAGCTGATGTAGGTATCATTCTAAGCTCCAAGGCAGAGCAATAGTTGTTTGATTGGATTCCGGTGGACGTCCGTTTGTGTGCAGCGTGTTTGAGGACATCAGCTAAGGTTGGTGCCCGAAGTATTACAAAACGCCCTTTGCTTGTGATTTCCGCTTATGATTCCACTGACTGCAGTTCAAATGTTGTCAAGGACACATTCTATCACGAACTGAACTCGCTACTACGCAGTGCTACTAGCTCAGATATTATAGTGCTTGCAGGGGATATGAACGCACAAGTAGGGCGTCTGAGCTTTCAGAAGCTCAGCTGTGTGGTAATTATGGGCTTAACTCCGAACGGACTGACAACGGCAAGCGTCTGCTACAAGTGTGTGCGCAGCACCAGTTGTTTCTTAGTAGCACTGCTTTTACGCACAGTGGCGTCCTCCTGTAGCTGACCAGCGATGGACCCAAGTTGACCACATAGCCATAAGTTACAGGTGGCGTGATTCCATCCTGGATTGCCGCTCGTAATGGAGTACCTGTGTAGACGCTGATCATTGCTTTATTACGCTGTTGCTTCTCCATGAGCATTACCGGGAGGCGCAGCAAAAGTCTCCTCCGATTGGCAACTGAGAAATTGTCTCAGTCCTCGGTCAGGTAAGCGGATAGAGAAACACTGCGTACCGAACTTTCACTGTCTTGTCCTAATGACACTGAGCTTCAGTGGAAGAGAATCTCGGTCGCCAAGCATGACGCAGGGTCATCTGCTTGCAGTGGTCACCGCACCAGTCACTGGGTACCTGAGAGGTCAGGGAACTAGTTGGCATTTAGAAGAAACCTCCCGGCTGCTTCTGAGCACAACGTGACCAGACGGGCTATTTGGCGAGTAATAAAGCAGAGCTTACTTGTTGACAAGGAAGCCTGGTGGACCACTCGGACTCAAGAAATAGAGGAGGCAGGAGCAATAGGCAATTACCGCAAGCTCTTCCAGCAGATCCGCACCACCAGTCCCAGGAAACCAGGCGTCAGTGAGACAATCAGGGACAGCGCAGTTGCACTGATACACACCAAGTAGCGACGTATAGCTCGTTGGGCGGAACACTTTCAATATCACTTCAGCTTGCCTACTGCTCCCAAGCTTCTGCCTACTCAGGTGATGCAGGACGATACGTGGATGGTTAGTTTAGAGCCTCCGTCAGAGGCCGAGGTCCGAAACGTGATCACAGCCCTCAATCGTCTTCGTGCCGCTCATTCCCCTATTCGGACAAGCATAGGACGTGCACATCTCCACTCGTTTCAGCGATACAGCAAAGAGTGAGACAGTGGCGATGATGGCCGCCCGGAGCAAGAGTGTCTACCATAGATTAAAGCCAGGCATTGAACGCTTCGGTCGACTCCATACAAACGCCGGAGATAACACTCCTGCCTCCTGTGGCATCACCGTGCAGAGTTAGGTTGACGCAGGTTACATACCTCACCAAAAGCATTAGTACGGTATCATGCTCTACCTATAAATATGCAGAAAAAAAGAAATCTCGGCGCACAGATGTTCCGGGATCACAGTCCAGGACCTTAAGGGGAAGTTGATGGACGACAGTAATCAGTGAAATTATATGTGAGCTTCGGTTTAAAATTTCATTTGAACCCACGAAGCTGAGACAGGTCACACCCACCATAATTTACTGTATTTCATTGAATTTGTTTTCTCCCTGTGACGCTGATTTTCGTTGGTGACATGAGTCGTTCTACCGTCATTCATTTGCGTTCTCAATTTAGCATATTAGCTGCGTATACTTTCAGACACTAATAGGAAAGAACTTTCAAAGAGCAACCGTAAAGAATTTCATAAAGCTGACGAAATACGGACCATTCTAGTTCAAGCGGTTCCCGAGTTTTAAACATTCTCCTCTGAGACAGCAGATGCACACTGCCGGGAGTAATAGAGTTGGTTGGCGGCATCCGGTTTCGGATTTGCCTGTCACTGTGGCCAGCCACAGGACGCGTGCGCCTACAGAGGGACCATGGAGGGCTTGCGCTGCACCACCCACAGCTCCAACCACACACCCCATATCCAGTGTAAACCCGAAGGAATAAGACCGGGAGGCATGTGGATGGGAGCCATGTTTCATCAACGGAGCCGACCCACACTCCTTCACAGGCAAACACAAGCATGCTGCAGTTGGGAACCAAGCGCACACAAGGCGGTGGCTGGACCGTAGTCCGCTCCACACTGAGTGCATGGAACCACTCTTTGATCCTAACACGGCCGCAAGGACCGTCCCCTCCAGCAACGACCAACTGTCTCCTGGAGCCAGTATGGACGAGATAGTGGGTAATAGACAGGTAGGCACCTTGTCAACATGCACATCAAGCGCAGCCTCACCGGGGATATCAAGCAACAGCCAATCACTTGAGAGAAAGATAACAAAGAAAATAAATCGAGTAATGCATAAGGAAAGGGTGACATATACCTTAAAGTAATGAGCATCTGAAGTAAATTGTTTACAGAAGAATGCGAGCTAAGTTCACGAGGTCAGAAAGTATACTT
The DNA here is from genome assembly GCA_944474145.2 of Dicrocoelium dendriticum. NCBI lineage: Eukaryota > Metazoa > Platyhelminthes > Trematoda > Plagiorchiida > Dicrocoeliidae > Dicrocoelium > Dicrocoelium dendriticum. Next base: position 951,381 of record OX104064.1, read on the forward strand.
TACGGAAATGCTACCAACACAAAAATGTTTTAGAAAAAGACTAGAGTTGGCTTAAGTGCCGTGTGCAAGTTTATAGAAGAAAGTACAGGTAGACATTTATATGAGAAAGCAAAGCATTGGGACAAAATTGAAAATCCACCACCTGAAATAAACAGACATAGCACGCAAGCAAACGGTGATATAAATCTTAAATTAGTGAGCATATGAACTAAGTTGTTTACAAAAGAATAGGTTTACAAAAGAATACGTGGTAAGTTCACGAGGTCAGGAGGTTTATTTTACGGAAATGCTACAAACACGCAAATGTTATCGAAATAACGACAAGTGGCTTGAGCGACGTGTGCAAATGTATAGAAGAGAGTATAACTAGACATTTATATGATAAAGAAAAGCATTTAAGCAAAATTGGAAACCCACCACCTGAAATAAAGAGACTTAGCATGTAAGCACGCGGTTAGTAAATCGAATGCAGCGTACCTACAAACACCGCGCCGGTTCTGCCTACGTTCTCTGCAGAACCCGTAGTCGCTTCGGTAGTAGTCCCGAGTGACCTCGCTCATGGCTCACTAGGCCTGCCTGACTCAGGCACTCGCGACCGCATGTGCTACAGCACCATGCACTCGAAGTCGATGGAATACAATCCATCGGTGCTTGCCGCTTCCGCAATTGCCGCTTCTTCTCTGCATGCATGAGGTCTTTCTCACGCACTTCAGCAACTGCCTTCGTGATGAGATCGCGCCATACGCGCCGATCAACCGCCTTCGATTCCCATGATCTGCAATTAAGATTAGAACGTGTGAGGCTCACTTTGATCATGTCCTGGTAACGTAACTTTGGTTTCCTCACGTGCCGCTTCCCAATACTCAGCTAACCGTATAAAAGTTGTTTCGGTATCCGCGTCGAATCCATAAGGCTCACATGACCGAGCCATCTCAGGTGTCTCAATAAAAGTATGCAGTCCACTGCATACATCCCACTTCGACGCAAGACTTCCGTGTCTGCAACTCTGGTGCCCCAACCGATGCGCAAAATTCGTCGCAGACACTGCTGATGGAACCGCTCGAGATATCGCACATCCCGACGGTACATCGTTCACGTTTCACTGTCGTATAGAAGAACGGATAGTATCATGGATTTGTACACCATCAGCTTCGTGCCAATGGGAAGCTGATTGATGTACCACACTCGGTACTCAAGCTTCCCGAATGCTGCCGCTGCATTCGACACACGAATACGCAGCTCACTGTGTAGCTGCTGATAAGTCAACATCACACTCCCAAGGTAGCTGAAGCGGGAGGTGGTTTCCAATACTTTAGCACCAATGCTGATTCGCGGCACTATTGAAGATTGCACCTCCGGTGAAGGCTGAAAGCGACAGACAGTTTTGCTTGTGTTGATGGTGAGCCCGAATTTGGCAGCTGTCGAAGCCAGAGCACTAGTCATGTGCTGCAACTCATCCGCGCTGTGTGAAAACAACGCACAGTCGTCAGCAAACAACAACATACAGATAGTTGTCTCACAGACTAGAGTTCTCGCACCGAAACGACGGATGTTCAGTAACCAACCATCAATACGGTGCTCCACACGAACACCGTAAGCACAAGCGTCATCAAAACACAAGAGTTACATTACTAAGAACACTCCATCGGCATTAACATTGCTAAGCAAATGAGAAGCATTACTGTTTCACCCGACCAAAGCTGATGAAGATGATGCAACAGTCTGAGCTGATGACCGCGCATAGCTAGGAGATGTTGTCTAAATGCCGAAAGAGGTTGCCCAAAATTTAGGCTGAAGGTTGTAGCATATAGCGACGGATGGCTGAGGAGATGACGGACGGCCTAATTGATGAATATACTCCTTATACAACCACGTAAAGGAATTGATCAAATAGCAACCTCAGCAACCGACTGAATCCGAGCAATACGGGGCACAACAGAAAAAAACCACGAGCATTCCTACAGCACAGCAGTATATCAGAACCTAATGGTAGCAAAAACGCAGCTGAGGCAGAGCGTGTATGGCCAAAAGAACGTGCCACTGACAACCCACAAACTCGTACAGAGTTGGACCGTGTTTCCTTCCCACGACGCAACGCGGATGAGTATTTGTGTGACGGGCCATTCCAGATACCTACAAGGTTGGGCTTCGAGACAACCCCTCCAACTTTCCATCCCGTACCTCCGTTTCGCTACATCCGATTCTGGCCGGCCATGAGTTACTTTCGAACGCTCGCGATTTGCTCTTCCAAGGATGCATCACTCGACCCGCGTTCACTCCTGTGGGCTTCGCTAGCGGCGTGTTTGTCTGATTCATTGCGTCCTCAACAAATGCCTCCTCTATTATTCTGGGCCCAGTCTCGTTACCAGATGCCACTCGTGATCCGCTGTAGGTTCGATCCGCAACGCTCACAGAGCCTTGTCTCATCTCATCCATTGTGCCCGTTGTTAATTCTCTACACTCCCGTGTTTGTTGTCGTTCCGGTTCACGGGTAGTCACTGGCTTCCGCCGCCCTACATAATGAATTCCCAAGTAAAGGCTAGTGACCATACTCTCAAAGGTCTACAAAATTTCCAATACTTATTCACGATCCCTTAACTCCTTTTTTATCTAGATACTGCCTTGCTTTTACGCTTACGCACATGTTTTTTGTTATTAATGCGGTCGAATTTCGTAATCGATAGACTTCCACACGTAGTGAGCTGTGAGATACACGAGATTGAGTTTACTCTTCCCCGTCTGTCACTACTTCGGAACGACCAACGGTTAGAAGAGGGCTGTGACCGCTTATTATAAAACGATACTTTGCTGTCAATTTATAGACGGTTCCCAGTCGGGTGTCACTTATCTCCTCTGTTGCAGACTATGTTTGAAGTAAAGCGATCTACGCCTTGTGTTCGCGGTTTCCCGATCTCCCAAATCCACTCCCGAAAAGGAACACAGGTCCAAATCTCTTTTGAGTATTGTGACGATGCATAAATACAGCCACATCCTTATCATACGTGATTACAATTTCCAGGAACTGGAATTTGCAGCAACTCTTGGTGAACATTTGAGGACCCAACTGAAAGAGCTAGACCCTAACTACAATCGAATACACTCACATAGCCACTCCCATTAGGTTCAGTGATATTGTAGCTAGTGGTAGATGGTATAACCCTGTGCTGTTCTGTGGGTCGAGGCAACCACGTGGTTCTACCGTTCGATTGCAATGTAAAACCTAAAAAGATGAACTTTATTGCTCATTACTACGTGTAGCCCGCACACGTTAGAAGCTCCACTTGGACATTCTTGACTGATGGCAGCTCAGATATTGTCTGGGAAACATTCTTACAAAGCTTCACTTTACTAACAACAATGGCATCCGAGCGTATGCAATTTCCTGATGGATGCGTTACTCCCACCTTGGGATTACTCCTTAGGCCTGAACGGAAACTCGAATCGAAACGAATGACCCGTAGATATCTTTGAACATTCAAGTCAACAGATTTCCTTCGGATTGTGTAATGGTCTTTGGGCGTTTGCCTGCATCATACTCTTTTTACTCATCATCTCATCTGTTCTATCAAGACTGCAGCAGATTTTTATTTCGACCCACCATCAACCACAAAAAGCTAACTCTTACGTTGGGACTGAAAACATTTTATCGATTTGTTTTCACTTGCTTTAGTAAGTGACAGACGTCTAACAGTAATATTATTCTCAATCACAATCTCCAGCACCATTTTTACGGTATATAAAAATTTAATGAAACTGAAACGACCTACACTCCCAACGAGAACAGTTCACGTTAGTGCGATTCAGATGAGCCATTTGCCGTTTATTGTCTAATATATCCCTTTGAAAAGATCTCGATAGTCAGCGTTACGTACATACAAGAGCCATAGAACCTAAGGCCACATTATCACAGGGCCCATTACTTCAACAACCCCAAGAATTGAGTGCAAGCTAATCTGGAGTTACCCAAGAGTAATAGGAGAAGTTGAATGTGATAGGTAGAAAATCATTACATCCAGAATTTGTCAGCCATTACACGCTCGTAAAAGCACTGTAAGGCCATTTCATCCTTTCGGGAATCATCAACAGTCCGCAGTCTAGCTGAACATTGTAGGGTTCGAACCCGCAACTCACCTGTTGCTAGCCTGTGGTTGAAACCACTTCGCTACGGGGGAAGGCAACGACCATCGTGACTAAGTTACTAGATGTGGTATAGCACCGCTCACTATCCACTGACTTGCAAGTTACTAGTGGTTCTATTTATAATTTTACAAAGTCAATGATTCGTTCAATTTGTACCGTTTGTTACGTGAATGCATTTGGAGGTGCAATCCTATTTTAGCTCTCGATCAAATTTAAACAACTTTCGTTAACTTTGGTCGCTTATAATTTAGCTGATTCCGATAAGTTCCAACACCCAGCCAGTCTTTATCAACTTCAAGGCGAATATCGGTCCAAAGTGTAAATGTGCGGTGCAATTAAATCACAGTATGAATGATGCAAAGTAAATCAAAGTCGTTAGCCGTGAAGACAAGCGTTACACAAGCGGCTGGGTGGTGTAGGTGTAAATATGTCAACTTGGATCCTTCTCTTGCCAACTGCTTTATCTGGTTACAAGTCAGCACGAAGCCAGGCGGTACTTAGAACGTTGGGTAGCAACTAACAATTATACGTAATTGAATAAATAGACGGTGTATTGCTTTACATTGCGAGGCGTAGTCTAACTGATGGGTCTGCACCATAGTACTCGAAGCAAAACAATATAACGACGTTTAATTCCCGTCTCGTTCGCAGTGGTTAACAGAGTATGTTGCTGCTGCGAACGGAAAAAATATTGGCCATTATTCATAGTGCGTCTGTACCAACTGCCGGAAATAACCCATAGCTTAGTGTGTGTTAAATAAGCGCATGATGGATTCACGGATAGTTTGTGTAGGATTCCAACTGAGTGAAAATAACTCTTTATACGCAAAAGAAGGCACTTGACTACCTTGACTACTACTTTTTGTAATAAACAATGAGATATTCCAGAAGGTTAAATGTCTGAATGTTTTGTACCATAATGGCACTATATAGAAATCCGCCTGTTTGATATCCCATTGGAATAGCGTAATGTTCACGTAGTAGCAACTTCTTAGTGAGTAAAATAAAACCCGTTTACTTAAAGCTGAATGCAACTTGTGAACACGAGTGATAACGTTTGCAACACTACAGCAAATGCATTGTAAACAAGTTGTATGGAAGCCCCTTGACGTCATTCGGGAAGTAACGCATCACATACGATTTGAGCGCCTCCAACAAAACACAAAGAGTATTTTCCTCTGAAAAAAGCGTGCTGCTCTTTTTTTAACAAGTCAGGTAACAAGGCCATTGCAAAAGTTTCCTAATATTTCGATTATAAATAGGCTGATTTATCCATCAGGTTTTCAATTTGATTGCAGTCATTTTGGAATGTTGGTCTCAAACACCTCCCCGGGTGTGTCCGCAAAGTGTACTTTCGGGTAACTAAATCTTGTGTGTCCACAGGATAATTCCACGGAAAAGTTCCCTTCTTTCCATTTTTCGGTGTTGAGCAAAACGATTATTAGTAAATATTCTGTTTATCGGCCAGAAATGTATATTTATTGTTGCGCTGGCATCCCTCGAGTGCTTCCATCCACTAATGGTAGTGAGAACACAAACGACTATGGACAAGGATTCAAAGGATTTTATACAGAGAAAGCAATTCGTTATATAGCATGGCCAACCGGAGTACGGAAAGCGTGCTGACAAGTAAAACCAATGCAAACTGAACAAATAAGGAATCCATCGTGTGCACATAGCGAACGTAAAGTGAGACTGTTAGCGTCAGAATAAGGCTGCAATCAATAGTCAACTACGGTGACTCTAATGACAATAGGGATGACAGGATGCTTCGTTAAAACATATGTAAGTGAAGCACCAGAGCAAAACGAAAGTCTACCAACATGAAGGGTGGCATAAACACACTAGCTTTTTCATTTTTCCTCTAACGCCTCCCACTTCTTGAGAAATAACTTCCTGTTTGGTCCACATAATACTTCCGACCGGGGGGAATCTCCTGGGTCCACTTGGTTTCGCGACAGTGAAGGTTCGGTCTAAGACCAAGGCTGCAGTATCATCCGTACTGATAAGTTGTACCCATATGAGTATTTAGGACAGTTATGGCTGCTACTGCAGACCATAATCATCGTTTCAAATGGAATAGCCATAGTTGTTAAATACCTCAGTCGTCACATTTATTAACAACCACAGTACGTATGTTGAGAAATTGCAAACGCAGTCCGCTGCTAGTTGATTACTAAAACCCGCTTCCGACTATATTTATCACGACCTGCCTCGTGCGCATTAGCGCCCTTCAAGTACATAAGGTCCAAATTGTGAACAGAGTGAAGCATTCAGTGGTTTGTGACTAACACTGATAAGAGTAAACTCGTTCCGGTTTCCAGTCTCCTCTGGATGGTCATGGTCTGAAGATTGAACGCAAGCACGAAATCTCTCGTCCAGTGCTGGAACTGGAAACACCCAATGTTTATGATCCCAGAATTTATAAAGAGTAGATATCAAATGCTTAACATGTGCTATCGGTGAATCTACTGATGTCAAAAGGTAAGATTAGTGGAAATAATGAGGAGTATCAATGCACTCGCCGTGAGGACTACATGCATGCACAGCTTGGCTACGTCCTACGGTGTCCATAATATATGCGTCAGATCACGTGGCGCGTCTGACAGTGTATACATTTCAGTTAAGCTTAGAGCGAAAATGACGAAAGTTAAAAGAGAGTTCCATTGCTGGCAAGCTCAAAGTGAGCACTAGCGGCATTCCGACCGGTTGTATTGGATGACCAAGTTTTAGTGGCAGCATTCCAGTGTGGTGTTCTCATTAAGTTGCATGGTTAGCTTGGGTCCGTCAGGACATATCGAACCAATTTAGGATGATCCTTCAGAGCAGCCATTCTCATCCGGAGCCATATGGCACTCCTGGGGGGCCATAGGAAATTTCGGAGGACCCTAGGATGATAAGATATGTTAGGGGGCCATGGGGTGGTCTTAGGGGGCCATGCCGTGAAAAGAGGACTATGGTAACACAAATAAAAAATTCGGTGAAAGATTTTTGTCAGGTTATCTTTGCGCAGTAATTTATTCTTGAATCTACCGGTCAGTGAAATGAATTACGCGGGCTCAAGTGACTGTTTACAAAGGTGTGAAAGCCAGACTGGGCAAACTTTCTGTTCCGGTCTTGACACAGTGACGGAATTGAGCTTTACTTTGGACACTGATGCATCGACTGTGCAAGCTGCAGTGATCATAGTGAACTCTCATCAGATTGCTGCGGCAGTTACCGTACAAAGCCACCCGGACACCAACTGAGTTTTCCTCAGGGCACTACCACAGTGTGCCAGTCAGCCTTTTTCCTCCTTGAGTCTCAGTACGGTAGCGCGAGGTTGCGCGTTTTTCGTCTCTAGTCCCAACTCGCGAATACGTCTGGCAGCTAGGTCTCGTTAAGCCGCAACGTTCCGATTCCGAGTGGCTAAAATCCGCGCGTGGCGTAATATCTCTGGAGAACCTGCGATCTTTCTGAGTGAGTCGAAATAGCTAGGACGCATTATGACGATTTTTTGACATTTAGTATTTCAGCATAAGTTTTGTCAAATGATATCATACGTGTGGATATCCCGTTCCTTTGGTGAGTACATATAACGTAATGTGTACACAGGGATAGTTCTGCTAATACTCATATTAATCAAATGCCCTATCAGCACACATTGGACGCCAAGTTTGGCAATAGCTGATGTACGTTTCTTCGTATTGTGATTGACTCTACTTTGTCGCCTCTTTGAACTGTCCGGCAATGTCTTCCGTGTTTCTCTCTCCTATCTTCATTTTACATGTTTTCAAGCGGCAGCGAAGCGCCGTTACCGTGCACAGCTGACACATTATTTATAATAATAATAATAATAATTAGTATTACTATTATTAGTTACATGTTGTCACCATTTGCCACAACTTTGCTGTAGTGCATATGTGTCCAGTGAGCACTGTCGTTTTCTTAGTTCCGGTTCTTCTCTTTATTGGTTTTTGTCAAGAAGTCTCCTTCAGTCCTTTTAGCTATCCACGGTACTTTCAAACTCGTCCTCAGAAACCACCTTTGGGTTGCTTCTAACAGTGCTTCTACACTTTTGCATTTTAATGTCGCAGCCAACAGCAAACATTACAAGTATGCTTACTACGTGTCTTCTCTTATAATCTCATCGCAGTCATGCAAGATTGAACATAGGGTTACCAATTATTCACCGTAACTGCTTGCGTCGTTTTGTCGAACAAGACCATTTACTACCAATTATGTAACGGAGTAAGAGAACAAAAACAAAAACAGTGTGTATAGATTACATATTAACAATTTACGATGACATGTTTCAGGATTGTGTCCATCTGCAAATAAGTAGTGTCGGCAGCAACCCCTTGGAATACCTGTCATTTGGATTTATCGCATCAACTCAAAATGCCACTCTACCTACACGTTTGATTTTTCAATGCACTATTTCAAATAAAACTAGGGGACCAAGTAAATTGAAAAGCCATTTAAAAATTGATTCTAAGAACGAAGGAGGAAAGTTTGTGGAATTTTTCGGAGAGCTGTAGGATATTATCGAAAACCGACCAGCTTTGAAGACAATGGTTTCTGACAGAACGAAAAATGGCGAATGGGCTTTTGGCGTCTTATAAAATTAGCAAGTTGATTGCTAAAAGTTGCAATCCACTTGATGTTTCCGAAAATCTTATCCTGCTTTCATTATCAAAAATAATGTATGAACTGACGATTAGGAATTCAAAAGAAATAGTTCAATCCATTCCGGAAGATTTAAAGGACCTATAGCCCATCTAATAATGTTATCCCTTCTGTTCATATACTTCATTGTGTGATTCATCGAGAGCACCTGGTGGCTAGGAATTTGGGAGGAGGCTCAAACGATTCACTGTCACCGGGTATGAGAGTTGCCAACACTATCAAAGAGAACCCTATTCACGATCGTCTTTTCCATGCTCTACCGTGGCACACAGAAGTTAGATGGCTCTCCAAGGGTAAATGACTTCACCATTTTGTTGCGTTCTGGACATTATCATCACATTCCTTTCTGTAAACTGATTATGAACAAGAACTCTTAATAGCTAGGCCAAATATGTTTATCTGGCTGTCGTTCGGGAAAAATAAAACTTATTAAGAAAATCCTTCAAACCAAGTTGCGCAATTTCATCTCGAGCATAGAAATCGTAATCACTCAAAACATTCGGGAATTTTCATAGTTCCCAATTCTTACTGCAATCACGGAGTAACTGAAGGATAAATGTTTCATTGTTTATGTCAGTCATTTACAACCAATGCAAACAAATAAACGATAGGTTCCATGACCCGTTTGACTCAGAAATCCCGAGTTGGATTTTAGATCCATTTGATGTACATCCCTGCAATGTCTTTTTTAAATCTATAACAGCCTCATAGTGCTTCAAAGTGACACACCGGCAAGGCACAAATTCACGCGATTTAAATGGGACTTCTTTTGGGTAATGACTGATGTCGCAAACAGACTTCACAGACTGTGTGAAATAGCTGAAAATTATTTCCTTGTTTTTCCATCCGCATACTTGTTTGAACGTGGTTGCAGCAGAGGGGTTTCGCTAACCAAAGAGAAAAACAGAATGGACTTCGCAGCAAAAACAGATATTGCGACTCTCGTTTTCAAATCCGGATCAGGGCATAAGCAAGCTTGTTCAGTGAGATCAGGCTTAGGCTCGCATAAATATTTTGACAGAACAATTGCTAAGACGTTATTTTGTAGCTTACTTCATCACATATTTCACAGCTAAAAACTGACAATAGTTAAAGGCAATATTAACCAGTAAAGATGACTTTCGTGTAAGTATAGACAAGGGATTTGATTTTGTCGCGCAACGGCTTGATGCTGTGAAAGTTCGAAAATACTTTATCTTAGAGAAAGAGCAATGATATCAACATTTACAATTTAGCCACCAAAACAAAATGTACCAATATTACCACTGGAATTCACAGATTCCTCATCTGTTAGACGTTGCGGATTGTTGAAATTGTGGTAATCAAGGGTAGGGAGCCATGAGAAATGGAAAGGTTGGAAGAGGGACCACGAGCGAATAAAGGTTGAGATGGTCTGCTTTAGAGGACAATGTTATCTGGTTACTGCTGCTATGGACTCCAATTTAGGTTCGGAGGTGAGATGGAGTAAGTCCTTGTCCATTTTTATTGGATCTTCATTATGGAGATCGGGAGTACAAATGCTAGCTACTTTCAAATATGTCGGATCGTAGTAGTGTAGTGCGCTACGGACTCACGGTGGGTTTGTGTACTTTCGAAAATTTATGAGCATTGGTCCATACAATCTGTGGATCTGAGTCTTTGATCATCGTTGATGCAGAGCACGGCTCATGTCGGACGGTAGAAGCGTACCTAGAACGACCACGTGGTTAGGCGAGCATCATTCGGTGATAAGCAACTTGATTACTCAGATAGATAACGTTTACAACGTTGCATTCTCTTAGGCATATATTACCTATATCCGATCAACACTTACCGAAGAAAACCTTGATTTTTACCCGATATAAACTCGCACTAGCTTTGAGGTGCGCAGTTCTTCCCTGGACAGCAGAAAATAAAGTCACCGACGACTGGACTGGTCACAGTTTATTCGTCTTGCCATTCATATAAAGGTATATAAAACCTACCTTGTACTTTGCATAATATTTTACGGCGCATGGAGCGCAGTTAACATCAGTAGCCCGCTTACCTTCTTTTTCCAGTTGGATAACCTGTTTAAATTTAGGCTGATGCTAAGTTAGCTGTAAGGTAATGGCTAATTATGACGAGTTGCAGTCAAAGCCAAAGGAAATTGGTCTCACCGATGTCATCTTGAGCTTGCACTGTGGCTTTTCGTGACCATATGGCTTTGACATGTGAGCTCCTTCGTCCTGAATATTTGCTTATGACATTTAGGCATTATAGCAAGCCCAAGTTCTTTCCTTCGTATTGTCTTTCATTACACAGTTCCTTTCAGTTGTACGTCAACGAACAATCAGTGCAAATTGCTTATATACTACTGCTGCCGGGGCTGATGATGATATTAAAAAGATGGCCGCATCAGACTACTCTATCAATATCCACAAGCAATTTAAGTTTAAGCTGATTTTTCTCGACGCCATTGCAGTCTGTCTTGAGCTGACGATATCGTAGTTTATTAACGCCTTTAAGTCGTTCTCTTAAAAAAGTCATTTTGCGGATGAAGTGCTCCTAGTCCACAGTTAGGTGTTCTGGCAGCGAAATTTCCGTACGTAGTCTTTTGCGTCATAGGATTGGAGAGTTTCGAGTCGGCTACTCATAAACCTTTCAAGTTTAGCTAGAAGCGCTGCTTATTCTATTGTCTTTATGGTTCACTAATTCCTAAACTTGTCGGCAGCAAACAGAAGATTTTTACTGACTACCCTAATGAAAGTGTTTTTAAGACCAAAATTAAGCCTGCCATTAGCACCGAATCTTGTGGATACCACAATGCACTTTTATTCGGTCAGACAGGTAGATATTAGCTCACGTATTCAAACGAAGTTTGGGAAGGCATGTATCCGTGCCAAGTTAAAACCACAGAATCCATAGCTTTGAATCCTAAACAACAATGCGCTGATACAGAAGGTCAAAAACTTTAAAGTAACATTTGGATATTTTATCAGCTCCTTCCACATTATCGACAAATTCATTTCAAGCAGCCCTAGTTATCAGAAGATTTGTGGTAAATGATCGACAAGTTGACGGCGCATCCCTCAAAATATCCAGTGAATGCTTCGCTAATGGTGGTCACTATGGCTGCACAACCTACCGGAAACAGAGCAAACGGATGGCGATCTACGGGATTAGCATGCAGTTACTGTATTTGTGAAAGTGGCTATTTCTTTTATTGTTATCGAGACAGCGCTAATGTACAGAACATAGTTCCAGTCAAATTTCTTGCAAATCTCAGTAGTTACTTAAAGCGTACATTGCTTGCATCATTAAAACTATGGTTGAAGTAAGTTTTTACCATTGTTCTTTTACATTAACGCTCCGCGTAAATGTGCCGAAAGTCAAGCCAGGCAGCGAAACCATGACTTTAGTCAGCCTTAAGAAGGAGGAATAATTCATGAAAATGGTTTTCGATATGCTGCAGTATCGGTTTCCTTTGTTCCACAATGTATAACTATAAACATGCTAACGGGCGCAAAGCTCAATACATGGGATATTAAGAACTTTGGCAGCTGATGTGATGATCCGCTCGTTGACGGTATGGCAGCTATAATCGATACCCATTTTTAAGTTCCAATAATCCACTCAGTGTCTATTCGTAAGGGACCAATAAATACACTTCTGCAAAACATTATTGAGCTCTCAAAACTGTTCACATCTGTTTCCTGATAGATGTTTCGGACACGCGATTATCTCGGTGAAATTTGCAAAGCGATACGGTGGCTTGAGGAAAACGAACAGCGCAGTGGAAAGCATAAAAAATCCTCCAGACGATTTCAGTCTCCAGTTGGACTTCGGTTTGCATCCGACTTACGCTCACGCCGACTGCCTTTTGATACGTCAAACGTTGCTGTAAAGAAAAAACGAATTCCAACGGATGAACCTACACATTCAGATGACGTTTCTGTAACAGCGACCCCAGCTCCCTTTATCAATCCAAAAGAGGGCAAAATAATGTTGAAAATGCTATCTGAGGCCAGTCGAATTATTGAATCAATGAACCTGTACTCGGAAGTAGGTTTCCCCTTTATTCTTTTAGCTGAATCACAGTGGTTTCGTGTCATATGTGTCGTGCTACTGCATGATTTCTTATCTGCTGAATTTTACTATTGTAGATTAGTAACAGGTCAGAAGGAAGTGCTCTTCGATCGCTGTCGATTCAAGTGGAATAGTGCTGATTTTAGAAAAGTAAAATAGCCGATAATTTATTCAGTGGTCCACACGAACAACAAGCAAATGACGTGATGATATAGCCATAATTGATGTGCGATAAACAGAAGCAAGCGCAAAGGAAAAGATGGGATAAAGTTTAATATATAACGCGACACTACCTATGGACGCAGTGCAGTATTTATGGCATGCTTATATTGTTGACTCAAGGCTAATTTTCAGATAAGTAGTAGTTTCGACATGTGTAAGAATGATGTTACTTCAATGTCCAGACCAAGTATTCCTAAACAGGCCAATAAATATACGTATACTGAGGCAACATGAGAGTTTAAGAAAACGTAGCTGTGTGATCAAAGGTGACCTTACAAAGAAAAATGATTTACTATATTCATAAGTTCCAATGACACTCGTTTTGGTCTTAAACAGAATTGAAAATAATCAAAGACTGTGTACATTGAGAAACTTTTTGTTTTTGACAGTCAGAATCAGAAACGTGAATCAGTAGACAGCTGAAACGGCGCTTCATAGCGAATTAGGACGACAATTGCGATAACTGGGACATGCATCGTTGTGTTAGTGAAATCACACATCAGGATGTCACCGCAAGTAGTTTCAAACCTAGCGGCGTTTGTCCGCGTGTTTCTTCGTACATAATCACATTAACAAATGAGCCGCTGGTGGTGGTGATGTGGAGACGATTTTCGCTTTGCAACCGTATCCGCACACTTACGCTGATCATACTAGCTACATTGAGATCGCTCGCCATGCAACCGAGAGTTTCATCCTGTCCGTCCTGTTGAAACACCAGTTGCTTTTGGCGAATTCGATCGCTACGGGCCCTTTTCGGTATACTCTTCGTGAACATTTGTAGGGTTCGTGCTTTAACTGAAAATTTTTCTGATGACTTCTTGACCTGTGACTAAAATAGCATCTTGATGCATGTTTTATTTAATGCAATTATTATTGTACTGTGCTATACGCTACATTAAGTGTAGACTAACTAGCTTGGCCTGACTTTGCTTCGTGTAATAAAGAAAAGGATTTGTAACAAATACACCAAATTAATGTTTTCAAACTGCGCTGTTGAACTTTTATGTCGAAGACTTCGAAAAGAGGGTGATAATAAACACCACTATTTCACCAGACGTTTGGGGGCGTTACGTAGACGACACTTATGTAATTGTTAAAAGGGATAATAAGTGGGAGCTAACTGACCATCTTATCTCCACTGACTGGCGGATACATTTGACCACTGAGTTGGAGTCTCACAGCGATAAAATACCGTTTCTTGGCTGCCAAGTTCACAATAATGTAGTAAGTTCAAAAGTGACCATATATTGCAAAAGTACTGATATTGATAAGATACCCGATCGCACTTCGGGTCATGGAAACCACGATGGGATAGACAACGCGTTTTTCTAATGGACACAATTCCTGTGTACGGCGGATGAAGACAAAAAGGTGACGTAGAAAGCGGCTATTGGCAAACGATTTGGTAAGGTTTACTCACAGCGGCTAATCAGAAACAACTTACTAAAATGATAAACGACAAGTACTATCAACAATGGAGTGGATAGGCACGATGGGATTAACTTGTAAGGCAGAGACTTCGGCAGCGATTCGGAGGGTTTTCCCGCATTCGCGTGATCTACCAGCGGAGCTAAACACTACGTTCAACGCTAGTGCAGCTGAAACACCCACATTCAAATGATAGGACAACTAACTGCGTTAAATACTTTAATGTGAAAACTGTGCAAACATATATATAGGCCAAACCGAGGGGGAACTGTACATTCAATGTTCAGAGCACTAAGGCGCATTTCAGGACCACTGATGCATGGGTGAAATGCCGAGCATTATTAGGCGACTCAGCCTTGTTTGTACATCCATTAGACACGAGTCACCAGATCGACCTAAATAATTTGGAGATCATTAGGAGGGGTTTAGCAGCAGGGCCCCGGTAGTTGATTGTCGTGGCGATCGGATTCGCCAAAAGCGACTGATGTTTCAACAGGACAGACAGGATGAAACTCTCGGTTGCATGGCGAGCGATCTCAATGTAGCTAGTATGATCAGCGTAAGTGTGCGGATACGGTTGGAAAGTGAAGATTGTCTCCCCATCACCATCACCAGGGGCTCACTTGTCATTGCGATTATGTACGAAGAAACACGCGGACGAACCCCGCTCTGCTTGAAAATACTTGCGGTGACATCCTGATGTGTGATTTTTACTAACACAACGATGCATGTCCCAGTTATCGCAATTGTCGTTCTTATTCGCTATAGAGCGCCGTTTCAGTTGCTTGCTGTTTCACTTTTCTGATCTTGCTTGTGTCAAAAGCACAAAGCTGCTCAAAGCACACATCAAGCGATTATTTTGAGGCATCACTGAACTCACGACTTTTTGATCGGTGCAAATGCCATCCATGGCTTTAAGAGGTGCTTTAGGTTTACCGGGTGGTGCGTTATGTTATTTTGAACTACCATTCAGTAACATTTTCTATGCAATTTTCTCTTGAATGTTGCTGTGCTTTTACTTATGTTTGTGCATTTCTTGTCAGCTGTGCAGCCAACACTGATGCAAACGGTTTGAATGGTTCTGATGCTATTTTGGTTTTCATTGCGAAGGTAACCTAGAGCTGTAAATAGACTTAAGCGGCTACTGAACACAGATAACAACGGACGAATTGGTCACAGTATAGCTTTGCTGCACGTAGGAAAAAGGCAAGGGAATGTTAACACAACAGTTGACAAAACATGTCCAGTTGTTTAGCAGTACACAAGGTTACAATAAATAACTTTTCCTCACTTGTTGACAGTTCTTAGCACAACGGCAATATCTCGCATAACCAACCCACAACGATATCGAGGTACAAAATGTCATCATGGAGTCCGGTTTACTACTTTGTTGCATTTGTTTACCTGGTTAACAATACTACGGAAACTTTCTCAGCAAAGTATAAGGGATAGCTGTCACCACGCTGTTCACTACTGACTTCCCAATGAATGTATCCAGTATTTACGTTAAAGGTTAAAACTCATAAATACCCGACGGCCGTCATTCTCACAATAGAAGGTGTTATCAATGGAGCTCGAAATGTCTCCGAGCACAACCCAATATCAATGACTCCTTCAACTTTAAGGCGGTAAATGAAATAGAATGGATTCGAAACAGGTGCTTTTATCTATACTGATAATCCAATACCCAACTATGAGAGGTTTGTGGTAGGAGTAGGTCACATTGAGTGAGCGTTCTAGGCTAATGTGTTTTAAAGTCGCAGAGTAAGATTACGGGGCAAAAGCACGGTTGAAACTGCTACGCAGCTGACGAGTGGGGAAAATCAATTTGGAAACACGCATGATCACCTTCGTAACGGCAACTTAAAATGGTGGCGGAAAGCAGCAACAGACCTACTTGTGTCGAAAATCTGCTAACTTCTCCGATTTAGTTTTAGGCAACTATGTTTCTGTAAAACAGCTGGGTAAATTGTCGGAGTGCCGTATGTCACCGTTTATAAGCTGATCGGTGTATAAGCGGTCACTATGATATCGCAAAGTCCAATTTGTCCAAAATCGTAAGTCCGTGTATTAGCCGCCCCCAAAAATCAGCAAAAAGAGAAACGAAATTGTTTCTCACGATTCTGACTTCATCACTACCTGCTCTCACTTGATTGTGCTGAAGCGAAAGTTGCTCTGCCATTAGTCAGTCCTGGCGACCTGATGTGTCCTGATCGCAGTCAATGAAGCTTAGAACCGTCAGAACAAAGATTTTAACGGCACAGATGAAGATTTTCACCCTGAGGTGCCAATGACAGATGACCAGAATGAGAAAATGTTTAGAGATTCTGACTCCGATTCTAGTTTCGAAGGATTCGAGTAATTTTTATATCGTCGTGCAGCGTTTGGGTATGTGAGCCCATAAAATCTACCGGTACGTGGTGTTCTGTCGTGTCCTTTTCCAATGCTAATTTGTGTAATCGTGTTCGTTTATGTACACTCAGTACTTTTGCTTCTGCCATCCGTCACGAAATTCAAATATGCAATATACAGAAAATTTTCGACACAAACATTATGTGTCTACCTATAGGCACTTCAAAGCCCCGCCGGAGATACGGTCTGCCACTAATCGTTCTCTCCACTACATACATGAAAAAGTATCCAAACTTCCTATGCTTATACACGGTAATATATGGCAAATCAATGGGTTGATAGGTTTTGAAGGAATGAATATCAACTTCGTTACTGTACATTTCACAGTATTTTAGACTATGAAGACTATCAGGAATTTTCGTGGTAGGCATCATAGCTAACTAACTAGAAACTACGAAGTGCCTAAAGGCACCACGCCACTAAGTTCTGAAGTTTTCTGCATCAAAAAGTCATATACCAGCTAACCCGGCTCAGTTGTCAGAAAAAACCAGTCTTTCTATTATGAAGAAGTGTTGAATTCGTTTTGTAAGTTAGCTTTTATTATTGTGAACGAGGCACTGTAACTGCTAATCTGAAGGGATGCTAGAGTTTTGAGCACGTTGTGGCGATCGTAAATAAAAGGGTATAACCGGTTCTGTGATGAACACCCCCGATTACAAGCCACTGAAATGCCGAAATCTCCGTTAAATGCTATAGTTAGTCAAGGCTCTACACGTTACTGACGACGAGTGATCCACGTGGGTGCTAGCACGCTGAACAGCCCGGTAAGTATCCACCACCACATCGATCTAGTCAGAAGCTCAGCTGCGTTAAACAAAATCCTGCAATAATGGAGCCAATGCGTCGTTGTTATTACTCTATGCTCGCAACTTAAAATTAGTTCATTTCCGCGAGTACCTGCCTATGTGTTTTACATTTCCATTTCGGTAGCGCAACCAAGCGGATGTAATCTGTTTCCCTGATATAAAACAGAGTACTACTTCATTTGGGTATGTAGAGAGAGGAAACACAGCAGCCAAAGTATGTCACTGAATACCAGGACAGGTTGATTCTGGAAAGGCTGTCGCATAAAAACAAGTCAGGAGCTTGTTCAATATGAAGACTTCAAGTCAGTTTAGACAAAGCCACAGTGGATAGCGCGTTAGCCCTACATAAGATGCAGTTAGAACACAAGATACCTGACCTAGGTTGTCACGCAATAACGCCAGATATTTGTACTAGGGTTATTTCTACAAGTAAAGTTTGCTTTTTGTCTAAGGAAAGCTAACATATATCTCCGTGATGGATTAATGACTGAGTCAGCGTCTGTAATTGAACAGTACTTTCTGATTTACAGCAAATCGACTCGCAACCACATTGGGCGCATTCAAGTGACTCAGTGCAAATTCATTTTTTCATTCAAACCAAAGATGAAATCACGTTATCTTGCATCATTCCCTAGGGCACCCGAAGTTACTATAGTGGATTGAACGCTTGGATCATTCGCAGCGTTGCTATGGACTGCAAGTAAGCTGGCCAGTAACCTTTTCCTTCTGATTAAGAAATCACTTCAGGCAAAAGTATTTTTTTAATATCGACTGTATCAGTGCTGCATATTTGACCCAGATTTAATGCATCAATCATTTGGATTTGAACCTACAACTCATTACGTACTTAACTAGTTCTTTTTACGAAGTTCACCTGGCTACATGCGAAGGGTAATTTAACTTGGGAGCAGACTGCTTTAGACTGATACCAGCTGTTACTTGGCATTTTGATACAGTACGTCTTATGGAAATGGCAGGCTAGTCTTTCATTAAGGTTGGTGATATTCCATCCGTTTCGAATTGCAGAAAGCTTTTCTTTTTGACTGTCTACGCTGAACGGCTTATCTTGGACAGGCTAAGAATCCTACATTAATAAATGCAACAACGGAGAATCTTCGCTGTAAAATTCTGTGTTTATATTGCCTCCGCTGATTATGCTTCTTTTTGGTAATCCTTTTCATCCACTTGTGACGCTCCAGACAAGTTGGCTTAATAATATTTGATATTAAGATTAGCGATAGCACGTTTTTAAATGTTTAATTTCCACTTAGATTGAACTGAAGATATAATATTCCGGTGCAATAGATTTTGAGATAAAACACAGTTTTTACCATCGTCACCGCAACTAGGTAGTTCACACGTGTAGCCAAACGTCGTCGCTTGGTGAGAGGGTTACCCTTTACTCTGCACGATAGTAACGTGCAAGTCAGTGGATAGTGAGCGGCGCTATATCATTCTAATAAGTTATTCACGATGGTCGTTGCCGTCCCCCGTAGCTCAGTGGTCTCAACCACGGACTAGAAACAGTTGGGTTGCGATTACTAGCCCTACAAGGGTCCGATGGAATGCGCACTGCTGACGGTTCCCGAAAGGATGAAACGCGCGTACAGTGCTTTTCCGAGCGTGTGCCGGTTGTCTGAGTGAGTCTAGATGTGAAGAATTTCTACCTATACCATATAACTCCCCCTGCTACTCTTCTGTAAACGTTAGTTTATTTCTAAGTTATTTCGAGTTTGATCAAAACAGGGACAACCAATCGTGAGACTCACTTTTCTGTCCCTGCTCGACGACACACGTTTGATTAGAAAAAAAAGAAGCTAACGGGATAGTGCCGAAGCGGCTGTTTACTCTATCCTCAGGGTACGCAGATAATACCGAGCATTCTAATCCACTGAAATGGAGTTTCTGAGTTCGGTGATCAGGCGCAATGAACTGTGTCCGGTGAGGTCTAAGCAACGGGCAACATGTAGGCAAATAATTATGCGAATTCCGTCACATACTAGTCAGCTAATTTTGACTGTGCGTTGTTGGTACTCTGAGACGCCTTTTCTGGGTTGCGTGCTTACGTTTTATCGGTTTTCTGATAATTTCCTAAGGTTCTGATGCGGAGTCCAAGGTTCGAGGATTGTATAAGACGTGTGAGTGTCAACTTTAGTTGAGCTCAGCCCATTCCAGCCAGTCAGCCTGTTCTAACTTGAACCTTGATAAGGGCAATATTCATGATAATGACTTGGAAACGTTGAATCCCGTGTGGATAAATTATTATAATATTTTCCAAACTCTAAGTTGTTTATAATAAGCAGCAGGAAAGCTTCTCGCAGATTGTGTTTATTTTAATTTAGCACTTTAACTTTAAATAAACCTGCATAATTTTTTAAAGGCCCCTGCTAGCAAGGTTCTGAAAGCTGCTAACCAATGCATTTGGGATCGTAACTTGAGGGAAAACACTGAGCTTCATTGACTAGTCCACTAGAAATCGCGGTTTATGAACATTTTTGCCACAATTTGTTAATGCCGGTATCCATGCTTCCGAAATGCAAACCGGGCATATTGGACCTCCAACTATTATGAGGTCGCTGATGCTGCTGCAATTTGTTTGTTCACGCGTACCAGTTAGGGACTCTAATATTGGGACAAGAAAAGTAAACAGAAGGTTCAAAATAAATGCATTTGAATTATCCCGTTAAAATAAACTTTTCTGCTATTTTGTCATTTGTAAGTAAATTGCCACATGGTAGTTGAAATATAACTAACCTAAGTGGAGATTTAAGCTGAGAAATCAGTGCTTCAATCATTAAGCGAAGAAACTTAACGGATGGTTAATCAAACTTGCCTTGCTTGTTATCTATTACAACTAACAACGGTAACCACAAATTAGGAGCTGAAAATCGTTCAGTACTATTACAAATTAGTAATCTGTTAACCAGGTCGCTCAATCATATTTAGCGTATATCCGTTTTCCTCCATCTGGCTTTGTAGCCTACCCCTAGCAATCATTTCGGAGACGCTACACAGACGTATATGAACCTAATGATAGCCTTGTACCAATACACCATGAAAATTTTTATAAAACATAGTCGGTATTGGAGCGGTCATTTAGGACATGTATCTAAATGGCTGCTTGTAGTATGATTGGCGTCAAGCTAAATAAGTTACTGCTTAATCTAGGTTTCGTTCTTTTATTCTTGATAGCTGTAATGAACTGAACGGCAGGATGCTAATTCCTGACTTGCAAAGATCCACCTCCAGTCGAGACCATACAGCACAAGAAATGAAGCAAGTGTTCAGACAGGATACTGCCCAAATATACCAAGTTAGTGACAACTATTTACATCGGATATCAGCTTCACATTTTCCTCTATATAAGAACTCACATTGCGGGCGCTTAACGGCAATAGTTACGATATCACTGTGTCGTTG
Source organism: Dicrocoelium dendriticum (assembly GCA_944474145.2). Taxonomy (NCBI): domain Eukaryota; kingdom Metazoa; phylum Platyhelminthes; class Trematoda; order Plagiorchiida; family Dicrocoeliidae; genus Dicrocoelium; species Dicrocoelium dendriticum. The sequence goes on from OX104064.1 coordinate 972,524, forward strand.
TGGCTGTTGATTCCGAGGAACCAGTTTGTGGTTAGTCTGTATCATCTCTGAGGTGTTGGTGTTTTTAACCTTTAAGCAAACTGCTGTAAACACGTACGTCATTTTCCCTTGGAAAAGATTAACACAACAGCGACCAAGATGACCTAACTGCTTCCGTGTTATTGGAAGCATACACAACTTGGAAGCATACACACCTTTTGATTCTATGCCCCTTGTCTTGTCGCATGGTGTAGCACACGTTTACTCATCCTTTCAGTGCTAGGCCCTGGGGAATAGCTGATCCGGGATAGCTGAAAAGTTGGTAGCTTACCTGAATTTTCAGGACAGAGTAATTAGAGTGCCATGTTACTGCGATAACCGAACTGTCTTTGTTTATTTCGGAATGCACTCATATTTATTTTGTTAAAAATTCCTGTGCAAATTATAGATCGTATCAGAAAACGGGGAGGCACCCCTTGTGTCACATGAGTCCAAGTTCCGGGAGACGACCCTGTACCTCACCTCTTCGCATTTACTGATCGCTTCAACGTCACCCGGATCCCAGACTATCTGTTTGACGCAATTTCAACATGTGCTTCCCCTATGCCAATTGTGGTGTAGTAAAATTACTCTGGATGGAGAGAACGAGAGCATACTCATCAATGAAGGTCAAAATGTCATTTTAACAGCGGACATGACGGTGCACGCTCCAGTTAGTTTGAATTCTAGCAGCTTGACGGAGTCAGAGGAAACTGTGGGTGTTTCATCCGTGGTGGGTGATGCTACATCCAGTTTCGGCTGTATGCAGACCTTCGTACTCGGAAGTTCACTTACTGAAAATTGGTTATTACGCTTTCCTGACAAGGTTAAAATGGAACGTTGGTCCGCTTATTTACACGAGTAGGTGTTCACGTTTTTCTATTTCATAAGGTGCTTTTCTCGTGAGCTCTGGCAATACGAATAGCCGTCGCTGGACGCGTTGTTTCGGTGAATTACCTGTTACTACGGTGGGTGGAGCTATCTTACTCGTTTGTTCAATGAAAGGCGACGGCATTACACCTACCGCAACTGCGCATCGAGCCTGCTACAACTATCAATACAGCACATCAAACACGGTTTAACTGTTGAATGTGTACAAAGCTGCTGGACAAAGGTGGTTGCGAAAATACGGTAGTTGAATGGGTCAGGGTAGTCAAAATGGGAAAACTCACCGTTTCAAAGAGTACTTTAAATTACCGATTCATAAAGTTATCTGACACACCCGTATTGCTATTCAGAACTTTTAAGATGGTTGCATTTTTGGCGGAGGCCGACCCTTACGGACGCTAGATAGCTATGAGTGCAGTAATGGTTAACATGAAGTACTATCTGTAGCATTGATTTTCTTACCAAAAGAAGTGGCTCAATTTGTAAGTGATGCATCGTACTTCCTGAAACTCCTAATATACTTTGATTTTTGCTTAACAATTTTGCGTACGACTAATGTGATGATTAGCTATGGAATTACAACGGCAATTCAAATACATTATTGAATAGACAAAATATAGTAGATTTGCCCAAAATGCTTCTATGCTGACAGTTTATCCAGCAGGCTTTGGCAAGTAATAATCCCTACTTTGAAAGTTATCGCGTGCATTCTGTGTTGCAACTACTTATACTGGATAGATGGATAAAAATTAGTGTAATGATTAAAGCTCATATGCAAAGGCACTAAAAACGTCAGAGTCACCATTAATCAAACAGTATCTTGGTTGCTTTAATAGTAAGCTACTTAAGTCTCCTAATTATCCTTTTCCATTTTCCCTCTTCAGTGCAATCAGTTACAATCAAAGGACACTGATTGGTCGTACTCTGTATATAAAAATGATGAATCAGGTCGCAGATAATCAAGTGAGGGGTAAATTCAATTATCTTTTAAATGAGCTACTATATCTGGGTGAAGCGTTATGCGCTGCTGCTCATGGTGACAAATATTCGTGGTGCTGGTTCTCAGGACAGCTGCTCTTTGCGCAATATCGATCATAAGTGTTTTGCTTGATCACACGCTGCATACATATAACGGCAGCATCCAATCTATAATACCTACCCATATATCTAGAAACACGTTCTAACCCATGTTGTTATGGATGATTGATATAAGGTTACGTGCCTGACAAAACCTGGTTATTCTGTTCCTGCTGCTGATGTATCCCACATTGTACACGAGTATTCGAGTTCGTTCACATCCAAGCGGTTGGCAAGCTGGCATCTGCTTCTACCATATAATTAACGCAAAGCAACCAAACTGATTTTTGGGGACTAGTACAATCAGTTGCTAGGATATCGATATTACTACCATAATGGGTCGATAGCTAGAAACAGTTTACGACTTGCGTCCGCTTCGCTGACATTTTGACTACCAGATGGTCATAAAGACAAACCATTGTTCACTTATTTCATATCCCGAATAAAGTTTGAGTTACAGCATTCTACCTAAACTTATAGCTGTCCTTCTGGAATAAAAGATTAATCGTTACTCACGAGGGAAGTGGACATTACAAGGAGTACACTGATCAAGCATGTAATTTGTGATGCCGCAAGTGTATCCGACCTTTAATGTTAAATGTTTATGATATTACACAAACGTAATTGACTTATGACTGAGTCACTACTGTTTCTTTAAGCAAAGTTCTAAAATCACAGCGCCAGAGAGCCTTGTTTTGTAAATACACCCTGTAATCTTAATCAAGTTTTGTGTACAAACTCTGCAAGACTCGCGTACTCGCTCGATGGAAGCTCCGTAGAACACGTTTAAAATGATATGAGGGACAAGATAACTAACGTAGGAGGTTGCATTGTCTCATAAACAATTTTGTTGTCGCTACTGCAGATCCGGCACTTGATATAACGAAACTGTCACACGCTTCTTTTCCGTCGAATAGCCAATGCTCTAGTACGGTTGACTTAACCATAGTCCATTCACCGGTGCGAGTTTCAAATATCGGAATGCGTACAGAAAGGCGGCACCGGGATCATCCTACTTAGCGGGTATGTCGTAACAAGACCGATACAAGCAACTGGAGCTGTGTACCCTGACATATCGTCGGTTTCGTGTGGACCTAATAAGGACGCACTGGGGATTACGTGTTAGTGACCATTTTATGCTGAGGCCGCGTTTGCATGTGCGCGCACTAAGCAGCGCTCGCGGGTTCCGGTACAACCTTGTGGTAACGGACATGAAGCGGATAGTTTAACATCTATGCTTTGAGCGTCGAGTGCGGAATTAGGGGAGCAGTTTGTCCGAGATGATTGTCGCGCAGAAATCGGTGTCGGAATGCAAGAAATACCTAAGCAACCAGTTACGTATTACAGACTTTTAGAACTCACCTCACCTTAATAGAACGTCGTCTAGCCGAACTGCGTTGGCAGTGCGCGGTAAGAATGACGTTATTCCACATGCTTGCCCAAAGGTAGGATGATGACGCTACATTCATGTATATATTCCAGCTCGCTGTTCTCAGTATTAAGTAGCTTACAGTATATGTGCGTCAGAATAATGTCACATAGTATCTAAGGTGGCGGCACTCAGTTGTCTATCTTCTATGTCAGCAGGACTGCTACCCACATGAGCCGCATTGAATTGCAAAGAATCAGTGGACGTATTTGTTATAATTTTTCCAAATATGGAAGCGACTCCATTTGCTTTACAAGGCAGAAAACTTGGTTTTATCGCATGATGACTAGATGTGCTGTAATACAAGACGTAGAACATGCAAAAAAGCGAATATCATCCTATCTGAAACTGTATCAGCGGCTTAAGCTATCTGGGTAATTTTAGCTAGAGTGAAAAGACTACGGTCCATAGGAAATCGCGACACGGCTGTTCTAATTGACGTTTACAATTTACCTACACACATCGCCAATGGGTAGACGTTATTAAGGTTATTCTAAGAATAAATGTAGTAGATGCATTAACTAGCGCAAAAGTATGCGAATTTAGGGAACAAGTGGATCGCGCGGGGTATCCATCACATCATTCAGCCACTTGGGAAATATTCAGACCAATGGTACGCAACTCACTGGCTATGGCGTAAATCTTTTGCTAACATAGTTATTCCTGAATACTAACAGTGTTGGTGATCATGGCGACCTCCACAACGGCAACAAAGATATGCATAAAACGGCGGCAAGTAGTTGACGTGCTGTTGTCGAATACTAATGTGTATTCAGCATTCATGCGCCCTAGTCTAAACGTAGCAGTGGAGCACTCACTGTAATTTTGTTAGAAACTGATCAACTTTATTTGACAGTTGGATAATACATAGCGGAATCAAGAATTTACTAACTAAAGTTGGAGCTCCGTTCAACCTGTAGAACAATATCGTAACTTTATTGAGTGACCTAGTGAACAAAGAACATGGCTGTCAAATTGAGTAGGAAGCGACTGGTTTCTCGTTACGAATGGACCATTAAGTTCCTCTTGTTACGCCCACTAAAACTCAAATCAGAAAACCCAGTTGGACTGTAAAGCACATGTTATCCAACCCACAAGAAATCACTTTGTTTGTATGTTTGGCAGTAACTGTTTCGAGTTACTTAGCACTGCGACTGTGGACAGCTACAGAACAACTTCGCCAGAGTAGGGAGCGTGGCTGACATGTGCTGCAACGGTCACAGCTCCATCGACACTAAGTTTACGTTGTAAACACAAAGAAATAAGGCTTGATTGCGTGCTAGGATTGATCCGGAGCCGGCCCACACTATTTTAACATTTGCAAACTTCCTATGCAATCGGTGAAACATGAATGTCAAACGTACATAGGACGGTGCCTGAGTAGGAACCAATTCCTCACTGGATGGGACGGTCACGAAGATCGTGCACACCGTTTACCCTGGCGACGGTCATCAGTCCCCAGTACTAAGTAATCGGGGTGGCGGTATTCGAAAAACAAGCATCTTGTCAGCACTTACAGCGGGCACAGTTATCTTTGCTCTTTTAATAAGCAAACATCTTAAGTAAGATAAACTAAGCTCACGGCACACATAAAGACTAACATCAACTGTTATATACCGCATGTGCCACATCGAGTGCATTAGTAAGTAGAATCGGAAGCAGTGCACCTTCCCATCATTGTTAGTTACTTATGTACTTTACCTGAAGTCTCTTCGAGGCTTCCCGTCGTGGCCACCTTGATGACTTATTAGGCCGACTCGGCTGATGCACACACGACCACATGTGCTACAACACTAGGTGCATGAGTTTGTTGGGCTTAGCAAAATCGGTATCTGTCGATTGTACAACGGTCGTTTTTCTTTCTGATGCGTCGGTTCTTATGATGCACATGGGAAACGGCATTCTTGATGTAACCAATCCACTGGTGTCGACTACGCACCATTGCTGCTCAACAACTGAAATCAACAACACATCTCGATAAGCGCAAAGTTAACATTTCTTGGTAAGGTAGCTTTGTCTAGCCCACGTTCCGCCTCGCTGTACTAAGTTGACCGTATCGCAGGTGGTTCTCTATATACTCGAATCCATGCAGCACTCATGTCTGAGCCATCTGGGATGTGGCAATAACAGCATACACTCCATTGTCTGCATACCAATCCGTAGGAGCACCTCTGTGTAGGGGTTCCGTCATTGATATGACGAATGCACAGAACCCGACGTAGGTATTTCTGAGGAAATCGTTTCAGAAAGCGGATATCCGTCTTGTAAAACGTACTTATTTCTTTACCATAGACATGAACCGCCGGAACAACTGATTTATAAACCATAAACAGTTTCAAAATTTAGCTGACGTTCTCTCCCCACCCGATGTTTTAGCTTGCTGAAAACTGTACACGTATTTTCGTTCGTCGCAATCAGCCGACTACCTATCCGGAAAAGCACCAGACGGCGGTTCGCCCTATTAGGGCTTGTCAATCGTGCGCATCCTTCGGTCCTCTACGGAGGATCGAACCCATGACTGCTAGTGGCTTGTGCCAACTAGCCCGCAGCTTATGCAACTGCACCATGGAGGATGGTAGTCGACCATCACGAATTGTTAGCTGACTGTGATATAGCCCGACCCATCCTCCACTGCCATGCAGGCACCTGCTATGCAGATGACAGCGGTTGGCCTTCAGGCGTCAGGACTTCCCGGTTACGGCAGCTATGAATCGATATAGCATTTATGGAATCCGTAAGGGCGAAGTTGTATTACTTATGCGAAGCTCAAGGGTCATCCGCATGCTCCCTAGGTAGCAAAATTGTGATAAGTTGTGCACAACTTCCCCATAAATTTTGACTTGCTGGGAGCCCACTCATCCCATTTCTAGTGATGACTGAATTGACAGGCAGTATAACCGGTGTCCTTGGTGAGTCCGAACTTGGCTGTCGTTGCAGCGCGAACCGTCGTCATACATTGCAACTCATCCTGGTTGTGTGCAAAGAAGGTTCAGTTGTAAGAAACCAACAATGATTGGATGATTGTCTCAAACACTCGTTTTCGCTCTGCGTCTAGTCTAGCTCTGCTATAGGCCTCTTCCGCTACCCTGCAGGAGGCAGTGGTTGGCCATCCGATGTCAACACTTCCCTACCAGTAGCCTTGAATCCACACAGTGGTTTGCGGACGGTTAGGGCTTAATTTATGCTACTCATGAATATATACCATTGGTGATTTTTATTCGGTTCATCAATTTATATCAGCCATGATCCATGCAGCCCTCTGATAATTCCAAAGAGCATCCCGAAGATGAATACTTCACTTTTGTCCCGCATTGCAGGCACCCCGTCTATGTGGAGTTGACTAATTGCCGTAGTCAATTGAAAAGCACAATTCCACAGCCTAATCAAACTCGTTATCCTAATGGATCGTATGTGGCTACGTATTTACTGAAATCTCGCGCATGATTATCATTTTTGCGTAGTTGCAGAACCTACCGTTTTTCGGTCGTTTCCTATACCTTTCTATATCTTAGCAATCTTCTAATTCTTACTCGACATGGACTGTCGCCTGATTATCATACAAATTGTTCGGGTTTCGCCAAACTAGACAACCTACCAAAAGCACGAAAGCGGTGCTTCCATTCCCTGTGTTCTGTAAAACGGTATGAGCTGGATCGTCTGCCAGCTGCATAGGCCTTTCCGTTAAGAGATATATAGTTTAACCAAACATTAAGAGCAAGTTCTAAAGAATGTTTTACAACACCGATGTGCATATACTATTACAAATAAGGTTACAAATAAGCACATCAGCAGATGAAGGTAGTGGGATGGGACTCATTCCTTGCATTCGCGTCAGCCACTCACATGCAAATAACGAAGGAACAAAAATATGGTAACGAAATGGATTGGTGGTATTCTGATTGATGCATTAATCGCTACCACCGTAGGCTTAATGTTACTTTCAGCTGTTTTTGAACACAGGGTGTTTGGTGCTGTCGATCAAAAACAATGTCCTCGAGTAGCTTGAGTATATGAAGCCTTTGACTGTGCATAAGGACTGTGAACGACTCACCCGGCTTTGTCTAGTGACGGTGTTCATCAAATTCCTCGTTATTTCTATGGTAACCTTGCTGCTAGATTCATATGATGCAACCGTGTCCTGCCCCATTCTTTCACGTAATGCGTTCATTGATGCGAACACCTGTATTTTGATCTGTGCTCCCAACATAGCTGTTCTCATACCTACATGTAAATTGTATGAACAGGGGGACACCGGTGTCTTCACTGAACACTTAAGCAGTGATCTTGTGAACATGATCTGTTGTAAGTTATGCCTTTTTCTTTGAGGCGCTTATTCTTTCGCACTAGTCTTTATGAATTTGTCACTTCGGAAAGGTAGTTCCAAGAACAGCTGATTCTTTTGTATTGTTACCACTCGACCGCGTTTAATCGGCTCATTGAAGCCCTTTATAAACTGCAATGGATAACCACTAGATTGTAGCACGGCAGACAGCAGTTCTCCCTCTGCTTCCAGTTTTACCTGCGCTGCAAGTCACATCAGCTGGAGCGAACGAAGTTCAAACTTGTGCTGTACCGGCGAGATGCAGTTAAAATGCATGTTTTGACCCGTTCAGGTCGCTTTCCCCTAGACTCACCTTTGGACTGAACCATCTGGTCGTCGTGTTCGCACTGTGTCTAAGCACGGAAAACCGTTTTCCTGCTCAGTTTCCCGTGTTACAGTAAGATTCCGGTGCACATAATCAAAAGCTTTGGTTGCAAGTGTGATGTCTTTGTCAGAATCCAAGTATATCAAAAACCTAGTGCTTGTATAAACTAGCTGATTTGATGGTTGTTGTCTACTTTCTCTTCAATCATGACCATGAAGATGTCCACGAGCAACAAACTCAATCCACTGCCTATTGCCACACCATCGATCTTTTTCTTAGAAACAAAACTTGACAATTTTTGTGCAGAGAAGGAGTAGGTTTTTTAAAATTTCCGTGGGCAGCCGTGATCGCATGTTGCTTTTTCAAGTAAACGCACGTAGGTGGTTTACGATCACATTCAACGGAACGTTGCTAAAAAGCAACCGCAATTTAAGTGAACACAGACGCATTTAGACAAAGCTTATGCCTTAAAAATAGGTGTTCTAGCGAGTGTGTTTAAACAGAATCTTCTCGCTGACTCAGGCAGGCAGTTCAGCCACTTAGAAATAGCGTGGCACTAGCAATTATAGAAGAACTTCGTTTCTAATATTATTAAGATTTGCAGATTCACTTTGCTTTATACAATCGTCTTTTAAGGCAACATGCCGCAGTATTTTATCGATGTTGTTGTGTCAATTGTTAAATAAAACGTTTTAACTTACGATCTATTTTACCGCTTCGCCAATGCATTCTCGGCGGAATTTCGTAGTCCTTTATGCTCACGGAAAGTACCTACTTATAAGTGGAACAATGTTGTCACATCTTACATGGATGCCAGCCTTCAAGTGGAGACTCTAGCACTTTTGTCAACAACTACTCTTTTTCCTTCTATTATGGTTGATAATCCAGTCCGCCAGTGCTCTTAGTCTTTTGTAACTTCCACGATATTACTTATGAATTTGTACGGAAGCTAGCTAAAGTTCGAAAATTTGCCTTCCAGGTATAGGAGTTTGCCGAGCTGTTGTACTTGATGTTCAAAACTATAAAATAGCACTCAATTTCGGTGCGACGTGGCATGCTCCTGGCCCCAAGCAAGCTAATTGTTACTGATCATATCATTAAGTTCTAAAGGATTTTGGAAAACTATTTCAATTACTTTGTATATAACGCCAGAATGATGCTAGGGAAAGTTTGCATTCTAGGTCATTTCAAAACCAGAATGACCGACGAAATTTGTACGACTAATAGTTAACATGAAAGGTTGTGTAAAGCTTTGCGACATTTTGTCTGTGGAATTCAGCAGCGATAACTAAGTGTGGGTTGACCACTATATTTTCAGTTTTCATCTTCATGTACAATAAGACTCCTTTCAAGGACTATGAGATTTCAGTGCACTCTCGCAACCGAATGAAGAGCGATAATTTATTTGCACTTAATTAAGTTGTTTTCAAACAATCTTACAAGTATTTTATTCACCTGTTTCTTTCCAGGTTGTGTACAAATATCAAAAAGTATATCTCACAACATCGGTCAAAGAACTGAAAGAAAGTGCAATGGACTCAATGAACATTAATGTAATTTTTAGTGTTTATCTTCTAGCCAACATACTATTTGGTTACCTATAACTACACAGCAAGGGCCAGGGCGATTTATTTTATGTAATATAACTTATGCCAGTCACGTTCAATGTATTTTGTATGTGTTCCAAGATGTTCAAACAAAGAACATCAACTAGTTATTTGCACCATTTCCATTGGCAAATAATGTATAGAAAATTACCGGATAGGTTAGTCTCTACTCATTTTGCCCAAACACTTCGCAAATTGTCACATCGTACACATTTGCGGTGAAACTACATTCCACGAGTTTGACAAATGCCAAAATTTCATATGACCTATTAAAAGACATTATAATAGTTTGGTCATATTATTTGTATTAACGTATTATGAGTAGCATACCTCTATCAGTGTTGGACATGACCCGTCGAAATCCGCCTGGTTGCATGGTACAACCAATTTTAGCTAAGTTTGTACACTTTGTTTTAAAAGATAAACTGTAGCTGTTTTTCCAATAGTGCTTTCATCATTAAATTCTGTCCACCGAAGTCTTACGTCAGGCAGCTGCTTGCAAGCACCAGACATGGTTAAAGCGGAAGATTAATAAAAAATGTTATCTGTTAGGGGTGCAACCCCGACTTACTTATAGAAAAGTATGAATAGAGAGTACAGAATTGGTATGCGGCGACAATATGGGCCCCATATTTTAACAAAGTGCAGACAACAATTGAATCCTTGCGCGCCAAGCAGGCGAATTTGTAACAGTCTCTTGGTTGAAACAAGCTTAAGTGGTGAATTAACATCAAAAATCTAGGTTTATACTATACCTAAGCTTTGAATGCATGAATATTTATTTCACCTGCATATGTACAGGAGATGGGGCACTAGAGAAAACCAAAGCTGGGGACTTCATTTATCCAACCCACCGGTATACTCATATTTTTATAGGCTGTCGGTAACTCATTAGTTGGAGTGAGAACGAAGGTACACGCAGGAAAGTAATAAGTAGCCGTTATCTTGTATGCCAATAAATTCAAGTTTTTTGGGCAGTGAGTGAGTTTTTAAAATGTGTAAGAGCGTAGGATGCAGAAATGTAGAAGCAAGTGAAGTATGGTGTAACCAATCCACCCAATTAAAAAATGTTGTTAATATAGGAATTTTGCTTAAAAGTCAAAGGGTGAAGTCGACAGCATGCACCTCACCACATTTTGTGGTAATAAGCACTTTCTTTCCATTGCTAACTGTCTTTTTCGTATCATGAATCCCAACGGTACTTAGGAATTAGCGATCTCGTTCATATGAGCAAGTGACGCGATGAGATCCCTTTAAATCTCCAAGGGTTGCGTGCTCTTTTCTTGCCATCTTTATTATTCTAGCCGTAGATGAACGTCTGACGAATTTCGACAAGCGGTTTCATAGCATGGGATACAGAAGCGTAAGAAATTCAAATATCGGAAATATGTATAATCGTGTTGGTTTTATCACAGTCTGCTTTTCTTAGGCTGTGTGGTGCAACATTTTCGAATGCCTGCTGATAACGACTCGTGTGTATCTGTCAGTTAGCAATATTGTAAAGGAGACAGCCTTGCCTTTTTATTCATCGAAGCCATAGCAGACAGTTTGCATATTGCTTTCTCATATAGTGATGGCGTCTCTGTGTTGCCTTATCTGCACTAGTGTCGTGGTGTACATTATCACTAGATTGGAAGCCAAATGTTTTAAAAGTTGCTAGCATGTATTTAAAATGAAATAAGCTTCATTGGGAGTAAATCGGCAGGCTGATCACTCCAATTGTTTGTCATGTCTTATCCACGGAATCATCAGCTTGTTTCCTGAAGTTAAACGAAGTCGTAGGATGGAAGCCTAAGTCGCGCATTGAGTCAGATCAACGACGCTGTGTCATATAAACGAAACCTTTAGATTGAATTCTGAATTCATAATACATGATGCTACACGTAGATGCTGCATAGTTTAAGCATGAGTTAGCAGGATGCAGTTTCAGTAGAGGCAAACATAAAATATTTGAACTATCAAAAACATGTGTGGATCTCCATTTCTGATGGCGAAATAATATTTACTCATATTAGAGAAAACCATGGTATTGTGTGCCTGGTGTAATGTGATACCTGTAATATTTCATACGCTAACAGTTCAAGCAACCGATCAAGCAGTTAAATTGTGTTTCGGTTTTGGTGCCTTGTCTAGTTCATCAACTGAAACCAACCTGGCATATCGCTTTGATGACTTGAATATTTTTCTAAGCAAACAACTCAGACACACTTGGCTTACGGTTCGCCCACCGATACTTGTTGGTACTGGCTTCCGAGAAACATATGGCTTCTTCATCATCTTAAAATATGTGAACCTACAACAAATTTACTCTTGCTGCTCTAGTGTAAAAGCCGAAGGATATGTTTTTAAAATGCCATGGGTTGCAGCATATTAATAGAAGAAATGCGGACTATTAAAGATTATTCGGATAAAGGATTAACGCAAACGATACGATTCTAGCCTACGGTAGTAAACTAAAAATTACAACACTAAAGAAACATCATTTCAAGGGAATGGTTATTTTAATCCGTCTGCAGGACTTGCGAAACAATATGCTGTGACGTTTTGATTTCAAACAGTTAGTTTGCTTTTGTAATTTGAAAACCACAAATACAGACATTTCGTTTTGCCTCCTCAGGACCTTTAACACTAACTCGCAATAACATTTATTCAGGAGTGGGTGCAGCCAAATAGATTTGGCTGCATCCGGTCCCGGATTTGACGGTCGATGTGTCCTCCATAGGACAGCCACAGGATGCTTGCGCCTACGGAGGGGCTATGAGTGGCTTGCGCTGCACCACTCACAGTCCCACCCACACATCCCATAAACCCGAAGGTATAAGACCGGGACGCATGTGGATGGGAGCCACGGTACATCAACGGTGCCGGCCCATACTCCTGCACCGGCAAAACCCTGCACGCTGTATTTTGGGAATCAAGCGCACACAAGGCGCTGGCTGGGCCTTAGCCCGTTCCACACAGGATGGAACCACTCTTTGAAACTAGCATCGTCCCGAGCAGCGTGCACCTCGTCCCCTCCAGCAACGAGCAACTATATCCTGCGGCCAGTATTTACAAGTTAGTGGGTACTAGACAGGTAGGCACCCTGTCAACATGCACAGCAAAGCGTAACCACACCGGGGATGTCACGCAACAGCCAATCACTTAGAATGACGATATCAAATAAATTAAACCAAAGCAGGTATACAGATTTGTCGACTTAACTCTTCCGTAAATAACATTTGCTATAAACTCGTTATCAACTTATTCGCGATAAACCCAAGATGGCCAAAAAAGAGATCAAACGTCAAAAATTTGATGAAATTAATCACCTTTCCTCCAACCTACGTGTGTTAGTACATAGAACCTTATTCAGGTAGACATTAACATAAGGATGATAAATAAGTATTAACAAAACATAGCAAACCGATCACCAGAAATAAAGAAAGACAGTACGCAAGGAAACGGTTTGTAAGTTGAATGCACCGTAGCTACCTGCGCTGCGCCGGCTCTGCTTACGTGCTCAGCAGGACCCGCCGTCTTTTCGACGCTGGTCCCGAGCGACACCGCTTGTGGCTCACTAGGCCTGCCTGATTCAGACATTCGCGACCGCATGTGTTACAGCCTCATGCGTTCGACATCGATGAAGTACACCTCATGGGTGCCTGTCGCTTCCGCACCTGCCGCTTCTTCTCCCCATGCAAGATGGCTTTCTCTTGCACCTCGGTAACTGCCTTCGTGATAAGATCGCGCCATGCACGCCGATCAACCGCCTTCGATTACCATGACCTGCAATCAATATTAGAACTTGAGGGGCTCAGTTTGGTCATGTCCTGGTAACGAAGCTTCGGTTTCCCCACATGCCGCTTCCCAGTACTCACCTGACCATATAACAGTTGTTTCGGTATCTGCGTTGAATCCATACAGCTCACATGACCAAGCCACCTCAGGTGTCTCAGCAAAAGTATGCGGTCCACTGCATACATCCCACTTCGAAGCAACACTTCCGTATCAGCAACTCTGGTGCACCAACAGATGCGCAGAATCCGTCGAAAACATGGTTGATGGAACCGCTCGAGATATCGCACATACCACCAGCACATCGTCCACGTTTCACTGCCGTAAAGAAGAGCGGACAGAGCCATGGCTTAGTGCACCATTAGATTCATGCCAATGGTAAGCTGGTAGTTATTCCACACTAGATACTCAAGCTCCCCGAACACCGCCGCTGCCTTCGACACGCGGATACCCAGTTCAGTGGGTAGTTGCTGGTCAGTCGAAATCATACTCCCAAGGTAGCAGAAGCGGGAGGTGGTTTCCAAAACCTCAGCACTAAGGCTGATTTGCGGCAAAACTGCAGATTGCACATCCGGTCAAAGTTGAAAGAGACAGACAGTTTTGATTGTGTTGATGGCGAGCCCTAATTTGGCCTCTGACAAAGCCAGAGCACCAGTCATGTGTTGCAACTCGTCCGAGCTCTATGCACACAACACATCGTCGTCAGCGAACAGCAATATCCAGGGAGTTGTCACACAGACTAGAATTCTTACACCGAAACGACGGCTGTTCAGCCTCCCACCATCCATACCAGGCTCCACAAAACACCGTAAGGCACAAGCAGCAGCAGAAGCACAAGGCATCACGGCATGAAGATAAACATTAAACAGGGCAGTAGATAAGACACAGCCTTATTTCATACCAGAGAGAACTACAAAATCATCCGAGGTCTCTTCATTCAACTGCACCCTCGCTCGCTTACCACTGTGCAGACGTACACATAAAGTTACAAACTTACTCGGACAATCAAGCTTACCCAACCTCAGCCACAATGCCTTGCGGTTCACCGTATCAAATGCTTCGATGAAATCAACAAAAAGTGAGTACAATGGCTGGTGTCGTTATCTGCACTTCTCTTGCAACTGGCGACTCGCAAACACTATATGGATGGTGCTGCGACTCGAACGGAATCCACACTGCTCTTCCGCCACGTTAGGTTCCACAGCCTGACTGACGAGGCGGTTGAGCAGGATTCTGGCGAGCACATTGCCAACACAACGCAGCAAGTTGATGCCACGACAATTCGTACAACAGTACTTGCTTCCTTTTTCCTTGTACAGTGGTAGCACAAGGGCATTCTTCAGCTTAGCAGGCACCTGCTTTTCAATCCATACGCGTTGCACCAAGTGATTCGGCGTAGTCACCAACCCGGATCCGCCGTGTTTCTATACTTCTGCCGGGATCCCGTCAGTACCGGCACACTTGCTGCTTCGCAGCTGAACAAGTGCTCTCTGCGCCTCATCTAGTGTCGGCGCCTCCGCAAAACTCGCCTTTATATCGTTCTGTTTCAGACAGCTAAAAGGAGGCCATTCAATCTGAACGCTTTTTTAGGAGAGGGACAGCGTGATTTCGCTACATGTGCATTATGTCTGCTGTCTTTGTGGAGGCATCACCTGAAGAATCATCGACTAGCGTCTTCAGCGTCCCTAATCTAGGGCCATACACCGCCTTCAAGGAGTCAAAGAATTCCTTGTGTTGGCGGCGTTCGGCTTAGCATTCCATCTGCCTCGTCTTCTCCGTCCACCATGCACATTTAATGCGACGAAGCTCCCAAATCAGTCGTTGTCAAACTGCGTGAAACGGACTCTGCTTCCCTAAGTCACTGGGGGCTGCCGTATGTGCAGTAAATGCTGCATTCCTCTCACAAGTCAATACGTCAATTGTCGCATTGTTCTCATCAAAGCAATCGAGCCGCTTACAGTGTGCGCGCCTGATAGTCTCCACCGCAGCAGCTGTCACCTGGTTGCGAAAGTGGTGCCACAGGTCGCTCACTGAGGCTATACATTCCACATCCCACATGAGTACAGTCAGCACCTCTGGCTCAATACATTTCTCTACAGTACCGAGGGAGAGAATGTTAAATTTACGCCGATTCACGGCGGGGGTGTAATACGCAGAATTTTGAAAATATATGTACATTTAAGTCCGCACCAATCTGTGATCAGTGCCACACAGCTCCACGTAGTACACGTGCCATGCACACTCCACGCATCTCACGATGACGTACGATGACATAGTCGAGCAGATAAGCGTGACCACTCCGTGGGTGTGCCCAAGTAGCTATAACACTCGCACTCAGTGCAAACCGAGTGTTCATGATCGTCAGGTCGTGAGTAACACACAGAGAGAGTAGCCTGTCACCATTCGCAATCGATGAACCAATGCCATGCGGACCGATGACATCTATCCACAACAATGCATCAAGCCAAACGAGGGCTTTACAACAACCCAGCAGAAATAATCGGTCGCTCTTCGGCACAGACCATATCACGGAGGAAGGCTGAGTATAGAACTGATCACGCGTGTCATCAGGATAACACATGACCGCGTCTTGCGTGCCCATAAGGTGTGAAACTTATCTCTTCCGAGTCGTACACGAACAGTCTTCAGTCACGTGCTGATACCAGTCGGCTCAACCACAAGGTGGCCATTGAGGCGAGCAAATGGTGCGATTCCGATTCAAGTTTACGTGTTGCTCAGTTGGCTTTTCGTACGCAATAGAACGCATAGCCGACACCAGCTGCATGCAACGTACCTTGCGCAGCGAGCCGGATTTCGCTGAGTGCCACAATTTAGATGTTGATTCGCGCCAGTTCCATCGCGACAGGTGCAATCCATCGCACAGGGCGGTCACTCGATTTGCGGTCCAGTAGTGTGCGCACGTTCCAGCACCTGACGTTGTGTGCTTCGCGCGCAGAAATACGATTGCATTGGTGGGCAATGCCGCGCGTGGTGGTGGTTCTGCTTCGGAGGTTTGCTTGAGGGACGCCAATCGGAGCCTTTGGCATATTAGCCTGACCCACAACGCTTTTGGGAGCAGCTCCAGCTCAGCAAGGAGATTGCTGAGAGAAATTGGCATCTGCATGAAGTGCCTTAGACACAGCCTTTGAGGTACTGGAACAATGCATTTGTGTTTTGCTACCGTAGTATGATAAGCACCTGTAATCACGGCCAGACGCAGGAAGGTTATGGCGGGTTTGTACCAATTACACCAGGAGCTGTCTGGCTGGAGGCGAGCATTAGCAAGCCACTGAACAACCGGAGTTGCCCTACTACCGTCAGAGAAAATGCGTGACGCTGGTGCCATATGCCAATCGAGTGGTAAGCTTATAACCCGTGGACCTGTCGTCTCTCGTGGCTAGGTTTTACGGAAAGAGGGCCATCGACCACTTCCTAACCTCCGAAAAAAATGGACTAGGATACTAGCAGGGCGCCCACACCTGACAGGAGAACGACTCGGGTCCTTAGCCAAAGCCTTCGATTAAATGTACACACCAACGGTAGCGGGCCTAGCCCATGGTCCGCTCACTGACTCATGCGGATTGGTGTCCTGGCTCTTAGCTAGTAGAAGAGCTGTCGCCATGAGGAGACATCCAGGGCATGAGCCAAGGGTACAACAGTAGCAGCAATGGGTAGACCGTCTGTCAGAATCTAGCCAATATACGCCTCAGCGTACCAGAGGCTCTTCCACCAAACATGCATTCATACAAACAGACCAACAAAAATTAAGCGAGACCTGGATATGACCGCTCTTCTAAGGACAGTCTAAAGCTGACCGATACTTGTTTCCGAAAGCAGGGCATTGGCATAAACCGGTTGATCGCAACAATCTCTGCGAAACAGAGAAGGTGAGAATTGGTGTGCTGTGATAGGATTTTGAACGCCTTAGTGGCCACGACTAATTGACTTGTAGTCAATAAATGTCGGCCGATCAGAGGCCAGTAGCAGGCGCCGACAGGCAGCTTGTGTTTGGTCAGTTTCATGAGCGTTCGAACTTTGAACCCATTTAGGCACATGCTCCTTCATTCGGAAATTCAATGTCCTATCGGCTCTGCCTATGTAACTAGTGCAGTAGTCACATACTAACTGGTATATCCAATGCGATTTGGTGCCAACAGGTCGAACCTCCTTCACAGAAGGATGTAATAGTTTTGGGTTCGACTAATGAGAAGATGTTGGCGGCATAGTAAGTAGTCTGTATGGAACAGATCAGCCCAGGAACGTCATCTTTGAATGGCAGTTCAGTGACCTCAGGCTTTTTGCTTACCGTGCACATAAGGTCCCTTGGTCTCACTTTACTATGATTCTCGATGAACATTCGGGGGCAGCTGTTTTCAATAAGCGTAATCATAATCAACTGCAGTTCCTTAGCCAGCTAATCAGCGGAACAGATTCATCTGGTACGACTAACCGGCATTCTCACGTGCGTCCGCTTGCATCACATTGGTGTGAACCCAATGGATTGCAAATACTGGCCGGCTCATGTTGCTTTCCTGTAGACAGACCTTTTAATCTGCTCGTTTACTCTGCGGCTGATGTAGACATCCCAGAGCGATAGGCAGTTTTGCTTCTCTGCCTCACAGGAAACCAGCAACTTGGCAGGCGCAGCATTTAGTTGTGTTACCAACTTCTGCGTTTGACTCTCCGGTGAACAAAATGCCAATATATCGTCCCCCTAGCGTTTGTAATATGGTACTTGAGATATTTCTCTATACATACCTCGTTCTACCATTAACTAAAGGAATCGGCACGTACCGAGCCCAAAGTGCTGCCCATCACTATTCCTTCAATTTGACAGTGCGGTGTGCTACAAAAGTGAAATGTGACATCTTCCGTAAACAACAAAACAGGTGTTCAATAGTTCAGCTATCTTTGGTAGAGGAGACTGAGAACTTTTTGCTAGTTCACAAATGTGATTAGTAGTTTGGTGGCAAACAGCGATTCCACTTTTAACCTGTTCACAACCTTGTTGCGTTCAATAAGTTTGTCTAGGTCGTTGGCAAACTGCTTGTTCAATGAATGAGTGCGAAGCATGAATGCATTGAACATCAACAAAGATTCAACTAGGATATTTAATGTTATTGCATGGAGTGTCACTGTGCGCTCTTGGGAAATTTTTTGATAGTGGGATTTTCCTGTAACATTGCGGGACAGAATCCACGAACACGACAGTTATCGGCCAGCAACTGACACCACTACAGCATAGGTGAAGTCCAAGTTGGTAAATTTGCCAACTGCTCTGGTGACTGAATATCCTGAGCGCACGAACCGAACTGCTGTGTACGATTCCTTATGTACAATATCTGATGTCGATAGCATGTAACCAGGCTGAAACTACACTCACCACGGGTGCATGAAAGCCGACTCTTGGGTTAACCTTGTCGAACACCGTAATAATACTTTAGTTTTGTCCTTCCCGATGACACTTTAGCCTTTGGTACTCTAGAATAAATTTACTGATTGGTAGCAATAGCCAACCATAGTTATTGGTATTAAGTAAAGTCGACTTAGTCAGGCATCGGAGAAATCAAAAGCAAAAGAACCTGCGGTTGGATGGTTAAGGCGCACAGCGAGAACGCCGTGGATGTATGATACATGTTGCAATGTTGATAACTATATCTGTCCTAAAGGTGGCTTTACATTTTGGTTTACCTTCGTATCATACAGACGGAATGTTTGTAAGAACATCATTGGTGCGGCAGTAGATGGCGCAAAATGGCGACGATCTTATCATAAGTTGCAATCAAAAACACGGGACTAAATCAAAGGGACAACGTCAGTAAGCAGCCACTTATGGAGCATACACTTTTACTGTAGCCCCGTAGAGCGTCAGAGACTGAAAGGCATCCAGCCATTAGAATTTAACTCACGAAAAAGTGACGAAGGAAGTGGGGAATCAATTCAACATCATATTAAAACGAATTTCGGGAGCTGGGCCTTTGACGCACCAAGTTAGTTGTTTTTGACGGAAGCCAGGTGCGTGTTCTGTACATCCGGATACGTAAAAGGGCGCGCATGTATGGAATCACTAACTTTCACGAATGCCGATTTGCATTTCGAAGAACTAGAAGGTGTAAAGTTTGGCAATGCTCTTCAAACAGATGTTCTGTCAGTTAAGAATAAGTGGGAAGCTTTAGGATTATACAGGAAAGGGGAAGTTGCGAGTTGTACGTTGCATTGAGGGTTTGCTTAAGTCGGCATGCTAAATCGTCAAAGTAGCCCTCTGCTTCTCTCGTACACGATTTCTATGCATTCCGACAATCTATTGCGGACTGCCATGATATTAAAATCTAACATTAAAATCTGAGACCAGACAGGGAGTTGATCAAAGTCAACGGATGGTATTCATTGATTTTTACGATGTACCTGCTAGAAAAGTTCAGCACTTCTGCTTAAGATTTGAGTGCCGCACTTAGGTCAAGCGCTCAGGAATTCTTAACATATGATCTCACCAACACCTCCCTTTTTGTCCTTAATGATAGAGAAAGACGGATGTACAGATCTGGGTTCGTTACAGCAATGTGGAGGGGAACCAGAAAGAAGTTATGCTACGTGGTGAGTCAAAATTATGACTGAAACGTTTGGCAGGCCTTTATTGTTTTAGCACACCATGGTGACATTTTGAATTTGGGTCTGAGGAGCGTTGGGCGGCAGTCAAATTATGTTCCATTGTTTTAGCACATAGTAAATTTAGCGGAAATGTGATCGTCAACTTTAATGTTAATCTCGTTGTTTTGGAGGGTTCATCACGGTCATCCGCACTTGCATAGCCACCACACTTCTGTAATGGTCCTGGGAATTCATTTTAACTGACTAGGATTGGTCAGTAGCGCAAATTTGCTAAATTTGCCCGAACAGTAATCCATTACTTCCTTCCTATGAGTCAGCGACTTAAGCTATTTTTCAACGGTGTAAGGGTATATCGATATATCTTTTATTGCTTTTTGCGACACCGATTTTCTAAATCAGCATAGCTACGAAGAAGTTTGCCAAAAGATACCGAAGAAAGCCTACGATAAATTAGCAGTTACTCCTGTTTACCTAAAGTAAATGGGTGGAGCTTCGAGACTGGAACTTGGGCTGCTTTTCAGTATTCGCTTAGAAACTTATCAATGCCTGGTACAGCGAACTTCAATTCTGCGATATGTCTTTGTGTATGTATCGCAAACTATGTGGTTGATGGCACGCGTTTCAAAAACCAATCGTCTCTGTAATATCAACCGCAACAGAATATATGCATATTTATGCGTAGCTTCTAGCAAATAGGGCCAAGCTATACGCGAATGAAGGTTGCCGTTAAATCGGGACAGGCGCTCTCTATTCACAAACGCAACATGTATCATGCGGGCGGGCGTCCATTAAGTGGAGGTTTGATTTATGCGGGTCTTGTGACCGCTTCTCGAAAGACCGTGACAATTGTAAAGGTGGGCGTATACTGCTGGCTAGGCCTCAACTTGTCACATAACGGACCACGATTTACATCGCTGTCTGAAGCGAGATGAGCATGCTGGACACTGGGGAATCGGACAATTTGAAGCCTGTTACTGTGTTTCTGGTCTAGCAATTTGTGTTAATGTGTACTGGACAGGTAGCTCACAATAGTACTTTCTCTAGACACGCAGTAACGCAACCTTAGACCGTTTTTGCATTGCTGCTATCACATGGTATACGTTCAAGGATAGTTTAGTTCAGTGCAGTACATCATTTATTGGATTAACTGAAGCATTATTTTGATCTTTTCCACCACAATGAATTTATCATTACAATCGTCTTTAGTTTCATGAGTCTTTAAATTCCGAGGGTTAGAGAGGAAGAAATAACCAAAACACAACCTGAAATGCGATTCTTCACCAACTGATTTCCGGCGCTGTACATCTCGATTTGGACGTATACAGATTGGAACGCTCCTAGTGAAAGTTGGCGTTTACTGGGCCAGTCTAATAGAAATTCCAATAGAAAAAACCCATAACGTATGTTGTGTAAGGATAGAGCACTTCGTATTAGTATTTATTTGTGCTTTTTGATGGACTTGTAATCTGCGTTCTCGTTCAACCTGTAAGACAATGACAATTCGTGCTCTAAAATACCATAGTGACCGCGTGCCGTAAATGCAGCTAGTTGCACCATTGGAAGATTGTAACATCGAATCCTTTTGTTTAGGTTGCAAACGCAATGATGGGATAACTTGTGGATGTTTGTGAGTAGTGTAATGTTCATGGAAAGTAGAAGTCACGATTAAACTTCACACAATAATCTGCCTCGATGGGGAATCGAACCCCGGTCCCACGAATTTCCGGTCCGCTGCTCTACCACTGAGATACCGAGGGCTGACGATTAGGTGCGCAATTTAATACATGACTTCTGCTTGGTGCGCTATGTCAGCCCTCAGTAGCTCAGTGGTAGAGCAGCGGACCGGAAATTCGTGGGACCGGGGTTCGATTCCCCGTCGAGGCACATTATTGTGTGAAGTTTAATCGTGACTTCTACTTTCTACGAGCAGTGATGGGAATTAATCAGATCTGTCTCAAGGCAAATAGAGGTCCCAGCAGAGGTTGCGTGCCGCAATCCATACGCTTGGTGGGCACTTTAAAGCCCAACTTCGCAAACAGATGTCTGCTATGGATGCAAGATTGCATGATTGATCCACACTTGTGCGTATGCTAGTACCCGATTTCATAAGCACACATGTTGCGTTACAAAATATGAACTTTAAGACTTATGGCTGGAGACAGAAGGCAACCTCTAAGTTACTTAGCCCAACAACTCGCCCATTACCACAAAAACTGAGAGTTCTCGTTAATTAGGTGGAAAATAAGTGTACCAAGTTGATTTCTTGCATCCTGTAAGTCACATAAGAATATTTTCAGTTTTGTGCCTTTAGAAAAGCAGTTCTTAAGCAACATTTTAACTACGGGATCCCATTATCCTACCACAGACGCGACTGTCTCTAAGTATTTATCATTACAGATACTTCACGGGTCCATAGAAGAGGTCGAGATTTAACTGATAACCAAATCGTGATGAATCAACACTCGGTATTAGTTAAGGTCCGGTTAAAAGGTTTACACATCCACAGCACTTTAGCTACCCATGTTGTTTTAAAGAGGTGAAACCCACTTCAGTGTACATTAAATCGGCCCCATATTTGGTTCCGCAACACCGGGTACGAGAGTATACGCACCTATAATACCGGCCGATCGCGTCCAGGACTTTGAACATGTTGATGCCTACGTGACTGAAAACTGACTTTCTTTTAACCCTAATTGTTACTCATGCGAAATGACGGTAGATGTATATCACCGTCATACCCCTAAACCATCTCTTTATAACAGGCTACGAAAGTCCATTCTTGATAGCTCTTCTCCTAACATTAAATTACAATGAACATTCCACCGTCCGGAGCCCAACATCGGTTCCCGCGAGTCACGGAAAAATAGTGGATCTATTTGACCAGTTCAAACGAAGCAATGCCGAATCTTGCGAACCGATGAGCAAAGTTTGGAAAATGGAACATTTTCTCGCCCAGTTGCCAGACACAAATCCATTGTTTCCAAGGGACCAGGTTCGCGCAGAGTTCTTTCTTCGTGGCAAAGAGCAACCCGCAATGCTTCGTAAGTTTGTCCCAATTTTTAGGATTGCTGACCCCAGGCGTTTTCGCAGCCCTGGTATCCATTGTATCTGTTAGGTGAGATGTTTATGGAGTTTTCAGAAATGGAGGTAGAATTGTACCAGCTCCAATCCCTTCGAAAATGCATCATCATCATCATCATACACGTTAGCTGGAGGTGAGGAGCACCTCAGCTACTGTGCCGCACCAAAGAACAATGCACAGTTAGTGTACCCTATCGGTTTAAGTTGCTAAAAAATGACTTTGTGCTAGAAACATAAGATTAAAGTGCAGTAATTGAGTACAGGTGCTAGTAGAAAAAGTAGGTTTTGGTTTTATACTTCAATGGGATAAGACCTATTGTTCCGTTTAAATTTCGTTGTGGCATCTGTATCTTTTATACTCGCGAACTAAAAATTGATTATAGCTGCAATTCGAAATTTGTATTTCTAAAGTTTACTTTACAGCATCTATGGACAGCGACCTTTTTAACCATCTCCTCGCGTTTAAAACAGCGCGAACAAGTGAGCTTGGAAACGCTACTTTTATTATTTTACTGGCCCATACATTTCTCTCATCTATCGGTAGAAATGCTACAGGGGTTTTTATTAGATTCCGGAATCCTGCAAATCATATTGCTTTACTAGTTGAAGTCAGGCCTGTGCAGTGTGGACTGGTTGAATCACATGTATTTTCTAGGCGTCCGATTTAGCTGTTGTAACTGCTGACTGGTGCCTTGGTGGTAGAGTTTTCGATTATTTTTATATCGGCTTCCTAAGCATGCAAGTGATTATTTGATTGTTCAATTCGAAATTTACCCTACGATTCCCCAAACACCAACATTCAGTCAAACTGTTTTAGAGACAACACAGGCAGTCATGGATTTCTCCCTGAATATTCCGAGGCAGTAGACAACTAAAAAAGCAATACATGGATGCATAGCCAAAATAAGACCCTGTTTTTTAACTATACAGGTGTAGGAAAGCAAGGAAATGTGTCCTATGGGCTATCAGATTGGGTAACTGCTCTTGGGATCCAGTTAAATGCCAAATGATAGATAATGAAGGCCTCACATGCAGTAAAAGACAGTTCAAAAACAAAATCGGAGCACCAGCTAGAATCAAAAATTTATTTTAGCATTACAGTGGTAACATAAATTGTTGAAACACTTATTGAAACAAACGACGATATCAAGAGTTATTTGTGAACAATATCATATTGACTATTTTACGTTCTGTAAAGAATGGAATAATCGTCACAAAATTATAGGTTGGTTTCTTAGGTCTACCTTTTATCTCTACAATTGTGTTAGCACAGCGAGCCCATTTATAACGGGTTACAAACCAAAACCACACAGAATTGTATACTGTCGCAACACAAGCTTCACATGCCTCTATCCTGTGACCTCCAATTAATTATGTTGCGTGCTGCTGACCCAAGCTGACACTCGTCACTACCCCGGAAAAGTTCTATTACGGTTGATTGTGTAGAGAATACCGTGTGTTGCATTAACCAGAAACCGACATCGGATTCTACCAAACGTAAGCACACCTGGCACGATGCGGGCAAGCCAGAAGTGACACAGCCTCTCAGTTGGCGATGTTATCCGACAGATGACACCCGATGCGGGTATCTCTGTTGACACTCTGTAGTGCATTGCAAGAGTTCGTAAGTTAATCTCGCACTTGTATGTGCCATCAAATAGGAAGCTGAGTCAGGACCTTCGTTCAAGCATTCTTAGAGGAATGAACATAATGGCTGCGACTTTCAAACATACGGAGAGTTAACTTTCATCGATTCGGACCGTAAAACAGTTGTCTTAGCAGACCAAAGTCCGATTTGTACAGAGACGTTTAATGCTTCAAATTTGTCCACAGAAGATGAATTATATCCAGTATGTAGTCGAAAAGAGTTTTGCGTCACTATCAATGACTTCGTTGATTGTCTCAAGATTTTATGCGCCATTTTACTGCTTCTGCTTGTAACACATACTTTAACTTTACAGAAACTCGGTCACTGTGCGTAGGGCATTAGCCAGCACCTGTATGTAAGCGGTCCTTTGAAGTTCAACTCCTTTACATAGGTGGTGTCAGGTTACTTTCATATAATGTCCACCAATAAGGACATAAAAGCTAGCATCCTTGCAATTAGTCTGCGACCGGGTACCTGGTATAAGCGGGTTGGAATTACCGACGAATGTTGACTGGAATAACGTGCGAAGTTGAGAACGACATTGTAGTTGCTAACTAAAAGATTTCCGAGAGATTCTGGCCGATCACAAATATATCACTCAAGGAATCGGCCTAAGTTTAGGTTCCTCGCGAATGCCGCATTGTTAGTACCGAGAGACCATAAATTGTCACAATGGGGCACTAGGGTAACGAAAAGGCCATTGGTTTTAATTATCAACACAACGCGATCAAACAACTCACTGCACCTGCAGACAAGCAATGAGCAACAATTTCATTTTTTTCGGCAGTCGGTGAAATTATAAATTCCATCTGATTTCCGAAGGTAGAACACGTGAACCTCCTATTACAATTCAGAGACTAAGGTCATCAAACCACACGGACAAGAATGACCAGTATGACTGCTAAATACAGGAGAAAGAGCTTGGAGCTTACTATGCACAACTTCAACCATAAAGACGAGGTGTGGTAACGTACGTGGAGAGGACTGCAGTCCCGTTAAACTCTGTGCGCCTCGAGGGTACTAAAGTTAAAAGTTAAGACATGCAATGGAATTGATCAACATCCGTTATTCATGCACACAGCAAGTGTACGAAGTCTTGTGATGTGGCATTCCTCAGTATCTTGGTAAGTTCCGAAGTCCATGGTCAGCATGTTTTCTTATCAGGGGCGAATGACGCTAGTTTTAAGCGCTTATTTATGCATTTGTGAAATGATGCCTAGTTTTGTCGACCAAGAAGTCGTCTCAAATCTAGCCGATGATTTTAGTCTCTTTTTGAGCAGAAACCGTGACCTTAAGCACGATTCTACTTTTTGGTGACAATGTGTCCACTTTCGGTTTCAACTGCTTATGTCTCACTTCAGCCAAAAAACAACGCATCCATGGAGTGATGAGACCATCCGATGTGAAAAAGTCCCACTCCCATTTCCATTCAACAAAAGCGCATAGAGAAAAGGGTAGTCTGCTAGACAAAACTAACTCGACACTGTTGTTACCAACTGATGGACCGAAAGCAGCTCGTACTGGTGGTGCACTACGTGGTGCAAGGAGCACAGGATGTCTAAACACTACTGCGGAGCATTGGGCAATTTTTGGTCACATTCCTGAAAAGATTTGGCCCTCGGCTGTTTTGCCTCAGTCCCTTGTGGTATGTTTCAAATGGTATATACTTGCTAATTTACACTCTGTAACTTATTTATAACAAATCTGTATTAGTAAACTCTGTGTTCAGCTTAATCGTTGTAGACAGCAATACTCTTGTTTTATTTTTACCAAGATTCTTCGGAGAAAATTTTTGAGATAGCATATTTAGCACTAACTTTTTCAACAACATCTTGCTCGGTCCTCACATTTGATCATTATTCCAGTGCATCATCGATTTCATGCCATGAAATATAAGAATAAGGTATTTGGAAAATTATCTGTTTATAGCATTAAAGATGACAACTTATCCTTTCCGTCTGACTTATTTTATTTTTTATAAACTGGTTTACACCAGTGAACTCACTGATGTATACGTAGTGTAAGCTGCAAATCCAGGGTGCATCCACAAGGAATAACGGCAAATGGGATTTGAGTAAATATCGTGTCTCCGCCTGGTGTACACTTACATGAGGTGAAGAAGTGGAACGACATCCGGGATTTGACGGCCAGTGAAATCTCTTGCATACATTTGTGTTTATCGATGGGTAGTAGGTCCTGTAAGATGATGCAGTGAAATAAGTGCACGATCAACTCGAGCTTTGAACCCTACAAGCGTGGGAGCACAAATAACAAATTCCGGTAGTGCATTCCACATTCTGCAAACGCCTATGGGAAAGAAATTCCGACTGCTTATTAAAGGAGCGTGCTGCTCTGCCTGCTTTTGCTGGTGGTCTCTCACATTTCTGTAGTGACTGAACTCTAGCAAGTAGCGGATCGTGTGGTTGAGATCTCACAAAATCTGGTAAGTCAAAACGATGTCCCCGCGGAATCGCCGATACTGTCCGCGGAAGAGTCCGAACACTTTTAGCTTTCGTTCATACGGTTAATTATACAGACGCTTGACATTTTTGGTTGTACTGCGTTGGAGTATCTCCAAGGCAGTGAGATATTTCCTCATTACTACGTAT
>OX104064.1:1000401-1061556 GCA_944474145.2 Dicrocoelium dendriticum
AAGGCGTAGCGCAGGTTAAGAATTAAGAAGCGGTAGGAATTCTGTTGCCAAACCAATAGTTTCGAAACATTATAGTTAGCGTAACCTAATTAGATTGCAACGACATTTCATCATTCTGTATAAAGTGCCACAAGGAATTAATGCGTGTTGGAACAGTTGCTTTGAGGCAGAAGTCGGGCGATATTGCGGTAATGCCACTGATCTTCGTACAGAAAAACCTTTCCAGAACACCATCCACTTCAACAGACAAAGTTAACTTTTGTGAGATGAA
The DNA here is from genome assembly GCA_944474145.2 of Dicrocoelium dendriticum. Classification (NCBI taxonomy): domain Eukaryota; kingdom Metazoa; phylum Platyhelminthes; class Trematoda; order Plagiorchiida; family Dicrocoeliidae; genus Dicrocoelium; species Dicrocoelium dendriticum. Next base: position 1,000,673 of record OX104064.1, read on the forward strand.
TCGTTTGGCCACCTGTGCAAGATCGACATTTTAAAACCTATAATTTTGGAGATGTATAGTATTCGATTCTGGCGATACATGTGAAGCGTAGCAAGCATTAAACCATGTATTAATTATATCTAACAGCTTGGTCAATATGAGATGAGGAGCTAGAGCAAATGATTACGTTTTGTATAGTCAGCATTAGGAGTTAAGCAAATTTAACTTGTACAAATTATTTATACTGCCGAAGAAACACACTTCTTTAACAGCATTTTAATTATACGCCATATTTTTGAATCTCTGCAAAATTAAGAATATCACTTTTGCATAACTATTACAGGATTGTGCGTTGAAAGGCTTCGTTATCTAATAGGAATTAAAGCGTCTCTGACGAAGTAGCATTATCAAAGGATATGTATCACAGCGAAAGACTTTCAGCTTTTGATAGATGACTAAGTTCGATTCAAAGCACTCAGCTGTTCGAAGTGCTAACCGATGCGATCACACTGTTTTGTGTGCATTCTGGTGGCATGTATGCTAGCTTATCAACAGCACATCCGAGGTTCAAGTTCGCAATGTGACCGCTTTTACGCCTCTTGCAACTAACCAAATGAAAGGACAATGTTGTTCCAGTTTAAGAGCGGTGTTGCGTGTTCGATGAACGATTCCCATCGTTTATCACACAGCCGTACATATCATCGAGGGTAGAACTTTGATCTAAACTACTGATTCCATCAGTACTGTTGTATTTGAACAATTGGTAATGCTACATCTGTTTAGGACTTAGGACTTAATTCGGGTGCTTGAAAAATATCCCAGTTACCATTCTTATGCACGAGTATATACCGCCCGGCCGGTAAATTTGGACCGAAAGCCTTATGACGCCAACCGAATTCAACATGACGCTCATCTCTACGAAGGACAACGAATTTACAATAGTTGTCAGGCCATCCAATCAAAGTCGTGTTTAACCGCAAGGTGCACAAGTCTTTACCCCAGGCAAAAATTTTACATCAATGTGTGGGCTTTGATAACTGGTAGGCCATAGGTCAACCATGTGTAGTACGCAAGCTGGGCACTTGCTTGTGGACAGACAGGCCAAAATCGCTGTTAGGACATCGGTTAGATTTGCCAGATAAGCTAAGATACACAGTATGTTTCCTTTGTTAAATGGATCACTGTTTCAACCATGGAACGCTTCTGTAAATGTTATGCAACCTGAGTCACATCAATGCTATGATGGTCTGCGCGTGCATATTCTTCAATTATATGGGGATTTCGGCCTTAGTGTATCTGAAACAGCGCGGCGATACAACAGCATAAGCTCGGAAATGTGGTCTGTAAACTTCCATACTTGTTAAAACTGGTGAAGAAGTTCGAAAAGACAGGTAATGTGTGCAACGCCCGAAATACGGAGCGGCCTAGTACCACAACGCATGAGAGTTCAGCTAGCGCTGTTATCCTCGGAATGACCGAAAGGGTTGATCTTAGCGTCCGTGCAATCACTCAAAATTGTGACAACAACTGTTAGGCAGTTTACCGGATTTTAAAATAAAGGAAATTTCGTCGGTTTGGAACAAGTCAATTGCAAGTGTTAAACCCATGCGATCCGGAGAACTGGCTTGTGTTTTACATCTGGTTCTTGAATCACGTGGATATTCACTCCACTTTTCACCGGTGAGATAATATTCCATTTGCACGGAATGCAAAAGCAGCACTTTTGGGCGATATCAAATCCACGACACTGTCGAGATGCTCGGATGCAACATAATACTAAGCTAATGATTTGGGCTGGAGTAACTGGTCAAAAGATTGTCGGACCATTTTCATTTTCCTGTAATATGACCGGTAGGTTAGTGTTTTAATATACTAATGTCCTGCCATTCCTAGCATCGTCGTACAAAGAAATGCTGCAAACCTGCGTACTGCCACAACTGCAGATTGAGCGGACTTCCAGCAATTTTACTGGCAACTTGATAGCAAACCTGTCAATTATTCACAAGCGGTGCGGCATAATCTTAACAAGATATTCGGTCACATGTGAATCGGTCGCGGAGGTCTAATGGAGTAGTCGGTCCGGCCACCGGATTTGAACCCCTTAGATTTCTTCCTATGGGGTTATTTAAAACGAAGAGGTTATAAGAAAACGTCTAGTTCACTGGAGCAACTGTAAGGCAGTGTTGCCCACGAATGTCGCGCCATCAAGATGGAAACTTTGCCAAAAGTTCTATCAAATAGCCTCAGGCGATTTCTGCACTGCAAGCTGAACGCCGGCGGGCACTTTGGTTACCTTCTTCGTTGACGGATATGACATGGTTATATGCTGTTTATGTTAATATGCGTATTCATCGTTATCACTGATTTCTGGACTGCATTGATGCACGGGCGGTCGACACTTGATGTTGTGCTAACCAATGAAGAACTCATGGTTGACGGAATAGTTACTAGCACACTACTGGTATAATTAAAACGTGAGGTATTTACGACTACCACTATTTCTACTGCAACTAGCGTACTAATTTTGACGTTTGACATCCCCATTTTCTCTCTTTTACATTTGGTTTACCCTAGTGGATCAATAATAGCTTTGTGCGGGTTGTGAAAGTTAGCTTGATTTACGAAACATTGCGGCTTTGCCAAGCATATTAGACACAACCTTGACCCTGGTGTTCGTTAATAATGTGAAGTGTTTCTCTGAGTGCAACTGGGTTCCGATTGGAAGTTCCGATCAAGATTTCGCTTGTAGTGCGTGGCTAGAAGAGATACAAAAAATACTAACACCATGTATAAGTTTGCGCAATCCCCCATGTGTTCCATGTTTGATGTAGCCGATTTCTCACCATATCCAAGGCAGATGGGTATTTGCAGTTACTGTTACATGAACAAAAGATCTATTGAAAATCGGAGGACCATCCAAGATAAATCAGAGATGGAAAATAAGCAAACAAAAGCGGTTTCATGATGAGAGCTTGCATTAACGCTTCTCTCGTTCACTTTGCACTTTAGTCCAACACATAGGTCTTGACTGGTTCCTTCAGACAACATTGGGTATTAAAAACACCAGCACACAGGGTCAGACGCCATACACTGTGACATAATCTCTATCTTACTCTGCAAAGCGAGAAGAGTTAAACTTCCTACATATTATTACAACCATTGGCACAGTGCAAAATGGGCATCAACCTCCTGGTCTCAGTCTCCAAAGTTAAGCTTGACTTCATTTTTATAGCGCCCTTTTTCGCACACTGCTACAGTCAGGAAATCACTCTCAGCAAATCTATGACTTAGCCAAAACCTTCGAATCTTTCCTGTCCATCAGTATTTTTGTTTTGTAACGAAGTACTTGCCAAGAACTCCATTTGCTCTTGATTGAGGCTCGCAAGCTACCACCATGTCTGCTGGTTAGTGTTGAATGCATATAAAAGTTTGAGATGAGAAATACTTGATAGCACCGCAGATCCCCACGCAGCATCAACCCTGCCTCATTGAGTAACGAAGTAATGAAGCACTGAAGCAGTGACATAAAACTGGTAAAAATGAGACTTGACGGACAGAAATAATAGTTTTTGAGAAGTATATAACTTCAAAGCATAAAATTAACTAGCACGGTAAACTGTGCAACGGCAAAATAAACATAATACCCACGTTACACACATGTAAATTCGTACACGCCAAGTTCATGTGGGGCTGGTGTACACAGTGGTTGCGTTTTGTCATCACCTGATGAACGGGAGCCGTCACCAAAAGGACATGGTATACTTGGTACTTGGTACTATTTTTGAAAATGGTTAAGGCCGACACCAAAATGACAAAAGTCGGAAAGCGTGTTCTGGCCGATAAGTTCAGCAGTCACATTTATCGACTGCATTCCAGCAGATTGGGTCATGCGGGAAGCTTCAACTGATGACTCTTATTTGCTGTGTTCTACATAGCCTTCAGTAGGTGGTAACAAACGTGAATGGGTTTCTCGAAATCTAAATGGTCTAATGTCGCCCAGTAGACAAGGAAAGCTTCCACTGTAAAATCCTAGAGCTTTCGGTCACATTTAGCGTAACAGCTAGAACAAGCACTCCATTCGCTGTGGGTGCCCAATCGTTGTCGGATCTCCTTTTGTCCGTTGTTGTCAGGTTTTAGCCGCATAATACACTTGGGACCTTACCTTCGCACTGCGCTTTGCGGGAATGTTCATACTGCCCGAAGGCATTCCGTAAGGTACCCATGCGTTGAGTCTCGGTATTAAGTTTTTTTTCGTAGATTATCTTCAACAGCGCAGGTTATCCTGAGTCACCTAATCGGTGTTGCGTTCTTGTGAATCGGTTTGCAAAAAAATGTTATGTACAAGACAAATTGTGCAATCTGACTCATGATGAGAAAGAATCACTTTGCAGTTAGAGGCATTAAATGAACCTAGAGTCGTATTGATTATTTGCCCCTGCAGCGTCTAGGCTTCCTTGAAGCAGATTGTGATATTCCTATCGATCGCTCGCCATATTTTACTATCACACACATAAAGCAAACATTCGAAATGATGGCACCACGGGGTCATCAAATGAGACAAAGATGGGCGCGGCCCGAAACCTTACCTTTGTGGCAGACCGCGTTCCATCTCAGTTGAATCAGGCCATGGGCCCAGGACACGCGCTTGATACCGAAGCTAAAGAGGAAATTCGGCTATTCATCTAAAGAAATGATTCTACATGCAACAGCTCTAGTTTTCTACGTATGGAATATCGAATTTCACCCCCACTGGAAAAGTTAATTAAAGCATCTCAGTCCATACCTTAACTTGGAGATCTGGAGCGCTTACTGCTTATCACTGATGACGTTCGGTTGACTCAACCTGGTAGTAACAGCAACAGAGCTAACAGCCCTGAAAGCAATCAATATTATACTAACGTATACGTATTGGATATCTCGCTTCTGGGACAATACGACGTTTAACCGGAAGGGTAGAGTTCGTTTATGCTCCTCAAGACCTCACTCCATTAGCACACAGACCCCGTCAAAAGGTCGAGCCTTACACTTCTAGTGCACATGCACATATACCTTATAAAGTTTGACGACAAAACCTTGCTCTAAGTGATTGATGAAATTATGGCAGATACAAACGTAATACCATCAGCCTCTTTTCAAACCTAATAATGACATATTATTTATAAAAAGTAAATTCTTTATTCTCGACAACTCTAGGTATGCCTGCAAAAACATGATCATTGTACGAGAACAACGAGTGATCAGGAAGTATATACAGATATAACATGTTTTCTATAACAGAGGTTGTTAAGCGACTTAAACGCACGAAGTTAATTCAGATAACTTTCAATCGTATTTTGATCATCGAGACATGGACGAATTAATCCTTCCTTCAGCCATGGTAGCGTTTCAGGTGCAACATATTCATTTGAATCATGTAGAGCAGGTTTTCTGTTCCGTAAATGTGTTCCACCTACGGTTACTTGTTTTCTTTTGCTTTCGTAACGCGGTCTTCCATACAGATCCCTTTGACCACATCAAACACATTGATTTATATGCACCAGCTCCTTAGTATTATCACTGTTTTATTAAACATTATGCAGCATTGCGTACTATAGTTCACTTTGCTTAGACGGATGTAATTCTGTTAATTCAAAGTTATGCACTGCAAGCATGGCTACCACACTAATTTGTACATCAGATTATAATATTGTACCTAGCGACCTTCCCTATGAAAAAGTGGAGTTTATTGGCTGAACGTCTAGAGCATCACTCTTGGGCGATCTAACTCACTACCACCTTCATGAGGTACTATGGGTCGTCATATTTCATGTTCCATTAAACCGCTTTTATATATTTTGTTCACTAACCTTTAACAGCTCATATTTCCTTGTGGATAAACTGCTCCACACCTATTCTCATGTCCCCAACTCACCATTCCCTAATCTATTCATCCTTGGTGACATATGTGTGCCTGAATCACAGTGATCTACTACATTGACTCCTTCTAAGCGTGGTTGATGTCATCCGATTCCGGATTTACCTGCCAATGTGGCCTCCGTAGGACAGCAACAGAACGCCTGCGCCTACAGATGGATCACGGGGGGCTTGCGCTGCACCACCCACACCTCCAACCACACACCCCATGTCCAGTGTAAGGCCGAAGGAATAAGACTGGGAGGAATGTGGATGGTAACCAATTTCAATCAACGGGGCCGGCCCACATTCCTTCAATAGACAGAGCAGAAACATTCATGTCTAATTGCGGAATCATGCGTACCAATCGTACATAAGGCGTCGGATGGGCTGTAGCCTGTTCCTCACTGGATGCATGGAACCACTATCTTAGCCTAGCACGGCTATGGGTACTGTGCATCACGTCCCATCCAGCAACGAGTAACTGTCTCCTGGCGCCAGTATAGGTGAGGTAGTGGGTAATAGACGGGAAGGCACCTAGACAATATTTTAAATCAAGCGTAGCTACACCGGGGATATCGATCAAAATCCAACACCTGAACTGCAAGAATCTCAACAGGCAGGCAAACACGCCGACACACTGCAATGACGATGAGACACACGTAGCACATCAACCACCTTGTTGACCTGGGTTAATAAAGTAAATCGGAAGCAGCGAAATTATCAAGCTCCGCGCTAATGATTATTACACATTTAACACACGTCCTAATAGATGTTGGCCCAACGTAGAAACACTGGTGGCTTACCAAACCCGCTTGGCTGTGGCAATCACTACCGCATGAGCTACAGTAAGACACACTCGACGTCGATGGGCTATCCACCATCGACGTCTGTCGCTTTCTCTACTGACGGTTCAATTCCGTATGCAGCCGTGATTTTTCTTGCACTTGGGCGACCGCCGTCTTGATATGCTCTTGCTGTGCACACCAATCAACCGCCTTAGATTCCAAACCCCTGAAATCAATAGTGGAAGGTGATTGGTTCATATTGATCATTTCCTGCCAACGGCACTTCGGTTTTCCCATGTGCGGTTTCCCTGTACGTAGCTGACCATAAAACAGCTGTTGCGGTATCCGGATGGAATCCATGCGGCCAATGTGTTCGAGCCACATCAGGTGCCTCCGCAAAAGGATGCAGCCCACTGCTTACTTGACACTGCGTCGGGGCGCCTGCGGTCTGCAACGCAGTCACCGCAGTCGATGCGTAAAACACGACGCAGACACAGTTAATGAAGGCGCTCCAGATAACGGGCATCTTTTGGATAAAGCGTCCAGGTTTCTCTACGGTATAGAAGGACGGACAACACCATAGACTTATGTACAAGCAGCTTCGTCCTGACTGTGAGCTGACAGTTGTCCTAGCCATGACATTCCAGCTTGCCAAATGTAGCAGCCGCCTTCGACATGCGGCTTCACAGCTAGTTCATCATATGTAAATCGGTTGTTTTTACTATCCCAAGATAACGAAGTTGCAAAGTGGTTTCCAATACTTCCTCGGCAACCTCGATTTTGAGCAGGCCCACCGATTCCTTTCCGTGCGAAGACTTGATAAGACAGTCTTGCTTTTGTTGATGGTGAGCCCGCAGTTGGACACTGCTGAAGCGACAGCCGAGGTCATGTACTAATACTCATACGCGCAGTGCGCAAACAACCCACATTCGTCAGTAACCAGCGAAGTACGGATACTTGACTAACACACTCGTGTTCTTGCCCGAAATGACGGATGTTCTGCAATCCACCATCAGTAAGGTGCTGCATACGAACACTGTAAGCATAAGCAGTATCAGAAGTACAAAACATCATTGTATTAAACAGAACAGGAGCTAAGAAACAGCCTCACTTCACACCAGCGACAACTGCGATTCATCCGAGGTCTCTCCACTCAGCTGCATCCTCGCTCGCATGCTATTGTGTAGACATTCAAATAAATTCACAAATTTACTTGGAAAACTTAGCTTACCCAACATAAGCCACAATATCTGGCGATTTACCGTATCTAACGTCTTGGGGAAATCAACCAAAGTGAGTGCAAAGCCTGATGTCGTTCTCTACACTTCATTTACAACTGACGAGCAGCAAACACCATATCGATGGTGCTGCGACCCGGACGGAATCCACATTGCTCTGCCGCCACATTAGGTTCCACAACCTGGTCGACGAGGCGGTTGAGTATTATTAGGTCAAGCACCTTGCCTACACAACTCAGCAAGTTGATATCAAGGTAATTCGTGCAACATTGCTTGCTCCGTTGGCCCTTAATCAGTGGTAGCAAAATTGCATCCTTTAGGTTAGCGTGCACTTTATCTTTAATCCCCATGCGTTGCACCAACTGATGCAGCGCATTTACAAAAGCTGGTCTGCCTTGTTTTAATACTCCAGGCGGAATCCCGTCGGCATCGGCACACATTCCATTCCACAGCTGGGCGAGTGCTCACTGCGTCTCACCCAGTGTCGGTGCGTTGGCAAGACACGTCATCATCTCTTTTTGTTGCAGCGCGTGCAACACAGTCCAGTCAATCTCTGAACGGTTGTTCAAGAGATAGTCAAATGTTTTCGCCAGATCTGCATTATGTCTTCAGCCCGTGTGAAGGCAGCGCTTGAACTATCATCGAGCATTCTCCTCAACAGCTTCAACCTCGGTCCATACACCGCATTCAAGGAGTCAAAAAATTGCTTGTGTTGGCGGCTTTCGGCGTAACATTCCATCAGCTTCGCGCTCTCTGTCCACCACGCATTATTCGCGTGACGGAAATCTCGAGTCAGTTCCCGTCAATTTTGCGAAGCTGACTGTTTTCCCCAGCCACGGAGGTTTGCCACATGTGCAGCAAATGCTACATTCTTCTTCGACACCAATGCGCTACTCGTCGCATTGTTCTCATAAGACCAATCGGGCCGGTTACATTTTGCGCGCCTGATGGTCTCTTCGGCAGCCGCTGTTACCTGGTCGCAAACTTGGTGTCACAGATCGCGCACTGTGATTATACAGTCTACATCACCCAGGCGTACAGCCATCGCCTTCTCTAGCTCCATACCCTTCTCCCCAGCATTGAGGGTGAGAATATTAAATTCAGGCCTCCGGTTCACGATAGGCGTACTGTACTTAATTTTCCGTAAACTGATGTACAATTTGGTCCGCACCAATTTGTGGTCGGTGCCGCACTCAGCTGCACGCAGTACACGTGCCATGCGCACTTCACGCGTGTCACGCTGACGAACAATGACATAGTCTAGCGGGTGAGCGTGACTACTCCTGGGGTTGGTCCAAGTAGTTACCTCACTCGTACGCAATGCAAACCGAGTGTTCGTGATCGTCAGGCCATGAGCGGCAGGCAGTGAGAGCAGCCTGTCACCGTTTGTATTTGCTGAACCAATGCTATGCGGACCGATGACGTCTGTCCACACCGATGCATCAAGCCCAGCGCTAGCGTTGTAATCACCCAGCAGCAATAGTCGCTTGATCCTCGACGCAGACCGCAACACGGAAGACATGACTGGCTGCATTCGGTTCTGGATTTGCCCATCACTATGGCCTCCATAAGACAGCCACAGGACGCCTGCGCCTACAGAGGGACCACCGGTAGCTTGCGCTGCACCACCAACAGCTCCATCCACACACCCCTTGTCCAGTGTAAACCCGAAGGAATAAGACCGGGAGGAATATGGATGGGAGCCAAGTTTCATTCACGGAACCGTCCCAAACTTCTTCAACTTACCAAACAGCACAACTCCTGTCAATCTGTGTAGAGAATCATGCCTACCAGATGTACACAAGGCGGTGGCTGGATCGTAGTCCGCTTGACATTGGATGAAATCACTCTTTGTACCCAGCGCGGCTACGAGGACCATGCACCTCGTCCTCTGCAGCAACGACCGACTATCTCCTTGAGCCATCATAAAAGTGGTGGAGCATGTTGGGCAGGTTGGCACCTTGTCAACTTGCATATCAATCGTATCCACACCGGGGATATCGAACAACCAACACAGAATTTAAGGAAAAACAAACAGCAAAACTGAAACAGAATACACAGCCGAGTGACAGAATTAAACAAATCAAATAAAGTGGAATGACTTATATCTTGCTGTCTCTGTCAAGGAGAGTAAAATCTCCCATGAAACGCATTAATTCGATGAGAAAACAATTCAAATCAAAGAGGTACAAAAGAAAATTCGCTACGTTTCAGGAATCTTCGCATCAGGAACATTCTGGTCTATATGACGCACGTACTTACCTTCCCATTGGCTGGCGGATCTGCTCTACCAATCATGACAGCCGACCTAACTGGTACGTGAATCTTCCTTTCTTAACATGTAAAAATGCCCGTTGATTCCACACTACTTCTATCCGTTTGGGTAGCTGATTTCGCAACACGTTTACCCCTCCAAGTTTTGCCATTCTGATCCAACTGGAACCGCCGACAGACGTACGTCTGAGGTGGGATTTTGATTGATACTTAGCCCCGTAGAACCTCTCGCCCACATATTCTACACCTGTCATGTCTCCCCAAAAAATCGGACTAGAATCAATCTCAATGGGGTCATCTTTCCCCGCTAATTCTGCCAGGCCCTTTCCCTTGGCCATGGTTTTGCTAGATAGTAAATAGGGACGGTGTGAATCTCGTTAATCCATTCATGTCTGTCTCTAATTAGTTGACAAGGCATTTGGTTAGGAACATTTATTTTTGGAAAAGGCGTGTATGGCCCAGAAATGGGTACTGCAGCAATTGGCCGAGTTTAGATGTATGTCCAGACTCCGAAGTGAAAACAGGTTTCATTAAAGACACTGTTGAAGGTGTACGGACCCGCACAACGTGAGTGGTACTGCTAATTTTTTGTGTTATTTGACAAAGTTAGGTGAGGCGCCGCGCATTTATGCGTCATATATACTCGGTGTGGAACGAATTGTAGAAGCAATATTATCCGTTATATCCAAGCCTATGAATCAAAGTTGGAAAACATGCTGAGCAGCTGTTTGAAAAAGCAATACTTGTTTGTTTAAAACAAGCGGTTGCTAGGAGATCGTTATCTCTGGAGAATATCTGAGTATAAAACTGATCATGTGTTTCATCAGAATAGGACATGGTGGGACCGTACATTCTTATAAAAGTGGCAAACTTACCTCTCCCGAGTCGTAGGTGAACATTCATCAGTCGCGTGCTGATAACAGTGGGTTCACCCGCCAGCTGACCATTTAGGCGATCCATCAAGAATTTGCATTTGCGTATTACTGTGCTTAAAATTAACTCATTATTTGAGGAGAAAATGATTTCTTCTCGGTTGGTAAGAGATCAGTGTTCCGAGCATCTTTCTGAACTTTCCCCGGACAAATACTGCGGTGTGCTTGGTTAATAAGGCCGAAGTTGTCTCCTTAACATAATCAAATAATACGCTCAGTTAATGCTACTATATACTTTATCTTCGTCTTCTGAATATTCCGCACGGAACAGAGCAAAATAATAGAATAAATGGAGCCATGTGACCTAAACGAGTGCTTCCTAAGAGTACGGGGATAATGGGTGCTTTGATAACGACGCAAGATCAAGTATCGACGGTCCTTTCAACGTTCAAAGTATGGCGCGCGAATAACAGTTGTTGCACAGATAGTCGCTGGAAAGTAACTTCTGTAAATTGGCTTTAAATAGTGCCCCACCAGTTGCGGGCACTTCCAGATGGCGCACATTAAATTCACCCGCGATGATTATTTGGCTATACTACTTGTTCAGCTCACCCTTATAAAAGTGATTTAGTTTGTAGTCCATTTTCAAATGATACACTGCAGCCGAATGACGTGTGATTCTTCCGCCAACGTAGGCGGTACCAAATAGAGTAAGGGATTTTGAGTTCGGGATGATAGTTAAGTTGGCAGGTGAGGCTAGTCTTTTGATAAAGAATCACTCTACCATCTCTTCTATCTCTAGGGTGTTGAAACAATATGATATCGAATAAATGAGCCCTAAAACAATTTAGCTCAAAACTTAACCAAGTCTATGTAATCATGACAGATTACCACGGTTTTTAGACCTATTGTGCTCTTAGTTCAACCAACGTACTAAGGAAGTCTATGCGTCGGTGTAAATGTAGTATAGCGATTAAGATGTCAGGTATGCGTTGGCGGTTCTCGAACTTAGAGTTCGTTTTATGCCAACTGTTAGGTGGCCGACTACAAATCATAGCCTGACAAGTCGTTGGTTCTTGAACTTCAACCGGGCTGCATAACAGCAAATGTTGCTTCAGATCTCTATTTACTTCAGTAGCTCACCGCAACCTGCCTGGTGCCGCGTGTGTTATTTTGCCTGGACTGCAAGTGCCAACTAATTACTGACCAATGGTAGTCTCGCATTAGCTACGATTAGCCGAATTTCGTTTGGTAACCTGGTGTGCTACTGCAACCAAGCATACAGTATGAAAGATGCTAATCCATCAGAAGTGAGACCATCTTCATGTATCCTAATCCTCAGCCCTTTGAGTAGAGCAGATATTCTCTATAGCTGTTCTAACATGTTCCAGAGCGAATGCCTTCAGACGTAGCACCACTCATCACAGTAAAGTATTTACGCTTCGTTATCGGAAGATAACTAATTCTTTGGGAGACTTTGAACTAATGTATTTTCCTTGCTGTCACTTTTAGGTGTCCCGCTTTAATTATCTGTGTTTCTGGGTGCTGGTTCTAAGGAAGTTGCACAGAAAATGTGGGACGATTAATACGACTGGTTATATTATTTAACTAAAGGTGCAGCTCAGATTAGGTTGCTAGGGAACAGAAGCGGTTTCATTTGATAACGATAATCTGAACCTCACTGTCTGCTTAAGTGTTTTAGTCACTTTCCCATATATTTCTGTGATAACATTTACACAAGTGACAACTGGAATCTGTTTGCAAATCAGATGAAACCAGAGTGAATCAGTCACATTTTGTGGCTTTTTGCTTTTTGTTGAGTTGCAATAACATATGCAGTGAGGAGAACTTTGGTACATTGTGAGCAGGTTGGTGCTGTCCTGAGCACTGGGCACATTTTGGTTCACCAAATTTACCGGTACATGAAATCGTGTTCGGCGACAGAAGTTGTTTTAGAGATTTGCAAATTTGCCATCACACGTAGAAGAGGTGTGATCCACACGTTTGTCGTCACAGTTGCGTAATTACTCTTCGTTGTTTTGGGCAATTTTGTTAAAAGAAAAACACGCACTTGCGGTTTGGCTTCCTTATCGATAAACACTAATTCAACTGATGTTAGGCTTTTTGATGTGGATAATCGTGGGCTGTCGTTAGAGCGAGTATCTGAGATGGAAAAATTTAATCATTAAACCACAACTAATTTCGTATCTCCCACAAAACTGATATGGTAAAACGGGTTTTCGGATCGCTAGAGAGCGAGTGGAAACCTTTACAAAGCTCTATTTCACAGCCGCAATTTGTCACCAAATACAAGTTGCACGCGTGAGTGATTGCAAGAAGCTAGTTAACAAAGTCTTGGTTGTAAGAAGCACGACCATACTAAAGGAATCCCGTTAACACGATACTGACGCATGAGTCAAGTTAAACCGATTCGAGTGGAACTCTGCTGTAGGATGGCTTGAAAAGAACATGCTCTACAAGTCCCGTAGGATGGTCAGAATCAGAAACATAAATTACACAAAAGCCAATTTAGGTTTTAAAATGAAAGCGTTTTGGTGGATACCCAATAGTGTTCAAACAGGCTAGTATAAAAGAGTCAGCCTTGCTTGCATAGTGTACTGCTAGTTGTGCAACGTCCTTAACATTATAGCTTCTCTCGGTGTACACAAGCTACAACTGGTAATTTAGGTACGTTAGGGAATTGTCATGGCGCTTTACAAACACGGACATTGTAGGAGCGGAAACAACGTTAATTGAGAGGCCTTTTATGGCTGACAAATACGGGGGGAATAAATATGTCGGCGACAGTCTAGCCGAAAGCACTGCATGGCCAATATGAGCTGGACGTCCCTCAGATTCATATTTGGACTGAGTTGCTGGGCTTGCAAGCTGAGGTAGTTGACGTACATCAGAACCTAAAACGTCATTAGTAGAATGCACCGTAAGCGTCGATACTGACCGCCGTACAAACTTAAAGCTTTCAGCCAAAGTTGCTATCGAAGGTGGAAAAATCCTTTGAGATGCTACGTAGCTTTTGCTGCGGAAATTCTGGCGCTGAGAGATTTTGCTTGTACCAGTGCTGCCAGGCGAGGATTGAGTATTCGATTTAGGAAGCACTGATGCGTTAGGTGTCTGCAGACAAACAGAGAGATCAACCGCTGAACGACCACTGCAGCATTACATGATGGTTCCCAGTAGTTGAAGACCCATCAGAGAGTTGCAAGCACAAAAGATCAGCTTGGACTAATGTAAAAAGGTCACGGTTCCGGGTGACCGTAAGCAGATCCTGGTCTACAATCCACAAAAACATCGGAATAATTTCAGCTCTAAGGTAATCTGTTGAATAATTAAGTCAGCAGCTTTCGTCGGTACTGCACAAAATTTAATCAAATACCCATCTAAATTTAATCCAGATCGCACTGATGGGTCAGCCGTGGACATCGCATGAGAGAAGTTACGTACGTGTGCGTACGTGTGGCATTTGTGACTGATGCAAAAAATTTCGGGGTCATTAGGCCCAATGGCCTGAGCAGAACAACGTGACAGTCAAACGCCGGACATCACACGTGCTTAGCATACAGAGGCATCCACTTAGTTACGAAAAGTCAACTTGATTTCACGCGCCTGACTTATAAGTGCAAACGTCCACACGGTTCCGATAGTCTGTCTCTGGTCAGTGAAATTGTCACTTCGGCTTTCCCCCAGTGTGGTTGCACGGGAACAAAACGTAGCGGACAAGACGAAAAGAAAATCTTCCTCATAGTTCACCTGCCAAGCTTTATTAATTTGTTTTATATGGCTTTTGACCCTTCAGATCATGTTAAGCACGCTAAAAAGAAGAGGAACGTATGCTCGTCATACTTTCGATGTAAAGACTCTTATCCTGAAGACATATGAAGGGGCAACGAGTAGAAGGACATTGCATCTTTGTTACAGGTAACCGGAAAGACCTGTAGAACATGGAATATAACATTAGAATTGAATGGGCCGAGAAGAGATCATAGCGTGTCGCGTCGAAATTGTCTGTCAGATAGTCACTAAGATTACTTGGTGGAGTGGGTAGAATCGGACCGCACGGCAATCCTAAAATCCCTTCGGTTACGACTGAAGGTGAAGTTCGAGGTGGACGTGAGCGTCAGCACAATCGCTCGCTACCTCAATGGTCGCCTCATGACAAGGAAGAAATTACATGAAATACCGGAATCAATGAAACGATGGGTATCAAAAGGCTGAAGAAGGTGTACGTGCTGAAGTTGATGAATTTGGAGGCAGAAGGACGGCGAGCAGTATGGATAGATGCGATGAACTTCAATCTGTTCTACACTTGTACAAGAGGTCCTTCAGCACGTGGTACCCATGCGCAGTGTACGGTGCCGATCACTCGGGGACAAATCTGCACCTGATCAGCGCGATGCATGAGGAAGAATTGCTCGGATATTCTGTCCTAAGAGGCAGTTATAACAAAGAAAGATATATGCGGTGGTTGCGGCTACTGCGTGATACCCATGGCATCTTTCTCTCTGAGAGCTGTTCTAGCTGACACGGTCGTAGACGACCCCATGCCATTATCTTTCAGGAGCCTACACGGATTCTTCTGCGTAGTCACGTACTAGGGCAAATTCATACCCATCTGTATGGACGACCGTCACATCGACGGTCCCAACAACACGGCTGCTGATGCATTATCGCGTGCTGATCTGAATCCACTGTCCCCGACACACATCGACCTGGAGCGAATATCTGCAACCTCAGCCAATGATCCTGAGCTTATCCAACTCCGATCAAATGACTCATAAAATACTTCATTTACCATCCTTAAGGATTATATGCCCCTTACTTTTGCTTTTCTTGGTTCCTCTGAGCGCTTCTCAAGTAGAGAAACTCGTCATTTGGAGTATATATCATCAACCTTTCCCACGTTGATGCGGTCCACAGTGTTGTAGTCGACTCATTGTTCGGCATTGGTATTTACGAGGTTTCGAGCCAAACAATCAAGGTAGAACACATCGCTGCCCATCGAACAACAGGTCCTGCGTTTAAGCACGTGAAATCAAATCCTTCTATTAATCTTCCTAAACTGCCTGTTCTCAACTCGGACTCTCCAATTTACGGCAGTATATCCACCGGAAAGCTTCGAACATTCGTTCCGCAACAGTATGAAAGAGTTATGTTTGATCACTTTTATGGAATCTCCCATCCGAGCAGCCGCGTTACCACCAAGTGGGTTACTGATCGCTACCTCAGGCCCGGCATGCGCTCTGATATCCAGCAGTAAGCGAAACACTGTAGTACCTGCTGTAACAGCGAGATAAGTCGCCACACGAGTACTGTTCCGGGAACATTTTCTCTGCTCGGCGGTTGATTCAAGCATGACCATGTCGACATCGTTAGACCTCTACCGCCATGCAACAGTTTTATCTACATGTTGACATGCGCTGATCACTGCACACGTTGGTCACACGCCGTGCCGCTGCGAGCAGTCTCAGTCGAGACGGCGGCACGAACTTGCATGGAAACTTGGATAATCGTGCTCCGCACCCCGCCATTATCACCACGGATAGAGGACCCTAAGTTAATTATGCTCTGTTTCGCGACCTTTACCGCATGTTTGGATGTTCTCATTTAGGCACGACAGTTTATCATCCGGCTACTAACGGTTTACTCTAACCATTTTACCGCCAACTCAAAGCCGCTCTCACAGCGACACAATCGAATATCCAGTGGTCGGAGCATTTACTGAGCATTCTTCTGGGTATCCGCAACAATGCGAAGCAAGATGTCGGTTATTTTCCCACAGAAGTAGATTTCGGTACGACACTGAGGCTTGCTGCAGAATTAGTACTAGATTTCAGAGTCACTGGTGAACTTGCTCTTACGTCATGTATTGCACGACTGGAACAATACTTCAGCGCCATTCGTCTAACGCCACCGCCATTCACTTCTCGAAACCACCACATTCACCATAACTTGCACACGCGCCTCTTAGTTTTCGTAAGCAATGATGCGGTTTGCAAGCGTTTGACACCGTCTTACGAAAGCCCTTTCAAAATAATCCCTCGCAAAGAGACGTATTTCGTATTGGACAGAAACGGTTGCAAAGACTCCGCCAGTATAGATCGCCTGAAACCAGCCTACGTCGAATTCTAGCCACCGCAACAGACTCCCGACACTGACGCTGAACAAACTCCGCCACAGAGCACTCCACCTACCCAACCAATGTGCGGCTCCAGTGCTCCCTCTCCTTCCCAACCAGCACTTGTCACAAACTCAGACACACAACAGCGTACACATTTTGGACGTGAAGTTATTCTTCCTTCTAAACTAGCTACTCACGGCAGATGGCACATTTCGAGCGTCCAATTTCTTGACTCAGGCTCTAGGGGCGGGAATTCTGTAACTGCAACGAGTTTCCTCGACAAAACTAAAGTCGGATATCCAGAGAAGTTCACAGCACGGCACTCAAAGGTGACCTAAGTACTTGGGACGAATGGGTGTCCGACGTCCTTAAGGAAAATGTGTTCATAACACTATTATTCAAAGGTGACAAAAATAATAGGAGATTCCGATACCGTCACCGCCAATCTATGAAACATTGTTATTACGCCGCTGCGCTTGTGCTTTTGCACCAAAGCAAACAGTTGCTCTTTAAATCCAACCTGTACAACCCAGACTCTCGAGATACCTTCTCAATCGTTTACCTGTTTCACTGTACTTGCGGTAGCGAGTACGTTGGTCGACCTGAGCAAAAATTGTCCACAAGACGTTCAGAGCATATTCCTCGACACCTGATCGCGATTGGTCAAATGCTGCCTCGCAGTTCGATCTTCCGACGCATGCTTGAGTGCTGCATGTGTGAAAACCCTCGTGAATCGTTTAGCATAATCAACCAACCCAGCGTCGCCCGTCTGCTTCAGTTCACTGAGACTTCGGCAATTAGGCGGCTGAAACCCAGTTTGTGTAAACAGACAGAGTTTGTCGCCAGTCTTTCCCTGCGTTTGTGAGGCTAGTGGCCACATTCCTCTAGGCGGAGTGCCGGCCAGCATTAGTTGAACTTTGACCGTACCCCACTTTGATGCAAGGACTTTCGGCCTGGTCGCATGCATTAAGCATACAGCAAATCACCGACGCCTACGGTAACCAGGATCTATGATATACGCCAAGGATTGTGTACAAATGTACCTAAGTTAGTTGGAACGGTGTGTGACATGTCTTCGCCCTATCGGTAGCACTCAATGTATTACATAACGACCGGCTACCAACGCGTGCAGCGAGAACCCTCGGTACTCGCAGTTTACAGTAACTATTGCTATTCCCGAGTGAACCTCCGCAGAGCCAGAGGCAATTCCAACTTAAAGCCGCGGTGTACTCCAATCGTGGTGTTCGCACACTGATTTTAAGCAAAAACACTAGTGAACGTTAACAAGAAATATGTCAGTGATGTTGAAGGGGTTACAGATAGAGTAAGTGCAAAGCACGTGTATAGTTATTTCGTACATGCTACACCATTTGATGACAGTATTGCAGCCACACATAGGCACGTGCCACGGCGACAACCGGCTCTAAGAACTGCATCCTCCATTCTGTCTTGCTCAGTACCCCATCCGGATCCCAACGGAACATTTCAGGATATCGCCACCTCATGGTTTGTTTAACGTGGACCTTAATGACACTCCAAACGACGTAGAGCGGGCATATTTGCGGAGAGTACGATGCCAATAGTAGAAGTCTTCCTGAAATGTAAGGCTCCTCTTGGAAGATACATTCCAGATCGGTGTGACAGGGTGCGTTGTCATAAATGAGGAGACAGCTTTCAGCCAAAAGGATGCCATGGGTATCACGCAGTAGCCGCAACCACCGCATATATCTTTCTTTGTTATAACTGCCTCTTAGGACAGAATATCCGAGCAATTCTTCCTCATGCATCGCGCTGATCAGGTGCAGATTTGTCCCCGAGTGATCGGCACCGTACACTGCGCATGGGTACCACGTGCTGAAGGACCTCTTGTACAAGTGTAGAACAGATTGAAGTTCATCTCATCTATCCATACTGCTCGCCGTCCTTCTGCCTCCAAATTCATCAACTTCAGCACGTACACCTTCTTCAGCCTTTTGATACCCATCGTTTCATTGATTCCGGTATTTCATGTAATTTCTTCCTTGTCATGAGGCGACCATTGAGGTAGCGAGCGATTGTGCTGACGCTCACGTCCACCTCGAACTTCACCTTCAGTCGTAACCGAAGGGATTTTAGGATTGCCGTGCGGTCCGATTCTACCCACTCCACCAAGTAATCTTAGTGACTATCTGACAGACAATTTCGACGTGACACGCTATGATCTCTTCTCGGCCCATTCAATTCTAATGTTATATTCCATGTTCTACAGGTCTTTCCGGTTACCCGTAACAAAGATGCAATGTCCTTCTACTCGTTGCCCCTTCATATGTCTTCAGGATAAGAGTCTTTACATCGAAAGTATGACGAGCATACGTTCCTCTTCTTTTTAGCGTGCTTAACATGATCTGAAGGGTCAAAAGCCATATAAAACAAATTAAAAAAGCTTGGCAGGTGAACTATGAGGAAGATTTTCTTTTCGTCTTGTCCGCTACGTTTTGTTCCCGTGCAACCACACTGGGGGAAAGCCGAAGTGACAATTTCACTGACCAGAGACAGACTATCGGAACCGTGTGGACGTTTGCACTTATAAGTCAGGCGCGTGAAATCAAGTTGACTTTTCGTAACTAAGTGGATGCCTCTGTATGCTAAGCACGTGTGATGTCCGGCGTTTGACTGTCACGTTGTTCTGCTCAGGCCATTGGGCCTAATGACCCCGAAATTTTTTGCATCAGTCACAAATGCCACACGTACGCACACGTACGTAACTTCTCTCGTGCGATGTCCACGGCTGACCCATCAGTGCGATCTGGATTAAATTTAGATGGGTATTTGATTAAATTTTGTGCATTATGTACGGTTGCTAATGCGTAAAAGTTTAAACAAATTACGTGGGGTCGGAATTCAATCGAGAAAGTCCGTAATGTGTTATATTCAGCTGATGACGAATCTACATCAACTTACCTTAAGTCGAATTTCCGAGGCACATTATGTAATGCACGTGGGTACTTCCTGTGCAATTCTTCTTCAAGTGCATCTTGATCTGTTTGGTCTGCGATCCTCTTCCACAATTTAACATGTTCAACACGAGCCAACAAATTCTATAGTGTATTATACTCGTAAACATGTTACTGAAGTCAGGAAACAAACGTTAGTCCAGACCTGGTCTTTATGGAACTTCACACACGATTTGAGTCGAATCGAAGAGCGCATTTTAAGACCCAGCCTTACGTTTCCTATACTGCAGGAGTTCTAAAGCCACCGAATGACAGCATCACCAACTGCATAGCTTTCGGGTTTGCTATGCAGCCTGCTGTTATCCAGGCGGTCGATGGTTTTGGAGAATTCAAGACAAACGATGTCGGATTTTGTAACCATGTCAGCTCCTTCCGTTCAACTACCGAGTGCAGTCAGTAGGTTATTTGTGCATGAGCGCTGTTGACAGACTCTGTGCTTATTCGGCGCTATGATGTTGTGCCCTACTAGAAATCAACTGAACCCTCAACGATGCTTTCATCCATCCCCTTTGATCGTACTAGGAGGCGACCTCTTGGGTACAGCATGCGTGTTCTGAGCGACTACCACGCTTAAATTTAGTATGACTGCTCCAAGCTTTTTCACCTTAGGCACCATTTCTTTGTCCTAGCATGTTTGAAAAAGATGCGACATTAGCTCGTCTAGCTTAGTTGCTGTTGCCTTTAACGCCCTCGGGTGAAAGATATCCATACCGGGCGAACCGTAGGTGCGCAGCAATAACAGTTTACTCAAATATCCTTGGTGGTAGATGTGATGGGATAATTACTACAACTGAAGCGATGCATACGGTTGTGTAACGTTGGCGTACGTCTCGTTGAGAGATCGTGGCATACTTAATCTTTAGATTATTGGATGCTACAAAGCTTTATGGCAGCCGTTCTCAGCGGGAGCCATATGGCTCCCCTGGGGGCCATGGAGCATTTCCGGCTGCTCTGGGGTGATAAACATTTTTAGGTTGGCATAGGGGATGTGTAAACACAAATAACAACATTGATTTGACTAAAGATTCTGAGGGTTTTTCTTCATATACCAATCTTCCCTGATCACTAATAGTCAGTGAAATGAACTAGGCATACGAAATTGGCTGTTTGTGTACTTTTGAAAACCAGACCAAACAGACTTTCTGCTGTGTAACTGGAGGAGCCCCGCGAAATTTGCTTACATTTCACCGGACTCACCTTAGGAAAACAAACACAATACGCGAAACAGACTCTTTAAATTACAACCGTTCCTTCTCCAGTACTTTCATGTCTAGCCACAGGGAACCAAATGAACTGTCCTCTGCGCACTGAAGCAATTACCGCGCGAAGCCACATTGACAGTAACTGGATTTTCCTCAGATCAATATTACTGGGTGACAAGTCATGTGCCGGTCAGTCCTTCTCTTAAGGTCACATTAACACGGAGGCATTCGAATTTATGTGGTTGGTTCCATAGTTGAAGCACCTACGTCCGTTCCGACTGAGAAGTGAAACAAATTGGACGCGTTATAATGCTTTCTTAAAATTTAATTCGGCTGAAGTCCCTAAATTGGAGAACTTGCCTTATGCGTGTGTTTACCTGGTTTCTGTGGTGCGTACTTTGGGCATAATATGTACACAAAGATACTACTCATAATACTCAACATAGGCAAAGGCATTGCAAACACGCACTATGCGCCATATTTGGAAATAGCCGGTGTACGTTGCTAGTTTCGCATCTGACTCTGCCATCCCGGTTTCCAGAACTATCCTACGTATTCTTACTTGTTCTCCTCTTCTCTCCATCCCTTCACCTTTCGTCACTTGTGTAAGTTTCTTGCAATGAATGGGTGTGCACTGAGGTATGTCTTTTCCAAAATTACATTTGTTTTCCTTCTTCAATGGTTTTTGTATTTAGTCATTTCAATTTTCTATGGTATTTTCAATATTGTCATCAGGACTAACGTTCTATTGCACCTAACAACATCTTTGCATTTTTGCAGAAAACCATACCTTGCCTTCATTATCAATAATACTTCCGGGCCTTATGATAATGAATCTTCAAGAAACAATTCAAGCCAACTTGTTTAGCAACTGAACTGTCTTCAGGTAAATAGATGGGATGGCTTAAGACATGAAATAGATAAACATATTTAATACAGTCCAGCAAAGTTTCGTTAAAATGTGATGAATAGACTTTACCTGACAACGACAATCCCTTTTTGCAAATGTCCGATTAGTTAATGATAATGAATTCGTGGAAGAGATGATTTTTGCCAGGAGTATTAAAACTCATACGGAGGACCACTCTATATTCGAGGTATTCAATGGGTATCTGAATGGAAACTCCATCACAATGCGGAAAATAGTTGCAAGTGCAACAGGTGGTGCGGCCACAATGGTAGGATGACACCAAGGATTCATTTCTCATCGAAATTATTATCTCTTTCCTGTTCAACCAAATCACTTTGATTCACTGAGAGAAGCTAGTGGCTAGGAACTTCGAAGGGCAGCTACACGTTTCACTCTAAACCATTATAATAGTAAACAGCAATTTTAAGTCTCACCCTCTTCATGCTCGTCTTTTTCCAGCAGTTTGAGGAAAGCAGTGACGTTTTTCCGACTTTGCTGTTGTCTACAGAAGTTAGATGGCTCTCCTAGGGCAACTGTCTTTCCCGTTTCGTTATACTATGGGACACCATTATTAGATTATTTTCTGAAACTGATTATAAATGTAAACTCTTAATACCCAAGCCAAAAGTGTTTTATCTAGCCAAAGTTCCGGAAAATTTCTGCTTCTCAAATATAAACCAAGTTGTGTAAACTCATGTTAAGCACATAAGCTATTCTCGCCTTTCTTCAAAAGCTCGAATGGCATTCTCTGAACATTGGTAGTCAGAAATTTTCACTGTTCCCAAATCTCGCTACAGTCACGGAGGAGCTAAACGGTGTAGATTTGTACATGTCGCTCGTTTACAACAACTCCGAAACGAAATGAAACAGGTGCCTCATGACCTCGTTGATATGGATATCCCTATTTGGATTTTAGATCTACTTGATGTAAAGTCTTGCAATATGGGTTTTGAAACGCAACGCAGTCTTATAGAGTTTCAAAGTGAACAACCAACAAGAGTCAGAATCACGCAATATAAAAGGTATTTTTGCATAAATACTCATGCCGCTAACATATATCTCAGACAGCGGGATATGGCTGAAAAATATTTCCCGGCGTTTCCATGCAGATAATTGGTTGAATGTGGAATCAGCAGAATGGTTTCTCTAACAAAGTGTAGAAACAAATTGGATATGACAGCAACAGGAAATATGCAGTTCTCGCTATCAAGTTTGAAGCCGGACATAAGTAAGCTTGCGCAGAGATATTAGGCTCAAGGCTTACAGGAATATTTCAATAAAAATATTGTTAAGTGCTCACGATAAATTAATTCCTCACATTATTTACAGTTAAAAGTTAACAATAAGTAAATACAATGTTAAATATTAATTACGATCTTTGTGTAATTACAACCTTGCGGTTTGCTTTGGTTGCAAAATATATGTAATCCTAAGGCTTTGAAATTATAAAATGAGGTTTATAAAATTTAGCCATCATAACGAAAGATACTACTGTGATCATTGCAAATCACAGTTTACGTCTGCTAGGTGTTGCGGATTGCTGAAATTGCGGGATCAAGAGTAGGGGCCATAAGAAACTCTAAGGTCCATAAGCGCCGCAGGGTTAAATCAAGGTTGAGAATGTCTGCTATCTTCCACTCCGATTTTCGTGTTCATTGGAGGGATATCACGTTTCACTTTGCGGATATTATTAACGTAATTAAGTAGAAGCCTTTTGGTCTCTGGCAAATATACAATCCAAGCTTTGTTAGGAGCCACACTATCCTCACTTTCAAGTATATTTTAATAATTGCGCTGCGCCATCTAGTCCCCCTAGATTTTTGGACAAGGACCGGTTATGCAAGTGTGCCAAACCGTACTCATTAATGACAAGCATATTCTGACTCTGCTTCTGATGAACGAAGATTTATGGATGGAACTAACCAGCTTAATTTCTGAAGCATTTGCTATCAGATTATTGAATGCTCCAACAAACCTAACTCAGGCGCTAGCAGGAGAGCCACCTTTGAAGAAGTCCGAGTCGGTCATCGTAACCAGATCAGTCAAGATGCCGTAGCGTGTGAAAATATGCGTTGGTTTAATTTGTTCCTCTGAAGGCAAAATGACTGCACTGGGTGAAGATAGGGAATAATACATCGTGCGAAGTTGAAACGCAATAATTGTGTGATCGTTTCGCCCGAGCACGGCAAAGAAAAAATGGTAAAGCAATTGATGTCCCCATGTTTTCCAAAAGTAAGTGTACTGTTTTGTTATTGCAATGCATATATACTCACCCGAAATTACAAGTTATCCCCTTCAAACTATGACCCTTGGGAAGTTACACAGTGTTTCCAACCTTTTTCCATTGATCTGAATTTCATTTCCCGTAACCGTGCTTTGTTCAGCAGTTACAACATTTCGGTATTTTCCACGATTCCATGCTAATGACGTCACAACAGATATTTCAACTTAGGGAAGAGGTAGAAATCAAATCGACTATGGGAAGTAGTGGTAATGTGGGGATGTTTTTCTTCGACAAAACTCAAACTGAATTTGCTGTGTGAGCGGGCACGTTAAAGTGGTGTAGTACCCAATCATCTGCAATGCACCTTTGGATAAGCTGGACCCGTTTCGAAGTTGTTCTAAGACACCTTTGTTTGTTAAAATTTACAAAGTGCATTTTCGTACCAGGCTGTTTCTGCTGCAATCATCCTGACGCTCAATCGGCGGTGTTTTGACATCACAGCTCACACAACTACCACACAATTTCATTTGTTGACAAAATTGGCCTTCCGGAAGTTGGTTCGTCTTCAACATTTTCTCGACCCTCTGCGAATGTTTTGTGCCACCTAAAAAATATTTTTCTCGTCAGCGTGGCATCTTTGTAGGCTTCAGTTAAAATTTCACATGTCCCGTTGGCAGAGTTCTTAAGTTGCACACAAAATTTTATAGCCTATCTTTGTTCGACATTTCACTGCATCGCAAACGGAAGGTATGATAACACGACCTTAAACAAACTGCTGTAGCGGGGTAAGAAGAACCGATGGAGTTTAAACAAGTCTAGATATGAAATCAAAATCTCTACCGATGCGTCCATATCCACCATTGAGGTGTTATTTTGTCCAGTAGTAGGTAGGAGAATCAGTGCACTTTAGTAGCACAGTAGTAAAACCGAAACGTTTAATGAATGACACTACCCCACTGGTAAAGTCCATTGGTCAAATCGAAAATGATATCGTTTTAGTCAATGTGAAATGTAGCTAGACGCGTATCGACCGACAAACTGTATGCCCGCCTGCGAGGATTTAGTTCTTTGTGCTTTCATCTGGCATATCACGTACAAAACAGTTAGACCGTGAAGAAGGTGCATTACATCGGCGTATATATTTCAAGTAAGTATTCTGGAGTAAATAGAATGAATAGATAGAATGTTTGGTAACAGTTCACTTTGAAACGCTACACCAGTGAGACAATTGTTTAGGCGACCTAGCAAACTGTTTGAAATGCTTTTCGAGCAGACCTGGAAAATTAAGAGAATGGCAATAAATCCAGTTTTGCAGAGTACATGCTGTGGCACCTTAACATCCAGTCCTTGGAACGGAATTTGACAGTGAGCAATAGATGTACAATAACAGTCCTCAGACTTTAATAGGTCCACGTAAATAGTGGTTTATTGTGACCCCAAGGTGTCTTAGAACATATTTGGACCCGATCGGGAAATCATCGTTTCAGAAAACTTGGTAGACGACAGGTTAATATATCACTATAAATATATTAACCGGTCGTCTATCGAATTTTCTGAACTGATGACCCCAAGGTGATCCACAACATATAGGTGAATTTGGAGATTTTCGGCAAGGAATTTTTGGTAATAAGCTAAATTGCAGTAACAACAGGACGTCACTAAGCCTGAATGTGTTTAGCATTAGACAATTGGAGTTTGACTGTTACATTAGTTCATCCCAACGACTTTACAATAAGCTATGAGTATACAAATTTGGTAAGGACGAAATTGTTCATCGCAATTAGATCACAAGCCAAAAACATCAAGTACCAATCCGGAAAAGCGCCAGATGATAATTTCGTACTATTTGGCTGATAAGTGGTGCGTATTCTCTCGGTCCCCTTCAGGGAACCGAAATATTGGCCTCTAGTTGCTTGCACCACTAGCCAGCATGTTATACCACTGAGCCAAAGGGGACGATAGTCGACCATGAGAGACTGAAATCTAACAGAGATATAGGTTGAGAAGGCAGAGGTTGGATGATTCTAGCTTACTCTTACAGTGTAAGTGTAGTTCAACAAAATAGCTTCTTCCAAGACAGGTATAGAAATAGTGTTGGTAAAGAATAAACATGATGACAGATTAGCCACTTTATAAGCACCGGAAGTTTCAACGTTTGACGAGATCTGCGGCTAAACCTAGTGACCTGAATACGTTTGAAGAATAAAACACAACTAAATCTATATTCACTGACAAAGGTATACGGCCTCTAAGCGGCAGCGATCATTTTCATCCAGAAGTAGCGCTATAGTGTACGCGGCTTAAGACATAATGGTGAACATAAAAGATAAAATATAGAATTGCTAATCATGAATTTTTCCTCCGAGCATTGATGCGGTTATTCAGTATGCGAAACGTATGAATATTTTTTACTCATGTTTTCAACTTTTCTAGGTAGCGAAATTCAGGATCGGTCAAAATTAGTGTAGGGGAGAGTAGGTTTTCCATCACACATTTAAGCTTATGACTAATGAAAACTGAGGCTAAGTTGACTGTAGGCTACTGATTGCTTAGATGTTTAAACCAGCTTCAGTCAATGTATCTAGCGATGTTTGTGAGCGAAAAGTCTTTACTACATTCCGGTTAATGAGGCAAGTCTCCAGAGAATTGCGGAATGTGGTGTGGTTAGCACTCGTTCCTACCTGTAGAGGTAGTCGATTCCACAGGTTGGCATATTTCCCAAAATATAAACTCGATCGGTTCTATGACTAACAAAGGGTAAGGGTTACAAGTAGCCCACATCACGGAAGAAGTAGATTGAAGTTTTATGTAGCTCAGAGGCCGTGCTGTCTGTAAAAATTCACTTCTTTATAATGTTAACAAGAAGAAAGAGGATGTTCCTTAATCGTCTCAGCCAAAGTGATCCATCCCGAGATGGCAGTAACGAACACACTAACAAGGTTTAGCAGCGCCCCATGACCAGCTTGGCAAATGATCTTCGGAAATTTCCCAGAGCAGTTCTGTCTTTATTTCTGAATTGGCTGTGAATAACAGTAAAATAATCCAGAGTAGGTCACAAGATTATTTTGAATAACTTTAGTCCTGTTTCAGGTAGGGAGAAAGTTCTATTTGTCTGGCTTTTACTACGTGCTAAAGTAAATGTTTAGAAAAATTGGAGTCCTAGTGGACATATTGGCAGAGGCTGACTTTAAAGTCAACCAACGCCACGAGTGAGATTGCGCATCGCAATCGAATACACAATGCGGGTGTTCGAATATCCCGAAAATCTACTTCCAACCTCGGTGTTAAACTTTCCTGGTGGAGTTCATTGACCTAGTGATCATGGCGATAGCCACCAAGCACTATTCTCCAAGTTTCACTCACAGGTGGGCTATTTCTACCTGTTGAGTCTAAACAAAGATGAACCTGTCGGTCGTGGAGTGCAGGGATGGGAGAGAGCCACACCGAATCCCGCCACCACGGAGTCAGTCCTCTTGGAGATATTGGCAGAGTCTGACTACAAAGTCAACCGACGCCACGAGTGAGATTGCGCGTCGCAATCGAATACACAGGGCGGATGCTGCAATAACCCGAAAATCTTCTTCTAACCGCTGTGTCAAACCCCGCTCGCGTAGCTCACTGGACTAATGGTCATGGCATTAGCCGCCAAGCACTATGTGCCGAGTTCCATTTTCACCTCGGCCATTTTCACTTTTAAATCTAAACAAAGACGAAACCGTCGGTCGTGGAGTGCAGGTATAGGAGAGAGCCACACCGAAACTCACCACTTCGGTGACGATCCCAGTGACCGTAGTGGCAGAGGATGACTGCAAAATCATCTGACGCCATGAGTGAGATTGCGCGTAGCAATCGAAGACACGCGGCACGTGCTCCAAACTTCGAAAATTCTACAGTTCGTGCTGTCTCCCCGTTGCCTGTATCCATCACTAAATATGCTGTACAATGTAATCGGGGTGCTGCCGTACATGATTTGGCGGTCTCCGTATCCAGTTTTGTCTGTCAGTGTGACATCCTTGTGGACAACCACATGGCGCCTGCGCCTATAAATAGGACCATGAGTGGCTTGCGCTGCACCACCCACATTTGCACCCACGCATAAGAAAATATAAGATGGGAGGCATGTGGATGGGAACCACGTCTCATCAACTGAGCCGGTCCACACTCGTTCAACAAGCAGAACAGAAGCTTTCCGGCCTATCTGGGAAATCATACGCACCAGACGTACACATGGTGGTGGCTGGACCGTAGCCCGTTCCACACAGAATGGATCCACTCTTTGGGCCTAGCACAGTTACGAGGACGGTGCATCCCGTCCGCTCCAGAAACCACCAACTGTCTCCTGGAGTCAGTATGAAGGAGATAGTAGGTAATAGACAGGTAGGCACCTTGACAACATTCACATCAGGCGCAGCCACACCGGGGACCTGAAACGACACATACTCCTGAAATGCAAAATTACTCAGCACGTAGTCAAACGTACCACATACGCCGCATTATTGGCCTGGATTAATAACCTGAATGGGAGTGTACGCATTGTGCTTCTATTCCGCGTGCAATAGTGTCTTCTACTGCACCTAAGCAACCGGCATTTTGAGCAGTCTAAGCAATTCGCATTGAATCAACAAAACCTGTAATCAACATGAGTTTGTCATAAACTCACCTTCTTCATGTTCTGGTAATGTTATTTTCCGTTTGCTCCAGTCCTGTTTCCCTGCACTAAGTTGGTCGTACAAAAGCGGTATTAGTATCCTCGTTGAATTCATTCGGTATACATATATATACATGGATTGCCGTCATCCATGTCCAATGGCAGTCCGAATACAACATATGCACATTTGTTTCCACAGACTTAATTATGAACTACCACAAAACTGGTTAGAGACACACAAACATGTATGGGTTTCGTTTGGAGGTCAGGCTAACAGTTACTTTCACAGGCATTGGAATAAGTACTCAATACGAACGGTTGTTTTTCGCCTCTTACGGCCACGTTGGCATGACAAGTACCACAGTACCACATCAACTAAATCCCGCTACTCACTGTCAAACATACAGTTTTTCAAACAGTGTTCGCACTGTTTCGCAAATGTCCAAGACGTAGCATGGCTATCATTCAATTACCCATCCTTTTGTACATACCGTTGTGTATCCTGCTTTGGTCATAATCTACTTGCTTGCGATCTACATCGTACGCCTCGGGTACAGCTATTCGGTGCTCCTAAAATGAGCAATTTTCGCTCCGCGCCTATTCCTTTCCGATGTGACTTACTAAGATACTGATGTACCGTTACCGTTGGCAGTACCTCTTTTAGTCTACCCAGAAGATGGATCCAGTCTAGTACAGCTTCTAGTACGTGCCTCTTAGACAGGTGCAATAATGCTACTGCTTTGCACCGTGTCCGTAGTTAATCATACTGGATAGCGAACGTACTCAAGCGATACTTACATTAGCGATGGAATAAGGATGACACACAAAGAAGACGACGGAGCGTGAGAAGGCAACTGTGCAGGTGTGCAGGGGAATGGTGCGCTGCAGTTAACTAATTTTCATAAGCTCAGCTAAATTAAGGTTGTAGGATGAAGAACGGGGATTACACCTCTAATCTTTCCAGCAGATTTAATGTGAAACTTAGCATGACACATCAACATCAGCATATTAATCACTCGCCAGTTACTTGCCGGGACTGTTCACTTTTCACGGATGTTCCGGAGCGATTTAACTTTGAATGTATGATCCAAGTTGAACATGTCCATCAGGTTGCCAATTTTCCACCAAATTAAGGAAGCATTGCTTTTGCATACTGCAATAAGTAAAGTATTTGGAGGCTATGGTAATGATAAGGCACAGTAAAATAAGGTAACATGGGCTAAGCCTGTTTATCCCAACTGCGATGAAGAAGCATGGTATTTGCAACATCAAACCTTAGCATATGGACACTCGTATGTGGGCATGTGTGTTTGGAGTACCAGTAGGGCAAATACAGTGCGCCTGCGTCTTTGCAGAAATTATGGGTGGTTGTCGCTGCGCTTCAACAATTGATGTATTAGTGTGATCAAACATACATGCATACAAACAGACCAACAAAAATATGTGAGTCCGTTATTACCCCAATGTTCCGGGCAGTCTAAAGCTGATCAATATTCGTTCCTGAACACAAAGCACCGGCTTAATCCAAGTCTGCCGTTTGCTGAGGCCTTAAATATATGGTGGGCTATCAATCTACGGAATGAGCACATAGCTGTACAAGATGACCTGGATACAGTCTACCCTGGTCGGTCGAGAACGCGCTGTATTTCAACACCGCCAAGTTCATAGGTCTCAGCATAATCTATCAGATTATTCAGAACCACCGACTAACACCATAAATTCTACGATTGGCTTCTCGTGAGTAATATCTTGTTGTGCTCGTGTACATAACCTTGGTTGTTTATGGCAGACCGAAATAGCACTAAAGAAAGCAAATCAGCACTTCGGCCTGCTTCGTAGTGCGTTGGGGAGTTTAGACGCATCAGCCTTTTGGTAAAAGTTAAACACGGACGAGAGGTCTCACGCTATCCAAGCGTGGTAACCATGCAGAGGTTCCACCACACCGGGCCCAGTCAGCATTGAGCGACCAAGAGAGTCAAAGGTTTGCTCTACCTTCCAAACCAACTCAACCTGAAAACTCTCAAAATTTACACCAGACTTTTTCGGCTTCTACGGGGAGATCTCATGATGTGGGCAGATAGTAAAAACCCTAAGCCACACATGTCACTGTCGTTTGACTCTCCACCATAACACATCTGTGACGGGTCAACAGCTTATGATGATCCCGAACTACCGTCAACTGCAGTGTCAACGAAATCTTTTCTGCCTCCGAGCTTCACAACACTGGAAAGTCTTGCCAGCGCATCGAAAAATTGCCCCCATTATGGATATTCCAAATAGAACTTGACTACACACTGACACCTTTACATTATGTGCTGAAGCCAGTGACCATCCAATGACGACCATGTTGCTGGACAAACAGTGAGCTGTACCAGACTCCCCTTAAAGTTCAGGTGGGAATAGCCACATCTGTGCTAACACAAACCTTTTGATGAGTCATGCAACTTGGACGTTCTTTTATGGCCACAGTGTATTTAATTTGTAAATTTCACCTTAAACATTCCATGATACTTGTTAAGCATTTACATTTTTACCAGTTGTAAATCATCGTAACATTGCAAGTACCAACAGCTGCCACCCATGCCAGCTGATCGTAGTAGCAATGGCCGGATTGGAAACGTTTAACGCATGCACCTTAGCATGAATATGGCTAATTGTTGACAGCCGTTGTAGGCGTAGGCTGGATAAGAGGAGGCAAAGAAACGGAGTATGTGAGCCCCTGGAGTACGATAAACTGTTTAGGTCAGATGACAAGGTGACACGCACCAAGGATTGTGTGTTAATGTACACTTATGTAGGTTAGAAGTAACCATTGCTCCTAAGTTAGCGTATTTTGTTAGTTTCACATAATCGATTTTGACTACTAGATTACCAGTTACCCGACAGCTTGTAGTTCGTAATATGTCTAATCTGGAGACCACATATTCAACCTGTAGCCAATCAGATGACACTTAGTGATGTGCCATTTGAAATCTGCACTGGAAACCCTTCCGAAATCTATAGGTCACAAAGTGGTTCTGTCTATAGCCACTAACTTAATGTGTCTATTTTTACTGCAACATACGCTTGGAGATATTTGACTGGACCCTAGCTGGCAGTAATGTTGGCAGGTCACGTTCCATGGGGATTGTACTGATTTTACTAAATCTGATAGTGCCGAAACAACCGATCTGCTCACATGATTGCAATGTACACTCTTGGTGACTTCGTTGTTCACCATTTAGTGAAATCTACCTCAAGTGTAATCTCATATAAGTATGTATTGCATTGCAGTTCAAAAGTGCCATGCTCGCAAACTAGCAAGTTATTGCAGAGCAACTTCAATTTAAACGAAATTTGTCTATCTATGCACAGCTCTGCATCCTACAAGTTTTAGCTGATTCTTTGCTGGTAGCAGACATCTCCCGATTATCTTCTGTAATTTCTTTCCCTGCCTGTATTCAAGAAGTAGACTTTTCATAGAACAGCTGACAAGTTCGCGGGATTTGTTTGACTAACAGTGATTCCTTGTCAGATAGGCATTTATCGCATTTCAATCTAAATCTTGTCTTAGCTGGTGGCATGCACGCAAGCAGCTCACCACTCATTATCCAACAGGAATATTTTTTCACGACCAGGATGATGCGAAATTGCGAATGTGTTGGAGACTGAAGTGTGAAATTGAGGACGGTCCTGATAACCGCATGGCGTAGTCAGAAATATTCAGATGTAAACACATCGTCTGGTTTAGATTTAAAAAGCGTTTCAACATCATACCCAAAAGCATGCTTAGTTGGATGTTTTCATCGACCAAGTTGGACGTGCAGTTTGTCAGGCCCGAATGACATTACAATAAAGAAAATCTATTATAACAAACGTAAAACTTGTGTACAGCTAAAGAAATACTAAAAGTGCCCATTATTCAGGCTGCAGTCGGGTCACACAACAGACTACGAATATATGCATTACGGCGATCGCTTATAGCAAAGTCTTGTGTGATTGCTAAGTGAGAAGTTAATCATGCCTCAACGGTCAGCAGACCATTCATACTGCAACCGGCATTTAAAATGTTGTCATCATTTGCAGTAACGTTGTGCGTTCTACACATGAGACGTTAATATATCCGGTATAAAATACACCGCGGAAAATTCAGATGGTTTATCAACATGTATAGTTGCCAGTATGAATTGATCGAGCAGGTCCTCCCAAGTGGCAAAAACTTGTTGGGTTACTCGCACAACTCTCGAAACCATTTATTTCACTTGCAAACGGATCAAGGGATTGTGACCCATCCAAATAGATTTTTGCAGGTCTGCTCCACATAAAAACTCCTCCAGGGATTTTGTTAATTTCATCATTGAAAGACTGGGAGCTACGATTGTGTATTAATTGTATAGGGTAGTATACGAGTTGCTGTCGTATGAACATATGTAAAACAATGTCGATTCAGCTATACCCTTCTACTGCCGTGAACAGTTTCGTTCAGATCGGGATAATGCAGATTCATCAGGCTTGTTACGGATGGATACAGATGGATAATAGTGAAAAAGTTCATAAACCAGGTGTTCTAAACCTCACACTTTAAAAATGTGTCCAAAACTAGCTTCCAATTACTTAGGTTGAGCATGGACAGTTGGTTGCGCTCTACTTAATCTCTGAAAGTTGGTGTGCTCGAAAACGGTTTCATTTAAACACACCACGTACTCCTTAATCAAGGTCCTAAGAGTAGCAACGTTTTTTCTGGGACCTATATATATTATAACTAACGCATACTGTATAGTCTGGATTACTAAATAGTCGAACTTTGTTGTGAAACTTTCAGCCGGATACACAAAGAATATGAACACAACATGTAAGCGGTTTTCATGAACTCATAACAACTTGTTTTAAATTTTCTTTAAACCATCAGAGTTGTCGGTATTATCCACTACTCATGAGCACAGAATTACCGGTCTGAGATAATTTTCGTGATGAGGAACTAACCTACCAATGTAGTCCGAGTGAGTATCAGTTGTCCGGTTGAGTATATTTTTTGGCATCGGCCTTTGGAATTACTTCAACACGCAATATTATGCTCTATTCTCAGAGTGACATTCACAGGCAAAATATCATCTAAAGTGGTAAAGTTTTATTACAGATCCTGGAATCAAGTGAGCACCAATGCTTTGTTGCAATTTTCTATGCGGATGAAAATTTACTTTAAATAACCTGTAGCAGTAATTTACTTTGTCTCGAATTAAACTTAGGTGAAACGAACAATTGACCCGCCTAAGAGAGACATTTGCAAGAACAATATGTGTTGCAGACGCATTCATAAGTACATGTGTTATTCTCTACAATGCGAGACACGTCTGCGTATACGTGGTCAGAGTGATACAAACATTAATGATCGGTAAACGTAACGGCAAATATTTATCAGAAACATTTGGATCTATGCGACGGGTGTATATGAATGCAGATAGCTCTTATTTCTTCGGGTTTACACCGCATTTGGGTATGTGGGTGGAATTGTGTTTGGTGCTGCGCAGGCCACCCATAGTCTCCCTGTGGGCGCAAGCGTCCTGTGACTGTCCCTATGGAGGCCACAGTGACAGGCAAATCCGAAACCGGATGCCGCCAACCAGGTATGAATGTGTGTGGCTGTATCGCACACTTCCTGCGGCTGTCCCATGCAGGCCACAGTGACAGACAAATCCGGAACCGGATGCCACTAACTAAGTATTAACAACTTGTGCCTCATGCGGTGGTTGATGCATTCACGATGCTTCTTCACCGCAGTTGGGCTCAACCAACACACTTATTCTAGGTCTTTTTCATCCGGGTAAAAATTATTCTTCTTTATTTAGTTTGTTCAGTTCTTATGACTCTGCCACATATTCCGTGTCAATTTTGTGTCTGTTTTCTTTAGATTCGGTGTCGTTTGTTTTAAATCTCCGGTGTGACTGCAAATGATATGAATACTGCCAAGGTACT
This sequence comes from Dicrocoelium dendriticum, assembly GCA_944474145.2. Lineage (NCBI taxonomy): Eukaryota > Metazoa > Platyhelminthes > Trematoda > Plagiorchiida > Dicrocoeliidae > Dicrocoelium > Dicrocoelium dendriticum. The sequence continues at coordinate 1,035,781 of OX104064.1, forward strand.
TACCAGCTTAACATCCTTCATCTAGATTATTGGTTTCAGGATATTATCAATTGTTGCTGTGGGGAGGCAATGCGAAATCACCGTGACCGTGCTAGACTCAAAGAGTGGTTCCATCTAGTGTGGAGCGGACTAGAGCCCATCTACTGCGCTGTGTACGTCTGGTACGCATGATCCCCTACACAGATAGACAGGAATGGTGCTGCGTGCATGTTGAAGGAGTGTGGGCCGGCTCGGTTGATGAAACTTGGCTCCCATCCACATGCCTCCAGGTCTTATTCCTTCGGGTTTACACTGGATATGGGGTGTGTGGATGGAGCTGTGGGTGCTGCAGATCAAGCCCCCCATAGGTAAATAAGTAAAATAATACTTATATTTCCCGACAAGCGGAACGAGTTCCCTTTTGTGGAACAATCATTTGTACAGCGGGTTTCGTCATCATTTCCGTTATGAACTGCATTCAATGTGGAACAGTTTTGCAAGGTTTGGTTACGTACGTAATAAGTTACATTATTTGATAGTTACAATTATAATATTTTGTTCGGGCCCGCTTCCTTGGACACGCTCATGGATTTTTATACGAAGAAAGCTTGATCACATTTTGCATGGAAAGCAAGTTTTTAAATTAGTTTTAAAATTGGACAGGCTGTCGAAGGTCCTTAATTGCAACCAGAGTTTATTCCACAGATGGGCGTTCCTCACCAATAAGAACTTGGGACATATATTTTTCTTTGTCCTAGGTAAGGATAGCAGACATTTCCCATTACGGGTGGGATAGGCTGAGTCATTATATAATGCTACCGTGTTACTAGCTGAGCAAACGCGCGAGAATATTGTGACATAGAGAAGAGTGGGATTAATTTCAGAGTGGATCGAGTTGGAGGTGAGAAGGTCGCTCCTCATATGTAAGCGATGATGAGCGTCCCATGAGCACTTTGGTAAAAGAGCGCTGGACGTTTTCCAAAGCAATTCTATATGCTTTATGTAGGTGTCTGTGTGTGATGGTGCCATATTCTAGAGTAGATCGCACAACGTTTTTGAATGCTGCAAGTCCTGTTTGTATAAAGAAAATGATGTATCTTTTAGTTGCTTCGCCTTCGCTACTTAATGTAGGATGTGTTGGGAGAAGCTGAAGCTACTCGAATATTGAATTCCTAGATCTCGAACGAGATGCGCAGTTGGAATGGGGGTGCCAGTGTGAATGATGGATCCTTCCAATATACTGCATCTGTGACCGAGTATCTGAGATTTATCTGCAGAGTACCACATTGATCTGCTTTCGCCTCATTTGTCTAGAAATGATATGGCCTCGTGTATATTTTTAAGCACAGTTCCAGACTTTTAGGTAGAAATGAGTACACTAGTTTGATGTCATACTTACATAAAATAAGCGCCCGTGTCTAATGTAAGCAAACTTATCATTTATGTAAAAGAAGAAAAGCAATGTGCTTAATGCACTGCACTGAACAACACCGTTCGTGCAATTTCGGGAAGTAGAACAGTATTGATTGCTCTGTACTCTTTGTGTTCGGCCGCTAAGATATGATTTGAACCAGCTCAAGGAAGGGTTGCTGATTCTATGGGACTCCAACACGGCATGTCCAGAAGGATGATGGTTTTGGCCATGCCGTCATCTATGTTTGTTGCAACATGGTCGAGGAATTGTAATTGACATGTGGCACAAGGAAGCTTTGTGGTGGGCCCAAGTTGGGAACGGCTGAGTAGTGTTTGTGTTGTCAGAAATGTGTTGCCCGAGTCTTGACGATTTTCTCTAAAGTCTTCGAAGCGGAGGAGGTATGGTCGATCGGTCGATAGTTTGACCTTATATCTCGTGGACCGCCTGTCTTTCGGTAAAATTATGGAACTTTCACACTGAGGCGGGGAGCACCTGATGTTTGGCGACAGTGTAAAAGTATTCAACATAAAGAGATATATGTTTTTTCCACCTAGCTGGTTGAAAAGTCGGTATGAGAGCTGTTATAGTCATCTATATATCCTTTAATTTACAGAGGATAGTACATAATACCACTTCAGTTTTTCTTGAAAGCAGAGCAGTGGATACATTTGGTGCAGTGGTGAATGAATCACATATTTGTACTATATGGTCTGTTGCCGGAGCGTCGTTTAAAACTTGGCTTGGAATTTTGTGATGCCTACTAGGATTACTTCTTCTGAGTAATTAAATCAAGGCACGAGCTTTCTGTGTATTAGTGATAGCTCGGGTATCCTCGGCAATCCTGGACTGTTGAGTTTGGTGTTCATGTTTCAGTATAGTTTCATGTATTTGGATTAATGTGAACACGTCTTTGCTTTCGTAGCATAGTGATCTCAACTTGTTAAACTTGGAAGCGACATCGCATGAGCTTTTGTATCGGCAGTCGAAGAAGTCTTTGTTTACTTTCGTTGTAGGTGCAAGAATACCCTTACAGGTGATGATATTTTTTGCGAATTCACCTGTGGCTATGACCGAACCTGAAGAAGCGGTCCAAATGCTTGCTTCCAATCAGCTTGTCAAATGTGTTCCAATCAATAAGGTGCATTCAGAGTACTAGTTTCCTTGTTTTCTTGGTCTTTATAGATGGCCAGATATTCATGCTACAGACCACCGTATTGTGGTCACATCCTATTAATGGTGCTTCAATTATTACACAAACAGATGGAATAACCAAGATGAAAACCAGGTCTAGAATGTTATCTAACTTAGTAGGTTGTTTTATGTTTTGTCTCCAATCATTGATACAGACATGCTGTATAATTTCCCTAAGTTCCCCAGTTGTTTTAGGCCTGTGTGACATCCAATTTATATACGGCAGATTGAAATTTTCACAAAGGAATTTGTACTTGTGCGGAGTGCTGTGGGCAACGTTAATGGTAATAAGTAACGGCTGTGATTAATGCAGAGTGGCATCAGAAGGTCTTTAAATACAGCCCAGTAGCAGAGCATAGGCCGGAATAGTCAAGCATAATGAATCATTCAAATCATTGAACGATAACTGGTCAGCTGAGATTTCTGTTATGCTATTGTGTATGGCACATCCACCACCATGTTTGTGCAGACTATCCTTCCGAAACAATTGATAACCCAAAATATCCAGTTGAAAGTCACGTATACCTGATGTGCGCCATGTTTCGTTGATACAAAAATCGTGCGGAGTGTTAAGGACCATGAAGGCTGGAAGGATATCCAAATTTTGTAATAGCGAACGAATATTTATATTTGCGGATCTTACTAAAAGGAATGAGGTAGGATACACAAAGTTAGTTACAACACACGCATTATTTTCATGGACGTGGGTTATGTGCCGTGGTAAAACAACTGGGCTCTGTCGTGTGTTACGATGTCCTGGCTGGAACAATTGTATCACCATCGGATTTTGTATGGTCGTATGTGTAAGTCCTATTGTTGGGGGCCGACGTCGGCTTAAAAGAGGGTCACATGGCAAGTGGTGAGATTATTCTGTAGGAGGAAGTAGTGGTAGTGGGTAAGGTAGTAACTGAGGCAGTGTAGTTTTGAGGGCGTATCTCCCATAGGTATCGTCAGGTTTATCATGAGTTAATGCGTTATTCCAGTTGGGATGTTGACATCTCGGATTGCAAATACCTTTGCAATGGTTGGTAGTAGGTCGAATGATTATTACTGACCCCAAAATCGGTTCCAGATTCATATCTTGAGGTGCGACAACATACTGTTTTCCTCATCTGATTTAATGAACGGTTTCTATATTCTGAAGGAGGTTGTTTAGATGTTATCCGTTGCTAGTCCCTCTGTAGGCACAGGCACAGTCTGTAGTATGGAGGCCACAGTGACAGGCAAATCCGGAACCACGTGCTGCCAGCCATGGCTGTGTCGCTTGACTTTTTAAATGTGACACCGTATTTGCGCTTGTTTCTAGTCGAGTTGTCAGTGTGAGAAGGGATGAAAGGACATCTTCGTATTGAATGAGTGACCTCTGTGGATTCGTTAAGGTCAGCCGGACATGCAAAACGCGGCAACTCTAGTTAGTACTGAGTCACATTCGCCACGTCGCAGTGTTGTTAACAGACATTTGTGGCTGTTTATAGGGAGAAAGTTTACCAGACGGAAACCCACCACTTACTTTAACACTACGGCCGAACCATTCGCAGAAATGGAGTTTACCCGAAAGACCCAGAAGGTTTATACTTGCAAGCTGATGGATTCTCCCTCGTCAGTTCCAGAAATGACAAATTTCGACGCATTTGAAAAACCCTAGGGGCTATTGCATCCCTCTCCGACTCGTTTACGATGCATTAATAGCCCTACCTGTGACATCTCGGTGCCATTGACTAGTGCTAGTAGGTCATAGTTGGTTGAAGAGAGTTATGGTAGCAAGAATGAAACGGCAAGAAAGCACAACCTTTATTGCGTGCGCGCGTATATCGGTCATGTTTACGTTTTACCAACCCCACACATGGAAAATCCCTACCAATCACATCTGTGCGTCGTTTCGTCACAAGTTGATGAATCTTAGCCGCTTGGTTGACGTTGCACCTTCACTTCCGTAAATCACACTGAACAGCCTGAAGCTGTTCTAAGGCTACTGACCTGCTTGATCCATGTCTCGTTACTCTGCTTGGGATTACTTCTGGACAAACCATCAGAGGGTTTTCGCTTTGATTTATTGGTTTTTCTGCCCCCTTATTTCTTCTGTTTGGCTGAAACAAGTCAACATTACTCTCTCGCGATTCGCAAATCGCTAGTTCTTTGGGGTTGGTGTTTCGCACCATGATCTCCTTCATGACAGCTGTGTTTACTTCCATCCCATCCCGTTCTTGTGGCTTTTCAGACTTTCGTTCCATCGTTACCTTCCGCGTCACTAAACCATGACTGATCGTCTAACCATGATATGATGCAGCCCATAGTTTACCGGCAGGCAAAGCGCACGGTTTACAGAAGACAGCATTAGCACCTAGCGCCATTTCAGTTCGTATGGCGGCTATGCACGACATGTCGTTTAGAAAGGGTACGGGAAATTTTTTTCATTACTTGTGAGTGGTGGACGTTCGGTGCAACTTATCAAGGATTCCCTGCGGTTACTCTAAGTCAGATAATATGCGATTTATCACAAGAAATACTAAGCGGCGAAGTTTTACTAGTTGAGCTCATCGCTCTTATCTTAGTTTACACTAAGAACTGAACCGATGAACTTTTGTGATCATTAACTGTGCAATATCCAACGTAGCTGTGGCTTTAGCGGCCAACACAGTTCTAAAACGTTTTCTACCTACATATTATTGATGCAGTTGTCACTATTTTACAGTTAGATTTTAAGTCACAACGGTCTACAGTAGTGTTCCATGACCAAGAGCCAAGCCTCTGAATTCCAGAGGTCAGTGGCTCGATTCCTATTGGTGCTATGGGGTGCTTGGAAGCAAGTAGCCCCACTGGGATGAAACGGCATCTAGTCTTCTTTTTCGTGCGGGGGAAGGGGGCTTGTGGTTTCCACAAAGGTACTCAGTGAATTACACAAAATTCGTCTACCTATGGGGAATTAAACAGAGGGTTGGATACTATGTCCCTCAGGATGTGGATGTGTGTTTTGCACCAGTCTCCGAGATGCATGATTATTTTGCAGACGTTTCGTTGCCAGAGTAGGCAACATCCTCAGCACGGCTACAAAGGCCTGTTTTGCAGAACCTCGTGATTGTGTCCCAATTTCTTACTGAAAGAATTCTGCTTTGAGTCCTAGGTTTCAGTACACCCACGTGCTTGTGGGTTAGTTTATATTTCGAGGATGTCGACGTGCTTCAGGTCGAACTGGTGGTTTTTGGCATCCATATGCTTGGAACTCAATCGGTTCTAATCCTGACGGATATATTCATGTAGCAACGTGCTAAGCTTTCTTTCTGTCTGTTCTATATAATGTTTGTCATTAGTTCGGCAATGTAACTTGTTTATCACACCAGATTTTTCCCACTTGAAGAGTTAACTATGAAATTTTTCTTTTGTTGGTGGGAAATTTTGAATCAAAAAAGCAACAAAAGTTCTGTTGTCATTTCAGAGATTCCGTTGTTGTAATACAACGCGACTCGCTTTTAAATTGTTGCGTTCGTTGGGACGCGTTTGTCCTCTCGTGTAATGTAGCATTTTTGGGAGGAATTCAGTTTGAACAGTCTAAAGAGATGGTTTCCTTCCGCCAGCCCCAGCAACGGTGTGTAACAATCTGTCCGTGCTATTTTGCAAAGTGTTCGCACGAAACTGTGTTGCTTGACTACTGGATGATTGCTGTTATAGTCAAGGCTTCAGTCCGAAAGTGTTGACTTCGATAGACCGTCTTTTCCAGATGCCCAGAGTCAGTCCTAAGTATGAGGACGTATAAAAAATGGTATTTGCCCATTTTCTTCTTTGCTGGTAAATTGGGTGCCGTCGAGCATACTGTTGATTATTTCAAGTGTCTCCTCCAATTTGGAACGCTTGAGGATGACGAAGGTGTCGTCCACGTAGCGCACCAAATGTTTCGGTTTCGCAATTTAAAATGCTATCCGTTCTAGCTCCTGCATCACAACTTCGGCAAGCAGTACAGAAATCGACGGTCACATTTCTGTGCCTCTTAGTTGCTTGTAGATTTGGCCGTTGGTATTGTAATGCGGTGTTAGACTAAACCTCAGCGGTTTCATCGTTTGCCTGGCGTCAATATTAATAGCTCTATCGGAAGCTGCGTATTCCTGCAGTATGGAGTCATGGTTTTGTCGCAAACCTGATGTCAATTAATGTGAATAGCGCCGCCACATTAAAAGAGAGCATAATTTCGTTTCGTCCTATTGTTGTGGCTTTGAGTCTTGCTAGGAGCGCTTCTGTCAAGTTGATCGAATATCCTATTCCTGTAACTAGACACTTAAGCCGTTATCAAATCTCTTGCGCTTTGCGCAAGGTAACAGAGAAGTACTCCGATTTTGTGTACTATTAGCAGCCCGTAGAGTCGCGGTAGTACCGAAGCTTGCGGTTGCGTCATTTCATTTTCTATAAGGTTATTCGCCACATTTCTCTAGATTTAGCAGAGCGTGCCTGATGTTATTTTCAAAGCATTTTGCCGGATGTTCTTTTAGCGGTCGGCATGTGTTGATTTCCATGAACAAATGTTATGCGTTATTCATGTAATCGATTTGTCCATCAGCACTGTCGGCCGACTGTACAACTATTCTCTTGTCTTTTTGAGGTGTATCGAAACGTTTTGTTCAGTGGTGCTGAATGTGTTGGTTTTAGCCTTACGGCTGGGAGCGGCGATGATCATTTGTTTGATCACTTGTTCGCTTCAGGTACGATGTTATAAGACATTAGCGTTGATTCAAATGCGTCGAGGAAATCTATGGGACTGGAGTTCTTGACAAACATTTGCATACCACCGACAACGACTGTTTATAGAACTCAGATACCTAAGATACTTACGAGTCTGCGAAACAGGCTTTTGAAGCAGCACTGACGATGTTGCTCAGTCTGGCATCGAAATGTCTGCAAAACAATTATTTAGCTCAGAGAACGGTGCAAAACCCACATCCACATCCCGAGCTACGGATATTTTCAAGCAATTCTGATCACTTTTGGTGAAACGCCCTGAATTCTGCTCGCCGATGGGACACAGTTGTCAGCCAGAAATCCTCCAGTACGGAATACCAACAAGTTTGCACCAACTTGCAGTGATTGACTGGCTAGCCGAACAACCTTCACGTGGAGCCAGCTGGGTGGTTCGGGTTAATCCCGCTCCAGCTAACAGTTCGGCGGCAGTGTTCCAGCACGTGGTGGCTTACCGCCTGGCAAGCGCTCTTCCCATAAGAAGCCAAAACTGTCTGCTTAACAACACTGTGACGTGACGGATATGACTCGCCACTAAATAAATTCATTACCTTAACGGAGGATCCTACCCATTTCGCCAACGTCAACGTCATCTCATCCCCCTTTATATTGGCGAATTCACCGAACAAGAAACTCACAAATTCACAGTACTAGGAACAAGTTCGCACAACAGGATGCCTTACATGCATACACACGCATGTATATCAAGTAGGTTAACTGGCTGACTTGTGACATTTCTGTACCTTTACTGATGTTACGCGTTGGTATTATCATGAGCATGCCTTTGGAGGCTTGTCTCGCAGTGGCGCGAATAAATCATTTATTTATTTATTTATAAACGATCCTCTGGAGTGGAAGTTAACGGAACAACATGGATGACGAATGCTGTGCCTGCTGATAATAGATGCACATAATCGAATACATAAATGTCAAATGGCGACTAACCAACTGAAGGCAATATTCGTATCCGAGCTACAAGCACATTTGACTGAAGAATTGGAAAAGTGATAGCCGTCAAAACACAAAAAGATTTTCAAAACCAAACGAAAGCTTGCAGATGCTAATTTTATTTTCACAACAAGCTAACTAGGGAAGACGATTAGCAGATTAGGAAAATATCCTAAAGCATTTTATCGAATGACGAAAGGCGGTCATGGTCCGAGGTATTCCAACTAATGCTAAGAACTCCAGTCCCATCGGTTTACTCTCCGCATTTGAATCAACACTAATTTCATACAACGTATCACTTGAATCATAACAAGAGTTCAGACAAGGGATCAGGCCGGCTCTCAGTCATAAAACTAAAACCAACGTATTCAGCGCCACTGAACAAAACGTTCTAATGCACCTCAAAAAGACAAGAACATAGTTGTACTGCCGGCCGACAAAAACACTTTACAGTGCTAATGGGAAAAGCCGATTACTTGGTGAAGCAACCTGCCACTTAACAATATACTTTCAGATAGTAGCCTATTGAAGGAGAGTAGCAACACTCACTAATCGTTGAATTTAACGTCTGAGACTTAGGCAGACGATTAGCCACGATTTTTAGCATCTTGCTGCAGCGAAGATTTAGTGGATTAATTGAATTTCGGGTTCAACCGAAATAAACCTGGGTGGGTAAGCAAACTCACCTTTTTAGTTTTGTACACATTAACTACAAGCAAAACATAGCGTGCTGTCCGTACTTCTCTATCACAAACGTTTTGAGTCTAAATAAGTTGGAGGCCGAAAAGCATTTATTGTAATAACCCGAGAAAACAATGGGTACCCAAAATGGATACCAAAAAGTATTCTGTGGTTAACGCTCCGCTAGTTGCAATAGCAACGTCAAGAAAAATTACTCCTTTCTTTCGATCATGCTCAATGGTGACATCCGCTTGATTTACTGAATTGGAAACTGTCAACCCAGTGAATCGAACGTATGCGGTCACTATCTCCACGTCCTCGGTCAGAGTGCTCAGCTTAAAACACGATGCCTTGAATACCATATTCCGGTCCATTCCCAGTCATATGCTGTGTATCAACCCACCTGAGCTCCGTACACCGGACATAAGACCAGACATTTATCGAGACGGATAGTGGAACACTGCCTGGCCTCAATGTAGCACAGCGACTTCAAGACTGTCCACAGCCCACTTCCATATCACAGTGGGCGGTTGAACGTTACCGTAGGGCGATGGTTTGCATGACAAGTCGATCCAAAGAGCTATTCTGGGTGGTACTTTTCTAGCCTTTCGAGCCACTCGTATCCGACTAGTAAATGTTTAGAGGCCAGACAAACCCAGTCTCCTGATCCTCCAGGTTGGAGGTTGGAGAGAGAAAGGGTTCTTATTAAATAAAACCGACTATTTTTAGCCCACTGCCAAATCTACGGTCTTGCGGTTAGGTTTTTATGCCAGTCTTTGGTTGAGAATCCTAATCGTTCTGCTTTCTAGGCCTGGGAAATCTGACAGTATCCTGCCCACATAATGCAATGACTTTACCCTCAAGACAAATAAGTGATGATCTGGCTGTCGCACAAGATAATAAACGGCCCTCCATCTGCTCCATCGACAGGATGGATAGGGGTTTGGATGCTACCGATCAAGTCTTACCGTCTTCTTATTCTCCCTCTTACGCATTTTCACGCTTATCTTTCCATTCCAACTTCCATTGTATCCACCCCGTTTTTAACCCCAATAATTAGCCCTGCCCACCTTGCTTTCACAGGCGTTTATCTACTAATTTTATTTCACGTGCAAACGCGCAACTTCACTACTGCCCTGTATAAAAGCACTTGTCTAACAAAGCGGGCAAGCCCAGTTCATCTGCTTCCATTTAGAGCCCACGATCATCCCTCAGACTGGCATGCCCTAACGTACGCACATTGTTACAGATCGGTCAACAGGCATAACTTGACCAAACATCATCCGCACTGTCGATCAATATATGAGGCTTATCGAAAGCCCGCCTACCAAACTTGAGCTTTGTGCTCGCTTTACAATCCAATCCAGGAGACGTTAACTGTGCTTTTTCACTGCAACCCTCTCCGGAGACAATGCAGCTTCGAGTGTCGGCCAAGTCGGTGTTACTTATGCTCTCAGTCCGCCAGCTAAAACTGCTGTAGTTGATCAGATCCCAATCGGTAAGTGGATGTGCGGCGTCCGACTGGCTGGCTTGTTCAAAGTTTCGAAGTCGCACGCAGACAAGAGGTGCCTGTTTGTCAATATGGCCTACGCGCCCACTGTAGTGCTGCCTTGGGATTTGAACACGTAAGTAAGGAACTTGTCCAATCATGTGCTGCATCTGGACAGCCAATACTGTAAGCTCCGGTAACGATAACGGTGAACGGTTGATTCATTTGTGTGCAAATGCTTGCATATTTCTCGTTGGCACCAACTTCCGACACATCACGCGCCTGGAGTGACATGACGCCAAGCAGCATTAGACCAGCTTTGGTCCCAAATCAATCGCACTGCGATCAATGACGGCTGGAGACGCTGCTTCCGAAACTGTCGCCCGATTTGCAGCATATGTGTAGACACTGACCATGCATTTGTATGCCATGATTTGCGGGTGCGTTTTGGCGATGTCCACCACGACCCTGTGAGCGCATGGACACCAGCCAACTGGCGAAGCCAGATGTTCTGAGTACGCTAGCATTCTGGTTGAGCAAGCGATCACTAAATACAGTTGAAAAGCACTGGTCGTCTTTTCACTAGACTTTATTAGTAGCAGGCAAATCCGCATGGGACAATTCGTATAGCCAACATGGCCGTTGGGTCTCTACTCAGTCTAGGGAAATTATGGTTGCTCGCCGGCACATTCTGACTGGAAGTGAACACAAAGAGACTCACAAACACTGGCTAACACTGCATGCTCGTCTGAAGGGAGACCGCGAGTTCTGCTGGTCTCATCGTGCGTCAGAGATGGAAGTGGCTGCTTCCCTTGGTAACCATCAAAATTATTCCGTCTGATACGGGAAACGGGGTGCAGAAGACCTGGTGTTGATGAAAATCATTGTGACAAGAGTGGACAGCCAATCCAAAGTTTGTCAAAACCCTTGGTACGTTGGTCTGAACAGGTTGGAAGGCAACACAGCCGACCGGAATTTTCATGTTTCTCAACGGCTAATGATGGCCCTCATTCCTAGGCTGTTCATTTGGATCCGGTTTCTCTCTTAGAATTCGAAGATCAGATCGGACGGTTGGATTTGAATGCGGCCGCGGGACAACCTGATCATTCTTGAGCCTTCTTTCTCATTTGGGGTGTTGCTTTCGTTGCTCATTTACATAAGTTACTAGTGCAACTATGGGAGCAGGAAACTGTCCCAAACGACGAGAGCCCTTCCGTGATATTCCAAATTTTCAAGTGAGGCTAACCTTCGCAACGCGGTAACTACACAGGAATCAGACTGATCTTTAGAGCCTCCAAAATGCTTGCTTTGGTCATCCTTCACAGATTATCAGGCATTCGCCATAGTCAGAGTCGTAAGTTGTCAGCCGGGTTTCGTCGAGGTCGCGGCTGCATCCATCCCATCTTTATTTACGTCCGTTGTTGGAGCACCGTTGTGTTTACTGACGACCCACCGTAGTTGTGTTCCAAGATTTCAATTGGGCCTTTGATTCTGTTGATCTTTTCGCCATTTGAGACTGTCTATTCAGGAAATGTATGTCCGATAAATATGTAAATGTTATCCGAGCTCTTTACACGCGTAACATGGGAAGCGTGTATGCTTCTGTGCAGCTGTCGCAGCACTTCAATATTTCCAGCAGGATAAAGTAGAGATGCCAGCTGTCAACTTTCCTCTCCAATTTTGCTACTGACGATGTTATGGAGAGTGTGTCCACAGGACGCGAAATAACTGTGCAACTTCCCTCGGGGTGAACGATTTATTGACTTGAGGTATGCTGACGACATTGCCCTCATATTTTCCAGCTCAGAAAGGTGCCAGGTGACACTGAAGGGATTAGCATAGGCTGTCAGGTGTCTCCTGCAATACTTTGCATCCACAAACTGCAAAGCTTTTCCCAAAAATTAACAAGGACCGCCTCCTAATCTGACTGTTCGTGGAGATCTGCTAGATTCCTTTAGAATGTCAACGACCTACGCAGTTCTATCAGCGTCTATAAAACTAGTGACGAGGTCACAAATCCTAGGGCAAAAGCGCCTCGCGCTATGGAGCCGAAGCGACATAATTCTCTCCATGAAGAGTAAAGTGTACCATACAGCCGTAGTTTCGACCCTACTGTACGGTTGTGAAAGTTGGCTCACTAGATCAGTCGCCAAATTAGGCCAGTTAAGTTCAAAGACCGGTGCCTCCGAAGTTCGTGGCCCACCTGTTGGAAACACTATGTGAGCACGAGCGTGTTTGACGCTTTGTTTATGACACAGGAAGAAAAAGTGAACCGCTCAGTACCGTAATACAGCCCACCAGGATCAAATGGCTGGGCCACTTGTTGTGCATGTCAGACCACTGGCTGCTGTGTCGCGCGTTGTTCGCACGCCGGGCGTATGGATGGACAAGGGTGACCGAACTGTGACTTAGTCAAGAGCAATAAAGGTGCTCGGTTCGAACTTGGTATCGAATCGAACCCCTAGGCCCAATGGTTGGATTCCATAGACGATGAACACGTTTGGCTGAATGCACATGTTGAAATTTCTAGGAACCGATCACAATGGCGTTTGTGTGGTGAGTTTCTTTGTCCCTCTCCCTCCCGCTTAGCCACCTCCTCCAAACACTATCACTGTTCTTTGCGGCACAATATCCGGTGGCCAGCTCTCTGAAACTATGCCCATTCGATACTGCTGGCTAATCTGGCCTAATTCTGTTACGCGTTTTTCTTCCCTTGTTCATACGTATTGCGGCACAATAGATAACTTGTTTTTCACTTTTACCTACTAAGTGTTATGATTAATGAATGCTCATTTCCAGGGCCCTTGATTACTATTAGATACAATTTTGTATTCAGCATATTTTCAGCCACGACGTGGGCGTGCACATAACACCAGGCACGCACATACCCGCACCTGATTAGCTGCTTCCCAGGCGATTCATGCCGTACCTGTCTCCTTACACGTACACATCCTAGATAGACACCTGTCATGTACCAGTAGCTTGCTTACCGAACGGTCGTTTTTACTTCAGCTCGTGCTTGTATCCCATTTTGTACAACACATGCGTCGCAGCTCACAGACCTACTTCATGGAATTGCAGTTACATTCTCCTAATGTTTACTTGTCTGATCCAACCTTACGTCTTATTGCAAGTACATGTGCCCAGTAGAAAATATGGTCTAAAAACCTTTCGACCTACTACCTGCGATGTCTAACTACACAGAATGCCAGAAACCGAAGCCTCTCAAACACTCACTCGATGATGGTTGACAACGTCAAGTTGCATCCTTGGAACTTCGGTCTCAAGACAACTTAACAAAAGTAATAAATGAGCTGGTTACATCATAGAGCCAACATAAAACATCTTTATGGTTAGACTCAAGTTTGGTCGAATTACACAGGACCCATTGGAAAATCTAGACAGTTTTGTTCGTCACCTCATTCACGAGGTAAGACTCTACGAGTATCCAAACACAAAGAAAAATCAAATCTAGGGCGTCATCCCAGTGCAACAGGTGATACATGGAATCACAAATAGCCGAACTCGGGAATGCCTACATTCAAAGGCGCTTTATTAGCGCCATTTCTATGTATATGAAGTGGTCAGAAGGTACGCGCTAATAATACTAAGATGTATACACAAACTGCGTATAATTCGTGTACGATAAAATTTATAACTGGATGTAACAAGAACAAACTAATGTCTTACTTATCTGCGGTCCGCTATGTAATCCGTTGGTTAGGAACTGCCTGTGTTTCGACGTACGGTTGTGCTATACTGAGGGCTCTGAAAGTGGTGTGCGCTATCTCTGCGTGTGCACATGGGTGTACGAACGAGCGCGCGCGCAAACGTGTGCATGATTTTATATTTTACAGACTTTTCACTGGGCTCTGAGCGTTCCTCGTGGGCATGTGAATTGATATCAGCTTGTGTGGTTAAAACCGATTGATTAGCACTACTAACGATCGACGTCGGCCATATAGCAAGGCTTCTATACTACCAAATTGACTTGGGATAAGACTTTGACCTTAGCTAGCCAAAAATCTTAATGCCAATAATTTCGATGTTTCGTTATGCAAGCAGACATACAGAAGGTTGCCAAGATCCAGTGCTTACCAACTAAATCCCAATCCTCATAGAAAAGGTTTCGCTGCGGCAACCCACTGCACAAGACCACTTTCGTCAAGTGTCCTGCCTTAGAAATGGAGTATAAATGTGCCGTAAGCATGGAAAGTTTGTCCGCTCTTTTCGTTCAGTACGCGTTTCTCAATTGCATTCTATCGATTACGTATCTACTCAACAGGTAAAGTCATCTGAACACGTATTTTCTATTGATAATAGTGGTACCATTTTTCACTATAGTTTCCGTTGTCTAGAGCATAAACTCCTAGTGCACTCGATAGAACAACACATGTTGACATGGAACTTGTTTCAGGCTCTCGTATTACTGTAGCACCAAGCCGTTTTTATGAGTGTTAACTACCTCTGTCCAGTTGCTTTCACAAACTACCGAGGCAGGGGGCAAAAAATGTTGTATGTTACCTTGGATGCTCTCGGGATGGTATCAGTTACGATCAGTGAGTGGCAGGACAACAGGAAATTTGGGCCACCAGGTGTACGGTTAAGATCATTTCTTCATCCAGTACAGCCACCAGATACAGACGAAGCAGTCTCGTTTGTACCTATCTCAAATAAGCTAATGGTATAAACAATTGTTTCAAAATATTTCAACGGGCCGACAAAATAGTGCCGGTCACTCACAGCAAACCTAGCCCCCAATAGGTCATAGAATACAAAGCTGCTACACAGACACACAGAAGGTGTATTCTAAGCTTCCGGAACGGCGCCATCGCCATGAAACAACCACTTGGGATCTCATAGCAGTTACTGACACTTGACTTTCAAATGACATACATGGTCCGGAGATCGAACTCTGTGTGAAGTCTGTCATTCGGAATAATCGTCCATCTTGCAGTGGCGGTGTTGCCATTTGCGATCGAGATTACTTGGAAGGTGAAGCACTTACCGAACATTCTCGTGTTATTCCCGAAGCTTTATTTTACCGTATGCAGCTGGCAGGTCGAGATGTTGGATCACAGGAGAAGACGCGTGATGCTTGCCTCTTAGCAGTTATCTATGGGCCATCGAACTAGTCAGGAGACAGCGATAACATCCAATTAAAGGCTCTCCGCCAAGTCTTTTTAACAAAGTCCTCACACTATCTCATAATGGGTGAATTTGGTGTACCTTCAATAGCATTAGTGTCCCCTAATGAACCATCATTTAAATCAAAACTTATTGAATTCATAGATATATCAGTTTTGCACAACCATGTGCATCGGCCAGGCAGACACTGCGGTGCAAGCAAGCCAACACACCTGGCCTTAAGCTTGACTACTAAAGATTTAACGGTTGAGTCAGTAGCATACGATCCACCACTGAGCCGTAGCAAAAAACCTGTCCTAGCATTTGGTTGAGTGTCATGCCAGTATTGTTGATAAAGAAAGGGAAACAACGTGCAATTACGGGCTATTTTAAGCTACAAAACTTAGCGAGAACATTTGACTGCGACCTAAGAACGTTCGGCTTAGTGAACGCTGCATGGAATGAATTGAAAGATAAAATTAACTGGGTCAAACAAACAGCATCAAAAACTCTACCACTGTGAGCATCGCGTCCGATCAATGCGTGGATCCGAAGTAGAACACGTAAATGGATCCTCAGAAGAGACGGGATCTGGAGGCAACATTCGCTAAGCCCATGTGATACCACATCGCAGCATTACAAAACAATTAGAAACTGCTGCACACTACTTGTTAAGCAAACAAATACGAATGACAGGTGAGAATGGTACTCATAGTTGCGCCACCAAACTACTATACAGAAATGTGATGGCAAAATAAACGTTAAGCCCGGAATACCACTAATCAAGACGGCCAATCGCCTACCAGCTACTGCTGTGGAGGTCGCGAACGCTCTACTCCTGCAGTTTGGCTCAGTGGCTACAAATACCATGGAATCTTCGCCCTATATACTCCAAACAAATGTCATTGGTTTATCCACGTCACCTTTACCCCATCAGCTGTTGCAAGCATCCTACAGTATCTCCGGGAATACAGTGCCTCTGGAATAGACATGATCTGCTCGAAAGTACTGAAAACACTTGCTCCTACCAAGGCAGTACCACTTGCAGCGTTTTCCAGGATCTTCTAGACTCCCTTGAACTCGACTCTGAGTGAAAAATCACTAAATATACAAAAGAGGTATGCCATCCGAGCCTGCCAACTGCCGACCTACCTGTATTTATCAAAAGTGATGGAATACATAATCCTAAATGTACTGACGTGATACTTTGAATGTCTACAAACAATTTTCAATGCCAAACATGATTTCGGGCGCAGAAGATTTTACCTCACCAGTTTGTTGCTTGCTCGGGACCCATGAACCATGACGGCTGGGGAAGCAGTCCGCTTAGATGTGATTTACATAGATTTTTCTGTAGCAGTCGACAGGTTCAATCACTTTATTCTCCTCCAAAAGCTAGTTTCCTGAGCTATCAACGGCTCCCTGCTCACCTGGGTGGAAGGCAATTTACACGACACAACAATCAAGGTAAGAGTAGCCGACACTTCCTCCAAAAGCCTGTGTATACCTAGTGGTGTAACGCAGGGATCCGTCCCCGTCCTACTACTGTTTTTAGTCAACATCATTGGCCTTCCAGCCAACATTCTATTTCCGATGCAAATATTCGCAGACGGTGTTAAAAGATGGAGTGCAATTCTCTCAATATCCGACCGTGTCTATCTTCAGGATGATCTGACTCGGCTTAAGGTATGTGCAGAAAGAAACCTGCTTCCACTAAACCTTGCAAAGTGCCACCTACTGACCGTACGCAGCAGCTTCGGCAACTCATATATTTTGGGGCGACACGCCCTGGAACAGGTGACTATTGAACGCGAGTTATGTAGCATCGCGCAAGAAACTCTTGGAATATCGCTCCAATGTTCAAAAGCCGCAAGTGTGGCGAAGGTGAAAAGGCTTTTGACGCGAGCTCTCGACAAGTTTAAGCGATAGCTAGTACTGTTGCTGATTAACTCTTATCTTCGTCCTCAAGTGGAATATGCTATTCAGGGCTAATGTCTATGGCCAAAACGAGGTGACACAAAACGTCCGATAATTATCACATTGCATGGGTCACCGCCTCATGGAATCGGCTTTACTACCTAGTTTCCAATCGTTCGGCAATGCACCCTCGGACAGTGATCTGTTAAACAAATCCGTCATGGCAGGCGAGATGATGGCCAACAGGAATTTTACAATTAGCTGGTGAAGTCCATCGGGTCCGGCAGGTTTTCGGCCATCAAGACTGGTAAATTGACTGCGGACATCCTAGGCACCGCAGTCCAGGCCATCGAGTTTAGTAGGGGCTGCACACGTCGAGCTCGACATAGGCGCATGCGCAATTGTTAACACGGAAGCGAAGTGCTCCGACAATGCAAGCGCACCTTCCGTATTGGAGGTCAGAAGCTGTCCGTCAGTGTCCTCCAACTCAGCTATGTTACTTGCGAACCTCAGACGTCGCTTCACGTAAGCAAAATCTGCTTGGGGGCCAGCTTCGCTAAGCATGCAAGCCACTCTTCGAACTGCAAACTCCTTTGCGCTGTTGCTTAGCTGCCGCTGCCTATTATACGCCTCATACTCGTCGGCAGAGCCAGACACAAGGCATTTGTTCCAAAATACGTGTCGCCGACGAGCCAATTGGCAATACTTTCTATCGTACCAATGTGGTTTTACTGGTACAGCTTTTATATATTTCGGGGATTAGGTAACCTGCGGCTAATGATTGCACACCCTTTTTCTAAAGAGCAATCCTGCGATGGTGTCCAGTCCACTTCAGTGGCGGCTTGATTGAGACCTTCGAATTCCGCCTTTCAGTAATTGCAGGGCGGCTCCGAAGGAGGCGAGTTGGGCAGAGGCAGCTAAATGTTGGCTAAGACCATCGAGTGGTTGCTAGTTGCTAAAGGCTCCAGGACCTGAATTTCATGTAAATGTTGCTCAAAACTAGTTATTAGTAGGTCCAAGTACAAGAGGAATGTGGTGTAAATCGCGTCGGTTGGCAGACGTGTTGTGCTGTCGCAGTATCAAATATCATCTCTGAAAATGGCGCCTCGATTTTACAGTGCCCGGGGAGAAGTTGGGCCTTAGGCTATGACATTCACTGGAAGTTAAAATCGCCCATAAGCAGGAAGCGGGACCGACACATGTAGTTTCTGACATACGGCAACCAATCCAGATATCGATTTCGCAAGGTGCAATAAGCCGCAGCTACAACCAGTTCATCCTGCTTCAGGCGGATCTAACACCATGGTTGCTCGCACAGTGCATCTTCGCTCCAGTACGTGTTCACTAGTCTCCTGCCCGGCGAAGACCGAACGAAAAACGGCACGCCACCTCACTGGTTTGATAATCTCTTGCAACGGAAGCACGAGCAGCCACTGATCTGGGATTCCTTGGTAGCGACCTCAGGAGTTAACCAGATTTCGGCCAGTCCCAGTATATCCGGAAGACGAGAGGCAACAAATGATATACATCTTCACTTTTGTTCATTAAACTACAAACATTTGTAAAGGCTCCGCGGTTGGGACTGCAGTGCGCGCATGAAGCCTCATGGACCTACTGATCTGGGTTCGGCGGATCCGGGGAATAACCTGAAAATGTACGATGCAGTTGACTTCTCCGCTGTCGGTAAACCGCTTTAACTTAATGATAACGGATTTCAGTGTCACTCAGTCTGACGGATCCAAATCAGGAAGCAAATGAGTCTTTAGACCTCTTAGCCTACTGAGGTGGGATAGTACCACCCTCGGACTCGCGTCATCTACAAAGCTGACTCGTAGAGGTTGAAACTTACCCTCCTCACTTTGTCCAAGGCGGGTGATTTGCTTCACACTCATTCTCTGTTCACCCACGTCAATGAACCTATCAAGCACACTCCGTAGAACTTCGGCTTCATGATCAGAAAGAGCCAGAAGTTTAGTATCCGTTGAGTCAGGGGCGTGAAATATCTCAAGGTTGAAACGCCGATGTTCTCTGGCATTTGCTCTCTCCTTGTTATTTCGTTATATTTGCCATTCACCTCCTTCGCTTGAGTTATCACACACCGCTTTGTTAATGCACGTCGGACGCAACACAGCCGCAGGGAGACCAGCTGAGTCTCCAGAAATAGATGGACATCGCCCTGGAATGCACGTAGCCGGCAGACAAGTGGGCTCTTCCCGACATAGGGGCGGCTCAGTTTATGACGCATGAAAAGAAACCACGAAGTTCCTCGTTATGGAATCCTTCGTCCGTCTTACTTGCTCGCGAGTTACCTCGACTGCAAAGCATCGCACTTTAATCTGATACCTTGGACACCGTTTTTGAGCAGAATCCTGCTGGGTAGCAAGCAGAAGTTTAAAGTGATCAAAAGACAAACCGATAGCCTAAATATATAATTTTAGGCCGCAAAAGGTGCATGTACCCGCGTTTGCGCAATGACCAAAAACTGTTGAACAGCTCCACCGGGAGTCAGCATAGCCATGTCAAAATAGATACCGATAGATAATGATGAATCAAGGTGATGCTGTCTCGCAATAACTAAAATAAACTAGCACATGTATTTTGATAAAGTAATGCAGAATCACTAACAATACTGAATTATACATGAACAATGAGAAAAACGTCTTTATTGGTGTACAGGATGAAGTAAACTTGCCTGAATAAGACCGGAAGAAAACGCGAGAGAGCAGATATTATAGAACGAAAGAAAAGCTGCCAAAATTGGATGACAATTTGTAAATGGATAATTCAGGACCCCAAAGAGTAGTAAATTATATACTCAGACAACAAAGTACGATTATTAACGCAGAAAAACAGAACAAACTGACCTGGGAGCAGAGCGATTCGTTTCCAACCGACCTCCGTTACCTTGGCCTTGGCATATGCCTGAAACAATATGCTAAGCCGGGAGCTATCGCTCAAGCACTTATGATTCCTTTGACCAGAACCGAGGTTGCTTCGTCAAGGTTATGATAAATGATTGCAGATGATCTCATTGAATCAATCAGCTGTTCCGAATAGGTCCACCCTATGCTTTCAGTCCTCAAGAAGGAGAGTAAAGTGAAAATACGCAATGTCCTGCAGCACCTAAATCGCCAAATCGTGGACGAAACGTTTTTGCTTCCAACAGCGGATATACTATTAGCCGACTTAACCGGCCCCCGATTTTTTCAATATTGGACTTGAGAAAGGCTTTACTTATGAGTAGAAGGATTTTTGTGAGTATTTTTGTTCGTCGCAGTCAGCCGACCATTCAGATAAGTCAACTGCCTATCCGGAAAAGCACCAGGCGGCCGTTTCGCCCTACCGGGGCTCGTCAGTGCTGCGCATCCTTCGGTCCTCTACGGAGGATCGAACCCATGACTGCTAGTGGCTTGTGCCAACTAGTCCGCAGCTTATGCAACTGCGCCATGGAGGATGGTAGTCGACCATCACGAAGTGTTAGCTAACTGCGATATAGCCCGACCCATCCTCCACTGCCATGCAGGCACCTGCCATGCAGATGACAGCGGTTGGCCTTCCGGTGTCAGGACTTCCCGTTTACGGCAGCTATGAATCGACATGGCATTTATGGAATCCGTAAGGGCGAATTTGTATTACTTATGAGTAGAAGGATTTTTGTGAGTATTTTTGTTCGTCGCAGTCAGCTGACAATTCAGATAAGTCAACTACCTATCCGGAAAAGCACCAGACGGTCATTTCGCCTTATTGGGGCTCGTCAGTGGTGCGCATCCTTCGGTACTCTACGGAGGACCGAACCCATGACTGCTAGTGGCTTGTGCCAACTAGCCCGCAGCTTATGCAACTGCGTCTCTAAGTCAGGAATTAAGGCCGCTGACAACATTAATTGCAATGGACGGATTGTTTCAGTACAGCGTCTTACCAGTGGGCTTGAGTTCAGACACAGCAGCTTGGCGAAACTTTATGGTTCACTCACTTCCTAATTCAGCTGGTCAAATAACTTACATGGACCACATGCGTATATTCGCTTTGACTACAGAAGAAAACGATTCATGACCTCACGGTGTGTTACTGAATACTGAATACTGAATACTGTATTATAGAGCAAGTAGAAATGGATTCTGTACAACTCTTTCGAGATATGGCGAAAAACGTTATAAAAGTTGTCAACCTTGAATATCATTGTCGTTCTCATGTAATATTTAAAATATGCGACTTACGATATTTCAGGATTCACAAATGTGATGTCATCGTAAGTGTGCAGTCGTTCTCTGAATCGAATAGAGGCAAAATGCAAATCTAACAACGTTTTGAACTGTTGCACAGATGTTGCCTCAATCACATGTTCGGGCAAACTATTCCAAATGTTTACCACTCTCCGTTCGAAGCACAGTGGGTGGGGAACACGTTTCATATCCGGCACGACAAGTTTGTATCTGTGTCCGCGTGTGCTGCATGGCCCTCGTAAGTGCAGCATTGGCCTTAACATGGGGAACTCACCGAGATGTAGAATTCGGTAGGTCATAATGAGGTCGACTCGCACCCGACGGTAGGACAAGGTGTAGAGTCCTAGTTTCTCGCACCGGTCTTCATACCCAAAGCCACGTAAACTCGGGATGAGCCTGGTAGCAACGTGTTGGACCCGTTCGATCTTTTGTGCCTCGCCTCGGGTAATCGGAAAGTAGGCGGGCGAACCGTACTCTAGCATTGGTCTAATGATAGAAGAGAACAGGCGAGTGGCAACCTCTTCAGACCATGTGCAGAAGCTACGTTTGAGCGCCCAAAGCATGCGCAGTCCGTTCCGATATAGCCTGTTCGTGTTGTCCACGGACTTCAAATCGTAGCGTGAGAGTACCCCTAGGTCCTTCACGGAGGGTGTGGGATATAACGTTTGGCCGTCAAGGGTGTAGGTTCGGCCGTCAGCACCCTTCCCCAGGCTCATAAATACCGACTTGGCTGGGTTGACCGGGAGAAGAACTTCTGCAGACCATGTGGATAAGCGGTTGAGATCTTGCTGAAGTAGGCCACAGTCATCGGGAGCGTCGATTTCTCTCCAAATCTTCAGGTCGTCCGCAAACAAGGCACACGGCGACCGGAGAAGTTGCGGTAGATCGTTGATGTGGATCAGGAACAGAGTGGGCCCCAGCACAGTGCCTTGAGGCACGCCACTTGTAGAGGGGTACCAGTCAGTTAGATGGTCGTCGACCTGTACCCTCCACTTTCGTCCAACAAGAAAGTCGCGGATCCACCGGTGCAGTGAGCCACCGACGCCACACATGCTGAGTTTGTGAAGGAGAACCTCATGACTGACCTTGTCGAACGCTTTACTGAAATCGATGAATATCACGTCGACAGACTTCCCCTTGTTTATTGCCTTTAACCACTCATGCCTCGTTACAAGCAGGTTAGTAATGCATGAGCGACCTTGCATAAAACCGTGCTGTGCGGGCGTCAGGACCTCGTTTGACTGTAGCAACTGCAGCAATCTCTTCTTCACGATTTTCTCAGCAACCTTTGCCAATATAGGTGTCAGACAAATTGGCCTGTAATTGTCTACTTTGCTAGGGTCGCCGCCTTTCGGAATAGGCTTCACCACCGCACATTTCCAGTCAACCGGCAACAAACCTTCGGAGAGCGACCTGTTGAAAAGGTCAGTCACGACAGGAGAGAGGAGGGTTGAAAGTGACTTGAGAACCAGTGGGTGAAGCCCATCAGGTCCGGCAGGTTTGGTGCCGTCAAGGTTGGCGAGTAGTTGAGCTACCTCTTCGACGCCACAATGCAGACTATCGAGTTCGGTAAAAGCGGTACACGTCGAACTCGGAACAGACACCTGGTTATTCGCAAATACAGAAGCGAAGTGCGCCGCCAACGCGGACGCACGCTCAGAGCTGGAGGTTAGGGGCTGTCCATCCGTGCCATCCAGCACTGGCACATCACCCGCCGGCTTCAGGCGTCGCTTCACGTATGCAAAGATTCTCTTTGGGGCGGTCTTCGCGGCTAATGCGAGCTGCTCTTCAAAGTGTCGGCGTTTATTCTTTTTTGCACTGTTGCAGAGATTCCGCTGACATTTATACTCTTCGTAATCATTGGCAGAGCCAGAGAGAAGGAATTTGTCCCACAGTCTGCGCCGCCTCCGAGCCAGGTTTCTATACTCCTTGTCAAACCAATGAGGCTTAATCGGTCCAACCTTTCGACATTTCAATGGCACAAATTGAGAACACAATAATGTCAATCTCTCTCTTATAAATATCCAACAATCTTCCACAGATGCAGTTTGTGACAGAGACCAATCCAGTTGGCTCGCGGCTCGAGCAAGACCATCGAAGTCCGTTTTCCAGTAGTTGGGAGCTGGTTGCAGCGGATGTGAATACGGCAAAGATAATTCCATATCAGCTATCAGTACTGAGTGGTCGCTAGTAGCCAGGGGCTCCAGGATCCTAACGTCACGCACTCGTTGTTCGTAGCTCGTTAACATCAGGTCGAGACAAGACGGGGTTGAACGTGTTGATATGCGTGTTGGCTGGCATATGTGTTGCGATGCACCAGTTTCAAGTATCAAATCCACGAACTTTGCTTCAACCTCACTATGTCCAGGCATCAAATGCACATCAGGCCATCGTATTCGAGGACAGTTAAAATCGCCCATAAGCAGAAAGTGTGGACGACTCATTTGGGTCCGAAGATGGGGCAGCCAATCCAAACAACGACTCAGGGGACTGCGATAAACTGCGCCCACAAGCAGTTCTCCGCGCCTGAGGCGGATGGAGCACCACAGTAGCTCACACAGGCCATCGTCACTTCGGTAGGTGCTCACAAGTCTCCCACGCAGGGAAGACCGGATGTAAAGTAAGACACCACCGTGGGCATTCTTTAGTCTATCGCATCGGAAACACGAGTAACCGTTGAGTTCAAGTTCTTGGGTGTATAACTCTGCGTGCAGCCATGTCTCTGCGAGTCCCACTACGTCTGGCCGCTCAGACGCAACGAAACAACAAAGCTCATCGCGCTTATTCATAATACTGCAAACGTTTGTGAAGGCTACTCGCAGGCCGCAGCAGGAGCCACCGGGCGTGCTTGAAGTGTGAGCAGCCTGTTTATCCTGATTCGCGAATGGTTGGAAACCACCCGAAAATTTACGATACGAAGATTTGTTTCCCCCTCACCAGTGCGTCTTTTCAGCTCAATGATGGCAGACTTGAGCCGCTCCCTGTCTACTGGGTCCAGGTCGGGACGAACATGGATCTTCAAACCTTTCAGCCTACTTAGGCGAGACATGATAAGTCTTGGACTGGCTTCGTCCACAAAAGTGATTCTCATAGGCCGATTTTGTTGATCACCTTGCTTTCCAAGACGGGTAATCTGCCTCACTTTTACCGAGTCCTCACCAGCGTCGAAGAGTCTATCAATTAGACCCTGTAAAAACTCAACATCGTGATCGTAGCGCACTTGGGGTGATGGATCACTGGACTCCGGTGCGTGAAAGATCACGAGATTATAACGCCTCTGGTCGGACGAGGTTGGCCTTGCAGGGCGAAGTATGCTACCAGCCTCAAGTGGTTTGGCTAATTGTTGACTTACAGAACGTAAACGCCCAACGTTCCTTCGTAATTTCGTCCTCTGATCTTTCCACTGGTCTTCAGCACTCAGACTTTCACCTGCTGGGACATCAGTGTCCGGTGGACACAACAAAGGTAAACAATTTAGCCCAGGTGCAACTGGGCTTCCCACAACGGTTGGACTTCGTGTCAGTGAGTTTGCACGGGTAGAGGAGGACGACTGAGCCGAAACCTGAAGGCTCTTCGCGCTAGGTTGTTGGGCCAAACACACGGAGCTGTTCGCAACGAAACGCTGAGGACTACACGTCGGCTTTACTCTTTCTGGCTGTATCTGATTTCGGCAATTTTCACATATAGTTTGGACGAAATCGTGTTGGATCTCGCGAAGGCGATGAAAATGCTCAACTGATAATCCAACACATGAAATATGGTATTTAACTTGGCAAAATGCACACGTGAGGGCATTTGCACGGTATCCGACTAGTTTGGAGCAAGTACCACAGGATGACTGCTTCGGCATTGCGAATAATCCGAAAACAAGATGGCGGCCAATTGACGAAGAAAGTGGCGATAGCAAGATCGCCGAAACCAAACGATGAAATACAAGTATTTCTGGTCGGAAATTTCAGAATCGGAAATGAAACTGAATTGTAGCTCAATTTCCACGAAATACTTCCAATGAACGCAGAAAGTTAACACAAAGTGATCTTGTCAACACAGCCAAAAATAACCGACCGGAGGACGCTATCCGCTTT
>OX104064.1:1062052-1212344 GCA_944474145.2 Dicrocoelium dendriticum
GTCAGTTGGACGTTACCGTAGTGCGATGGTGAGCGTGCCAGGTCGGTCCAACGAACTATTCTAGGTGGTACATTTCTCGCCTTTCGAGGCACTGGTATCCGACTAGTAAATGTTTGGAGGCCAGACAAACGCCTTAACGTGCGCACATTGTTACAGATCGGTCAACAGGCATAACTTGTCCAAACATCATAGGCACTATCGACCGATATATGATGCTTATCGAAACCCCGCCTACCAAACTAGAGCTTTGTGCTCGTTTTACGACCCAATCCACGAGACATTAACTGTGCTTTTTCACTGCGACCCTCTCCGTAGACGATGCAGCTTCGAGTGTCGGCCAAGTCGGTGTTACTTATACTCTCAGTCCGCGAGCTAAAACTGCTGTGGTTGATCGGATCCCAATGGGTAAGCGGATGTGCGGCGTCCGACTGGCTGGCTTGTTCGAAATTTCGAAGTCGCACGCAGACAAGAGGTGCCTGTTTGTCAATACGGCCTACGCGCCCACTGTAGTGCTGGCATGGGATCTGATCGCGTAAGTACGGAACTTGTCCAATCATGTGCTGATTCTGTATGGCCAATACTGTAGGCTCCGGTAATGCTAACGGTGAGCGGTTGATTCATTTGTGTGCAAATGCTTGCATATTTCTTGTTAGCACCAACGTCCGACACAGCACCCGCCGGTAGTGACATGACGCCAAGCAGCATTAGACCAGCTTTGGACACAAATCAATGGCATTTCGATAAATGACCGCTGGAGAGGCTGCGTCCGAAACTGTCGCCCGATTTGCAACACATGTGTGGACAGTGACCATGCATTTGCATGCCCTGATTTGCGGGTGCGTTTTGGCGACGCCCACGACGACATCAGCCAACTGGCGAAGCCAGATGTTCTGAGTACGCGGAAAGTACGCTAGGATTCTGGTTGAGCAAGCGATCATTAAATACAATTGAAAAGCACTGGTCGTATTTTCACTAGACTTTATTGGCAGTAGGTAAATTCGCATGTGGCAAATCGAATAGCCAACATGGCCATTGGGTCTCCACTCAATCTCGGGAAATTATGTTTGCTCGCCGGTACATTCTGACTAAAAGTGAACACAACAAGACTCACAAACACTGGCTAACACTGCATGCGGAGCAGCTCCTGAACGATACTACAACCTACCAATGCATTGAGAACGACCCATCGTTACAACTAACCAACAAAATAAACAGAGTGTTGGCGAAGCTTAAACAGTCGAACGAAATATCGGAAGAGGAACGAGAAAAAATGAGGGCTCGCGACTCGAACATTGCACAACTCTATGGACTACCTAAAGTACACAAGGATGGAGCACCCTTAAGACCAATTATGTCACTTCCAGGCACGCCCACCTACTATCTGGCAAAGGAACTATGGAGGCGCCTCAAGCACCTAATCAGTAAATCGCAACAATCCATAAACAATGCTCAACAATTCTTGACGAAACTCAAAGACCTACGAATAGAACACGATGAAACCATGGTATCCTTCGATGTGACCGCCCTATTCACTTCCGTCAACTTACAGCTGGCCAAAGAAATTATCGCAGAACGTCTGGACAACAGCGGAGGGAAGATTGGGAACATGACGACCAGAAGCGTATGCGAACTTCTCAACTTATGTCTCTCAACTTACTTCGCGTTCAACGGAAAAATGTATAAATAAGTGAAAGGTGCACCTATGGGATCACTTGTATCCGGACTCATCGCAGAGATTGTCATGCATAAATTGGAAGAGGATCTACTACCAATGATTAATCCGAAACTTTGGGTTCGCTACATCAATGATACCTTTGTGATACTCAAACGTAGCCAAGTATCGGTGGCACAACAACTGCTTAACAACGCTATGGACGGCATACAGTTTACCATGGAATCAGAGAAGGAAAACAAACTTCCTTTCTTGGATGTGTTAGTAGCCAGAACAGTGGACGGCGAATTGCAAACCTCCGTTTACAGAAAAAGCACGCACACTGAGCAGACTTTGAATTTCAACAGCAACCACCCAAGGTGTCACAAAATAAGCTGCGTGCAGACACTGTTCCATAGAATGGCAACTCACTGCAGTACGACAGAAGCGAAACGGGCGAAAGAAAAGCACTTATTCAAGAGATTTCAAGAGGATCAACAACCGTTGTCCGAAAGAACCTAATCCAACACACGGACAATGAACACCATGGTCAATATTAGCCCAGACTACTCACCCACACCTGTTGCACCAATCGGAATGCAATAAGCCCAACCATATCGCAACAACATTTCCACAGCCAATGACAATGACTCGAGCACAGCCGTTGAACACAAAGGTTCACCAATGAGAACGAGGCAAAATTAATAGCCTCGTATGCCTATATAAGGAACGGAGTGGTTGGTGACAGTATCCATTATTGTGTTTGTTTTCTACCAGCTACTGCTACTTAACTGCTGTCAATCCCGCACGGAAGATGCCACTTTGAATGGTGGTGAAACGTCTGCAACCAAGTTGCCCAGCTCGGAGAACTCCACAACAACTGAGTAAGCCTTCCGAGCTGCTAATATTCCAGATTACCAGGCATTCGCGATAACCAGATTCGTAAGTTGCCAGCCGGGTTTCGTCGAGGTCGCGGCTGCATCCATCCCATCTTTACTTTACGTCCGTTGTTGGAGCACCGTTGTGTTTACTGACGACCCACCGTAGTTGTGTTCCCAGATTTCAAATGGGTCTTTGATTCTGTTGATCTTTTCGCCATTTCAGTTTGTCTATTCAGGAAATGTGTGTCCAAGATATATGCAAATAAGAGCCCAGCGCTTTATGCGCGTAACTTGGGAAGAGTGCATGCTTCTGCTTAGCTGTCGCAGCAATTCAATATATACAGCAGTGTAAGGTAGAGATGCCAGCCATCAACTTTCCTCTCAAAGTTTGCTACTGACGAAGTTATGGAGATCGCGTCCACAGGACACGAAATAACTGTGCAACTTCCATTGGGGTGAAAGACTTATTGACTTGCGGTATGCTGACGACATTGCCCTCATATTTTACAGCTCAGAAAGGTGTCAAGAGACACTGGAGAAATTAGCACAGGCTGTCAGGCATCTCGGGCCATACTTTGCATCCACAAACTGCAAAGCTTTTCCCAAAAATTGACAGGGACCGCCTTCTAATCTGACTGTTCGTGGGAATCTGCTAGATTCCTTTAGTATGTCAACGACCTACGCACTTCTATCAGCGTCGGTAAAAGTAATGGCGTGGTCACAAATCCTAGGGCAAAAGCACCTCGTGCTATGGAGCCGAAGCGACATAAGTCTCTCCATGAAGGGTAGAGTGTACCATACAGCCGTAGGTTCGACCCTACTGTACGGTTGTGAAAGTTGGCTCACTAGATCAGTCGCCAAAAGTAGGCCAGTTAAGTTCAAAGCCCGGTGCCTCCGAAGTTTGTGTCCCATCTGTCGGGAACACTATGTGAGCAACGAGCGTGTTCGACGCCTTGTTTATGACACAGGAAGAGGAAGTGAACCGATCAGTACCGTAATACAGCCCATCAGGATCAAACGGCTGGGCCACTTGTTGTGCATGTCAGACCACTGGCTGCTGTGTCGCGCGTTTTTCTCACGCCGGGCGTGTGGGTGGATAAGGGTGACCAAACTGTGACTTAGTCAAGAGCAATAAAGGTGCTTGTTTCGAACTTGGCATCGAATCGAACCCCTACGCCCAATGATTGGATTCCATAGACGATGAACACGTTTGGCTGAATTCACATGTTGCAATTTCTAGGGACCGATCACAATGGCAATTGTGTGGTGAGTTTCTTTGTCCCTCTCCCTTCCTCTTAGCCACCTCCTCCAAACACTATCCTTGTTCTTTGCGGCACAATATCCAGTTGCCAGCTCTCTGAAACTATGCCTATTCGATATTGCTGGCTAAACGGGCCTGCCTCTGTTACGCGTTTTTCTTCCCTTGTTCATATGTATTGAGGCACAATAGATAACTTGTTTTTCAGTTTTACCTACTAAATTTTACGATTGTTGAATGCTCAGTTCCAGGACCCTTGATTACTAGTAGATACAATTGTGCGTTCAACATATTTTCAGCCACGTCGTGGGCGTGCACATAACATCTGGCATGCACCTACCCGCACCTAATTAGCTGCTTCCCTGTCGGTTCATGTCCTACCTGTCTCCTTACGCGTATACACCCTAGATAGACACCTGTCATGTACCAGTAGTTTGATTACCGAACGGTCGTTCTTACTTTTGCTGGTGTTTGTACCCTATTGTGTACAACACATGCGTCGCAGCTTACAGACCTACGTCACGGAATTACAGTTACATACTCCTAATGTTTACTTGTCGGATCCGACCTTATCTCTTACTGCAAGTACACGCGTCCAGTAGAAAATATGGTCTACAAACTTTTCGGTCTACTGTCTGCGATGTTTAACTACACAGAATGCCAGAAACCGAAGCATCTCAAACACTCACTCGGTGATCGGTGACAACGTTAAGTTGTTTCCTTGGAACTTCAGTCTCAAGACAAATTAACAAAAGTGATAAATGACCTGGTTAAACCATGGAGCCAGTATAAAACGTCTTCATGCTTAGACTCAAATTTGGTCGAATTACACAGGAATCATTGGAAACTCTAGACAGTTTTGTTGGTCATCTCATTCACGGGGTAAGACTGTACGAGTATCCAAACACTACGAAAAATAAAATCTATAGCGTCGTCCCAGTGCGACGGTTGGTAAATGGAATCACAAATAGCCGAACTCGGAAATGCCTACATTCAAAGACGCTTTTATTAGCGTGATTTCTATGTATGTGGTGTTATCAGAAGGTACATGCTAATGCTACTAGGATGTAGACACAAAATGTCTATAGTTAGTGTGCAGTAAAGTTTATAAATGAACGTAACAATCACAAACTAATGTCTTACTTCTCGGCAGTCCGCTAGGTAATGCGTTGGTTAGGAAATGCCTGTTTTGACATACGGTTGTGCTGTACTGAGTTCTCTGAAAGTGGTGTGCTCTATCTCCGTGTGTGCACAAGCGTGTACGAAAGAGCGCGCGTAAACGTGTGCATGATTTTATATTGAACAGACCTTTTACTGGACTCGGAGCGTTCCTCGTGGGCGTTTGAATTGATATCAGCTAGTGTGGTTAAAACCGATGGTGAACCGATTGATTAACACTGCTAACGATCGGCGTCCGCAATAAAGCAAGGCTTCTATACTACCAAATTAACTTGGGATAAGATTTTGACCTTAGCTCGCCAAAAGAGCTTAATTGCGAACAATTTAATGTTTCGCTATGGAAGAAGACATACAGAAGTTTGCCAAGATCTAGCGCTTACCAGCTAAATCCCAATCCTCACAGAAAAGGTTTCGCTGCGGCAGCCCACTGCACAAGGCCACTTTCGTCAGTTGTCCTGTCTTAGAAATGGAGTATAAATGTGCCGTAAGCATGGAAAGTTCGCTCGCCCTTCTCGTTCAGTACGCGTTTCGCAATTGCATTCTATCGATTGCCTATCTACTCAACAGGTAAAGTCATCTGAAAATGTATTTTCTATTGATAATAGTGGTACCATGTTTCACTATAGTATCCGTTGTCTAGAGCATAAACTCCTTGTGCCGGACATTCATACCATTGTCAGCAAGTGGATCTAGCCAAACGTGTTCATCGTCTTCTGGAACCCAACCAGGGAGCCGTGACGCTCCAACCGCGGCCAGCTCCGAAGTGAGGGTCTTCATTCCTCTGGACCAAGTCATCGCTTGGCCACCTCTCCTCTTCTTCCATCCACATCCCCGGTGAGCAAACAACGCACGTCGTGGAAGTCGGTGAGCTGGCATGCAAAACAGATGGCTCAGCCATCGGAGCCTGGTGCGTGAAATGACGGTGCTGAATGGTTCAGTTCCTTTATCTGTGCCGGAAACAAGGAGTCGAACACGCTCGTTACTCACGCGGTGTTCCCACCAGATGTGAGTCAAACTGCGAAGGCACCGATGGTCGAACATAACTAGTTTCTTCATGTCCGTTGACCTTAGGGGCCAGGTTTCGCAAACATACAGTAAGGTCGAACGTACCGCTGCATTGTAAACTCTACCATTCAGAACGAGAATGATGTCGCGCCGCCGCGATAGGTGGCTTAGATTAGCAAAAGCACTTCGAGCTTTTGCTATACGGTTCGTGATCTTGTCTTCGATCCCAAGGGCGCTGATACAACTTACCAGGTAGTTGAATTTCTGAACGACTTCTAGCAGATCCCAACGAAGGGTCAGCGCAGGAGGCGATCCATACCCAGCTTGGAGGAACGCTATGCATTTCGACAGTGCAAAGCAAAGCCCGAAGTCGCTGACAGCCAGGGCTAATCTATCCAGCGCGGCTTGGCACGTCTGGGAGCTGTCGCAGATGAGGGCAATGTCGTCTGCATACTCCAAGTCAAGAAATCGTTCTCCTGGGAGTAGCTCCACACCTTCTATGTATTTCCTGTAAATGCAATCTCCATGACCTCGTCAATAGCGAAGTTGAAGAGGAAAGGTGACAGCGGGCATCCTTGTCTCACACCACTGGAGATATTGAAGGGTGGCGACAGCTTGCCGTAAACCCTCACTGTGCCCGAGTTACGTACGTATTATTCTCGGATAATATTTACATTTTTCTCGGGCGCACCTTTCCTGAGTAGACATTTCCAAAGGGCACATCGATCAACCGAATCGAAGGCACCTTTGATGTCGAAGAACACGACTACGGTGGGACGCCAATATGTGTGACGGTGCTCTAACAACTGACACAAGGTGAAGATGTGGTCCGTGCAGCCACGACTC
Organism: Dicrocoelium dendriticum; assembly: GCA_944474145.2. NCBI lineage: Eukaryota > Metazoa > Platyhelminthes > Trematoda > Plagiorchiida > Dicrocoeliidae > Dicrocoelium > Dicrocoelium dendriticum. Next base: position 1,068,873 of record OX104064.1, read on the forward strand.
CGACGAAACTCGGCTTGCACCTCACGAATTTGGATTTCACGAGCGCCAGTCAGTCTGTGAAGAATTATGGAGGTGAGTAATTTGGAGGTGATGGAGATCAGACGGATTCGTCCATGGTTGCCGCATTCCGAGCGCGAGCTTCCTTTGAAGATGGGAACAATAACGGAGCGGCTCCAGTCGGTTAGGACAGTCTGCTGCTCCCACAGTTCCACTAGCAATTCCTGTAAATCATCATCAAGAGTAGAGCCTCCGAATTTGAAGAGCGCTGGAGGAATATCATCTGGTCCCGCGGCTTTGTTTAACTTCAACTGTTTGATCTCACGTTCGACTTCTGAGCGAGAGGGTGGATCCAAAGGGACAGCCCACGGAGCAGGGCAATTACTGGACGGCGAAGAATCGAACAATTCCGGCCGATTAAATTGCTGTTTAAAATGCTCAGCCCAACGCTCCAAACGTTTTGACAAATTGTGGATAGGCTGTCCACTCTCGTCACGTATAGTTTCACTAACACCAGGTCTCCTGCTACCCGTTTCCCGTATCAGACGGAATAACTTATGATGGTTGCCAAGCGCAGCGGCCACTTTCATCTCTGATGCACAATGAGACCACCAAGATTCGCGGTCTCTCTTAAGGCTAGCACGGAGTCTCGCCTGGAGCTCATTGCGAGTTTCATTGTGTTCGCTTCCAGCCGGGATATGCCGGCGAGCGTCGATACGTTCCAGAGTCCGCAGAGACCCAATATCCATGTTGACTATTAGACATATCACATTAGAATTTGCTTGCTGCTAGTAAGGTCTAGCGAACATGTGACCAGTGACCATCAATTGTCTCCAGTGAGCGCTTACTCAACTCGCATGTAAGGGTACTTCGATACGCATTCAGAACAGCTGGCTTTATCCGTTGGCTGGTGTCAATGCGCTCACAGCGTCGTCTTGGACGTCTGCCAAAACGCACCCGCATGTCAGCACATACAAGTGCATGATCGGTGTCGACACATGTGCTCCAAATCGAGCGACAGTTCTGGATGCAGCCAGCCTAGCGGTAACTGATAACAATGTGATCGATCTGCGTCCAAGGCTGGTTCGAGGCTGGTGGGTGCCAAGTCACCCTCCGGCGGGTGCTGTGTCGGAAGTTAGTGCTCGCAAGAAATAAGCAGGCATCTTCACACAAATGAAGTAACCGCTCACCGTTATCATTACGTGAACCTACACTGTGCTGACCGCCCAGATGCATTTTGTCAGTGGATAACTTTCCAACTTGTGCCTTCAGATACCCCACCAGCACAACAGTGTCCGTGTTTCTTCTGTGGCGAAGGAGCTGGGTCAGTTGGCGATAGAAGTCGTTCCTTACCGAATCATCGCTACAGTTTGTGGGCGCGTAGGTGGCGATGATGAATAGACACCTATTAGCCCCGCGCCACTTCGAAGATTTGAACGAGCCAGCCAAACGGACCGCACACATCCGGCTACTGATTGGAATCCAATCAACCAGAGCAGCTTCAGCCCGGGGACTCATGGCAATGCCAACACCAGCTTGGCCGGTGCTCGAAGCTGCATCGTCATCGGATAGGCACAATGAGCAAATACTGTTTGCGTCAACTGAAGGGGATCGCAGAGTGAGCACAGAGCTGGAGTCTTGCAGCCGGGTCTCTGATAAGCAGCAGATATCGATCGAGATGGTCTCCAATGTTCGGGCAAGTGCTGCCTGTTGACCGATCTGTAGTAATGTGCGTACATTGAGGCATGCCAATCTGAAGGAGGATCGAGGGCTCCAAATGGAAGCCGATGAACTGGAATGGACCGCTTGGTTGGACATGGGCTTGTCGACAGGAGATGAGTGACGCTCCGTGTTAGCATGTGAGTTGACATTAGAAGATAAATGCCCAGCAAAGCATGTTGGGGGAAAGTCAGGAATCGAGGGGTTGAAAACTGGGGGGGATATAAGTGAAGTTGGAACGGGACAGTAAGAGAGAAAAGCGTAAGAGTGGGAATAAGAAGACGGGAAGACTTGAGCAGTGGCGTCCAAACCCCTATCCACCCTGCTCGATGCAGCAGATAGGGCACTGTTGATCATCCTTTGCGGTGTCCAGAGCATCAGAAATTTGTTTGAACTGAGATTCATTGTATCGCGTGAGCAGGATGCTGTCAGGTTTAAGGAATAAGGTGACACCCTCATTCCAACCCCCAACTTGGAGGACCAGGAGGTTGAGTTTGTCTGGCCCCTAACCATTGACCAATCTTCTGTGAGTGACCGTGAAGGTGCAAAAGCACCACCCAGCATAGTTCAATGGATCGCTGAGACACACAAACCATTGCACCACGGTAAGGTCCGGCCTCATTGCGATGGCGAACGCAGCATGAAATGAATCGGAAGAGAAAATTAACTGGGTAAAACAACCAGCATCAAAAACTTTACCATTTTGAGCATCGCGCCGGACCAATAGTTGGATCCGAAACAGATCACGTAAATGGATCCTCAAAAGAGACGAGATCTGGAGGCAACATTCTCTAAGCCCATGTGGTACCAAATCGCGGAATTACAAAAAATTAGAAACTACTGCACGCCACTTGTTAGGGCAAACAAATACGAATGACAGGTTCAAATGGTACTCATGTTTGCGACACCAAACTACTATACAGAAATGTGATGACAAAAGAAACATTAAGCTCGGAATACCGCCAATCAAGTCGGTCAGTTGCCTTATAGCTACTGCTGTGGTGGTCGCGAACGTTCTACTCCTGAAATTTGGCTCAGTGGCTTTAAATACCATGGAACCTTCGCTCTATATACTCCAAACGAATTTCGTTGGCTTATCCAACGTCACTTTTACCCCAGCAGCTCTTGCAAGCATCTTACAGTATCTCCGGGAATATAGGGCCCCTGGAATCGACATGATTGCTCGAAAGTACTGAAAACCCTTGCTCCCACTATAGCAGTACCACTTGTAACGTTTCTCCATGATCTGCTTGACTCCCTTGAACTCGACTCTGAGTGAAAACTCACTAAATATACAAAAGAGGTATGCTATCCGAGCCTACCAACTGCAGACCTACCTGTTTTATCAAAAGTGATGGAATAAGTAACCGTGAATGTACTGACGTGAGACTGAATGTCTACAAACAATTTTCATTGCCAAACATGATTTCAGATGCAAAAGATTTTGCCTCACCAGTTTGCTGCTTACTAGGGAACCATGAACCATGATGGCTGGTGAAGCAGTCCCCTTAGATGTGATTTACTTAGATTTTTCTATGACAGTCGACGCGTTCAATCAATTTGTTCTCCTCCAAAAGCTTGTTGCTGAGCTATCAACGGCTCCATGTTAATCTGCGTTGAAGACTATTTACATGACAGAGCAATCAAGGTAAGAGTAGACGACACTTACTCCGAAAGCCTGTGTATAACTAGTGATGTAACGCAAGGATCCATCCCCGTCCTACTACTGTTTTTAGTCAACATCAGTGACCTTCCAGCAAACATTCTATTCCCGATGCAAATATGCAGAGACAATGATAAAATATGGAGTGCAATTCTCTCAGTGTCCGACCGTTTCTATCTTCAGTGTGATCTGACCCGGCTTAAGGTATGTGCAGAAAGAAACCAGCTTCCACCAAACCCTGCAAAGTGCCACCTACTGACCGTACGTAGCAGCTTCGGCAACTCATATCTTTTGGGACAACAGGCCCTGGAACAAGTGACTATAGAACGCGACTTAGGTAGCATCGTGCAAGAAATGCTTGGGATATCGCTCCAATGTCCAAAAGCAGCAAGTGTGGCGAATGTGAAAAGGTTTTTGATGCGAGCCCTCAACAAGTTTAAGGGACGGCTAGTACCGTTGCTGATTAATTCTTATCCTCGTCCTCACATGGAATATGCAATTCAGGTCTAATGTCTATGGTTAAAACAAGGTGACGCAAAACGGCCGGTAATTATCCCTTTGCGCGGGTCACCGCCTCATGGAATCGGCTTCATTATCGAGTTTCCATTCTCTCAGCAATACACCCTCGGACAATGATCTGTTGAACAAATCCGTCACGGTAGGTGAGATGATGACCCACAAGAATTTTACAATAAGCTGGTGAAGTCCATCGGATCCGGCAGGTTTTCTGCCATCAAGACTGGTGAGTAGACTGCGGACATCCTAGACACTGCCTTCCAGGCCATCGAGTTCAATAGGGGCTGCACATGCCTAGCTTGGCATAGGTGCATGCGCAATTGATAACACGGAAACGAGGTGCTCCGCCAATGCAAGCGCACTTCTCGTACTTGAGGTCAGAACCTGTCCGTCAGTGTTCGCTAGCACAGCTACGTCAATTGCGGATCTCAGACGTCGGTTCACGTAAGCAAAAATCTGCTTGGGGGCCAGCTTCGCTAAAGTTGCTAGCCGCTCTTCAAACTGCCGACTCCTTTGCGCTTTTGCGCTGTTGCTTAGCTGCCGCTGCCTACTATAGGCCTCATACTCGTCAGCAGAGCCGGATACAAGCCGTTTGTTCCAAAATACGTGTCGCCGACGAGTCAATTGGCCATACTTTCTGTCGTACTAAAGTGGTTTTCCTGGTACAGCTTTCCTATATTTGGGGAGTAAGTAACCTAACGATTACACACCTTCTTATATAACAGACCAAAGATTTCAAAAGAGGAATCCTGCGGTAATGACCAGTCCACTTCAGTGGCTGCTTGATTGAGACCTTCCAATTCCGCTATCCAGTAATTGCAGGGCGACTCCAACGGAGGCTAGTAGGACAGAGGCAGCTCCAGGTGGTCTAAGACCATCAAGTAGTTGCTATTTGCCAGAGGCTTCAGGATCTAAATTTCATGTAGATGTTGCTCGCAACTGGTTATTAGTAGGTCAAAGCACAAGAGAAATGTGATGTAACGCGCGTCGGTTGGCAGACGTTTTGCGCTGCTGCAGCCTCAAATATCATCTCTATAAAATTGCTCCTCGATTTTACAGTGCCTGGGGAGAAGTTTGGCCTGAGGCCATAATATTCAATAAAAGTTAAAATCGCCCATAACCCAAAATATAGGATGCGGTTGCCTTCGTCGTTATCTGTAAACCGCTTTAACTTAATGATAACAGGTTTCAGTTGCTCTCAGTCCGACGGATCCAAATCAGGACGAATATGGATCTTTAGATCTCTTAGCCTACTGAGGTGGGATAGTACTACCCTCGGACTCGCGCCATCTACAAAGCTGACTCGTAGAAGTTGAAACTTGCCCTCCTCACTCTGCCCAAGGTGGGTGATTTGCTTCACCCTCAATCTCTGTTCACCCACGTAGATGAACCCATAAAGCAGGCTCTGTAGTACTTAGGCATCATGATCAGAACGAGCCAGAGGATTGGTATTCCTTGAGTCAGGGACATAAAATATCGCAAGATTGAAACGCTGATGCTCTCTGGCAGTTGCTCTCTCCTTGTTATTTCGTTATGTTTACCATTCGCCTCCTCCTCTTGAGTTATCACACACCGGTTTGTTAATGCACGTCAGACGCAACACAGCCGCAGACAGAACAGCTGAGTCTCCAGAAACTGATGAACATCGCCCTGGAGAGCACGTAGCCGGCAGATAAGCGCGCTCGTCCTGACATAGGGGTGGCTCAGTTTCTGAATCATGAAAAGAACTCACGAGGCTCGTCGTTATGGAGTGCTTAGTCCGTCTTACTTGCTCGCGAGTTATCTCGACTGCAGAGCATCGCACTTTAATCTGACACCTTGTACACACTTCTTGGACAGAATCTTGCTGGATAACAAGCAGGAGTTTAAATTGGTCAGAAGACAAACTGATACACGAAATATATATTTTAGGCCGCAAAAAGTGCATGTACCCGCGTTTACGCAATGACTAACAACTGTAGAAAAGCTCCACAGGGAGTCAGCTTAGCCATGTCAAAAACAGATACCGATCAGGGTGATGATGATTCGCAACAACTACAACAAACTAGTACACGTATTTTGATAAAGTACTGCAGGATCACTAACAATACTGAATTATACACGAACAATGAGCAAAATGTATTTATCGGTGTACAGGATGAAGTAAACTTGCCTGAAGAATACCGGAACAAAACGCGAGAGAACAGATATTATAGAACGACAGAAAAGCTGCCAAAATGGATGACGATGTGTAACTGGATAATTCAGGACCACAAAGAGTAGTGAATTTTATACTCAGACAACAAATTACGAGTAATGACGCAGAAAAACAGCACAAACTGACCTGGGAGCAGACCGATTCATTTCCAACCGGCCGACGTGACCTTGAACTTGGCATATGCCTGAGACAATATGCTAGGCCGGTAGCCATCGCTCAAGCACTTCTGATTCCTTTGATCATAACAGAGGTTGCTTGGTCAAAGTTATGTTAAATGATTGTAGATGATCTCATTGAATCAATTAGCTGTTCCGAATAGGTTCACCCTATGGTTTCAGTCCTCAAGAAGGAGAGTAAAGTAAAAATATGCAATGTCCTGTGACACCTAAATCGCCAAATCGTGGACGAAACGTTTTTGCCTCCAACAGCGAATAAACTAATTGCCAACTTAACCGGCGACCGATTTTTGCAATATTGGACATGAGGAAGGTTTTCGTTCACATGCCTCTAAGTCAGGAATTAAGGCCGCTGACAACATTGATTACAATGGACGGACTGTCTCAGTACATCATCTTACCAGTGGGCTTGAGTTCAGACACAGCGGCTTGGCAAAACTTTGTGGTTCACTCATTAGCTAATTCAGCTGGTCAAATAACTTACATGGACAACATGCGTATATTCGCTTTGACTCCAGAAGAAAACGATTTATGACTGCACGCTGTGTTACGTTCACTTCATGATTTAACCTACAGTTAAATCTCGAGAAGCGCAACCGTAATGCTGGTTACTGGATCACTATATATCAACTGACGGAATGAAGCCGTACTGACAAAACGCCTGCCATCACCGAGGCTCCTAGTCCGAGATAATGGACTTACTAGGTACAATATCTTATAACCTACGTTACCTACAGGTTTGCACGAACATATCTGAGCTACTGCGTGATCTGCTGATGGAAAAATTGAGTTTGTTTGGATGCATCCTCAACAAAACTTTGCGTAGCTTCCACACCGGTCATAGCGATTTACAACGAGACGTGCCCCACGATTGTCTTTACTGAGGCCTCAAATAATGAGTTGGGTGCCAAACTATCCTATAGTGAGAATGGACATAAATAGTTATTACATAGGCTTGCATAAATTTGTCGGAGGCAGAAGTTGCTTACCCGTCCTGGAAAAAAGAGACCCTTGCCTATCCTTGGGCGAGTGAGAAGCGGAATTTGTTCTTGTTCTCAAGACCATACAATCTTTTACAGACAATGCAGCGTTAACTTGATTACTTACTCGGGGAACAATCGATTTCAGAATAAGTGGGATACATCACTGATACGCAGGCTTGTTAACACAGGATATTCAAATTAAATTCCGTCCAGGGCGTTAAAGCCAGGCGGTGGATGGGCTGTCTCGACTGCCACTCGATGAAAATGAAAGTAATGTGGATGCCGCCGAGTGGTTACTGGTGTCATTCCCTGTGCAGTAAAACAGTTTCCGCTATGAAAAAAGGAAAACTCCATAAGATATTTCAGAAGATGACATACTGCCGCGTTTATGGAGTCCCATTCTACCATTCTACCATTCTACCATTCTACCATTCATAAGATACTAAGCTCACAGGAGTTTTGTCCGTACTACTGGTTGCGTCACGAACTTCCATTTATAGATTGACGTTAAATGTTTCTATGAAACATCTGTAGCTCTTCGGAGATCAATACAAAACCGAGTGCTATGTGCATTTCTTGCGGAAAGCAAGGTTGACGAATGCAACTGGTGGCCCAGAATTCACACAAAAGAGACGAATATGTTCATGACTGCTCTTCATGTTAAAAGGCAGACAAGTTATTAAAATCGGTTTCCTCATTTATATAACGTATTTCCTATCCTATGTGACCGTGTGCCAAGATAGCTCTTGACTTCGTGGGTCTGGTAAATTGAGCGCCTCAGTATTAAAGGAACTGTTTAATGACCACATTCTTTTAGAGTAAATGACCGGAGTTCCATTTGTGCATTAAGTGGACTACTGTCAGCATTATCCGGGGGTGATATACAGGTTCTCCCACTCTGGAGTAGCAGAAATAGTGACGAAGAACGGTCGGCAGTTTGCAAGTTAAGTGTTTCTTTCGTTCCTTCAACTTCACGCTATCCAAAGCTTACGTACAGTTACGCGTGATCCAGCGGCATTTGGCATGGTAGAGTCTTTCAACTGATCCCAAAAGGAGAGTATCCATGCTATTCGTTTACCTTGTATAGGTTGGAAGCATGCAGCTCTACAAGCACTGTTTCTATAGTGAGGCACCGACAATTCACCAGCTGAACTCGTTTCGGCGTGTTCTTCGGATTTATTTGAATGCCTCAATTCCAACTACTTCAACTAACTTCGACGAGGTAGATTGTCGCCATCGATATCAGACCACTTACCGGAAGCTTACTACTTCACTACTACCCGGAACATTTGTGTACGTGAAGGTAAACGCTGCGTTCAATAGATAGCTACGCCGCCAAATCCGACTAGAGTAAAAGGGTGCATGTGGGTCAGTCACTTAACGACGGGAATCTGGCAACACAGTTAACGCAAAGAGGTTATTAACAAATAGCAGACGAATGGAGCATACGCCACTGTCCTGCATTAACGGAACTGCGCACAGTCCGGAACTGCGCCGGACAGACCGAGAAACAAGGCCACCGCATCGATATTGTTTCGACGTGCCACATGTCTAAGCCAAAAGGTGATATCTTGTATTCACACTATATATTTGGCCACGTCGTAGTCGCCGGTCTAGGAAAACCCTGCATGCCTGCAGATAATCCCAGAAACGCACGTACACGCACATGCTTAGCTGCTTCCCTGTTGATCCATTCTCTACTTGTTTCCTTACCCGTACGCACCCTAATAAGATACTTGTCATATAGCAGTAGTTTGATTACCAAATGGTCGTTCTTACTTCAGCTTATGCTTGTGCGGTTTTTATAAAACAGACACTATATCAAAAATAGTGCCACTTTAAAGCTTTCAATACTGCAGCGTATGAATTCCTGAAATCGACGGGAAAAAGATAGCTGCAACATCAAATGCTATTGTCATTAAAAAGCTGGGATCGGACTTCTACAACGAGAAAAGACTTATGAAAAACTATATATATATATATATATATATATTCGTCAGCTGAACTTTGGCTCATCGAACTACGGCTGTTCCAACTTAATTATTGATCACCGCACCTCGCAAACTCTAATCGGTCTAAATGTGCTACGCCAGTAATAGCTTGTCAGCCCAGCTTTAGTGTTATTTATAATCGTAGCTGCCTTACAAGGACCGTCGCAAAGAAATGTCTTATCGGCTGATTTATGGTTACACAAAATTCCATCAGGTGTGTCATAAGTTAGGGTGTGTTTCTACTTATATTTGGGAGCTTAACTACTTTCATAATCATTTCCAAGTATTGACAAGCGCACATTTCTTAGGGTTGCTGCTAGTTTAACTTGTCAATGATGTGGAGTCCCTTAAAATATGTGTACTTAACTCTGCCCTTCATGCAGCGGCGTTTAGGCAAATAAGAGGTATGCAACAATTTGACGATGCATTCTCTATTTTTGCACTAAACAGTCATAATCACTGGGGTCCCACATAGAAAGCGTTTAATTGTCCGTAAATTGATTACAGCTTCACACCCAAATGTCATGCAAACTTTAAACCCAGTGGGGTAATAACAACCAAAATGCACGTCGCCACAGGTAATACACATGGCTGATGAAATCCCAGAGTCATAACAATGGACGAGTGGTGTATGATAAAAGCGCTTTCTATTAAATTATCAATTTTAGTGGACTCAACATAGATTTTGCAATCAGACATGACCTAAGGAGCCTAGATCTCCACACGATTGTATGTATGAATCAATGCGTATGAGATTTTGGAAACACGCCGTATTCTTACATGATGCTACTACCAGGCTAACAGAAGTTAGACAATGAAATGGCAATGAGTCCGTTCTGAGGTCATTATCTATCCATCGTCAGACTGTGGGCTGAAACAACAAGTTACAAAAGCTTTCTACTGCTGAAATAGTCGATGGTAGAAAGTTCTACGGCAATTCGGTCGGCTTTGCTTCAATATCAGTTTAAGCGACGTCCTCTCAGGTTGTAATTCGAATTGAGCGGCGAGCAGCTTAAAATGATGGCTGTATTAGCAATGCCGTTAATGAACAGCTTCGACCATCAAGCACGGTTATTCCAAGGCTACATAGACTACCAAAAACGCATAAGCCCACTGTTCCCCTTCGGCCCGTCTTGGACAGGAAAAACTCACCGTACCGCTCAATCGCTCGGCGGCTGGTTGCGATTCTTGCACCTACTCAAAAGCGGATTGCTGTGCATAGTCTGAGAAATAGCCTTTAATTCGCCGATACCATACGGGATGCAAACTGCACCAATATAACCACGTGTTCGCTGGATGTTCACTGTTCACCAACGCGCCACTGCTTGAGAATATTAATTACCTTTGTGAGTGTGCTGATGCAAAACATATAAATGTGAGTATGCCCAATGTGCCCCTAAATAAATTATTACCCGGATGCACATTTGATGTTCATTTTTTCTATGATCTGAGCTGTTCAACAGGTCCCTTTCCGCCGGTTCATTGCCGAGTGACTGGAAATGCGTAGTGGTGAAATCGATTACGAAAGGCGGCAAGATGGACTACTACCGGCTGATATGCGTTACCTCTGTTTTGACTAAGACACTCGTAAGATCGTGAAAAGTGGTCTTTTACAGCATCTCGAGTCGAAATGCATCTTGACGTCCGCGCAGCACGGTTCCATGAAAGGTTTGACATGCATCACAATCCTGCTGCTTTCAAGGCACGAATGATTGCAAACGCCAAACCAAGGAAAGTCGCTTGACGTCATTTACAACGACTCCGGTAAGGCGTTTGACAAGGTGAACAATGAGATCCTCCTTTGGAGGCTAAAGATGCGTTAGTGGCCCACTGCACCATTAGATTAGGGACATCCTTATGGGTCAGATGTGGAGGATGCAGGCGGACAACCACTTGACCGAGGAGTATCCCTCGACTATTGGCTTCCCGCAGGGCACAGTCCTTGGGTCCATTTTATTCCTGATCCACATCACCGATTTGCCTTAATTTTCCAGTTCACCTTGCGCGTTGTTTACAGATGACCTTAAGGTATGGAGGATAATTGAGGCGCCCGAGGACTGCGACCTGTTTCATCATGACCTTGACCGCCTCTCCATGTGGTCAGCAAAAGCCAACCCTCTGATCAACCCGGTCAAGTCTGTATTTATGAGCTTGGGTAAAGGTGGTAATGGCCGAGTCTAAAATTTGGCCGGCCAACAGTTACACCCATCGCCATCCGCGAAAGATCTCGGCGTGCTCTCACGTAGTGATTTGAAATCCGTTGAAAACGCGAATAGGCTTTACCAAAACGGAATGCGCATGCTATGGACGCTCAAACGTAGCTTCTGCATTTGGTCTGAAGTGGTTGCCACTTGCCACTTCTCTTCTATTTTCAGACTAATGCTAGAGCATAGCTTATCCGCCTACTGTCCGCTCACCCAGGGCAAGGTGCAAAGAATTGAATGGGTATAGCATGTGGCCACAAGGCTCATTCCCGGTTTACGAAGTGTGCCAAATGAAGACTGGTGCAAGCGACTATGGTTGTACACCCTGTCTTATCGTCCAATGCTGGTTGACCTCATCATAAAGCACCGAATATTACATCTGGATGATTACGCCATGTTGAGGCCGCTGCTTCATCTGCGCATATCAAGCAGAGGACATCAGTACAAGCTTGTCGTACCGGATTTGAAGCATTTCGCGCAAACTCTGCTTCGAGCTAAGGATGGTGAATGCTTGGAACAAGCTGCCTGCAGTACTGGTCGAAGAGAAGTCGGTCTCTCGAAATTTAAGCAACTACTGGACTCGCACTTAACCGACTTGAGATTTCAAGAATAAGCATCATCATAATAGGCAGATTTGCTTATAAGACGGATGCAACTCTACTTTCTGCATATTCTCAATATTCATAATTCAGTATTCAATGTCGAAACGCGTCATGGAGTACATTGATAAGAGACAGCAACATCGAAATCCACAAATGCAGCGTCTAACTGACTAGATAGTTCCATGCCTACCAGCTGTTTCTGCCGAACTTGTTAAACATTTTGTTCCAAGTCCTAACGCAAATGGCATTTTAATCATCTAGAAATACTCTCTCAAAATTCTATGGAGTCCTCATTGATCATCACCAGTAATAAATGCATCTTCCTTTCATCTTAGTCTACTTTCTTGGTCACACTATTGATGGTATTGGTATTTTGCTGAACGTTGATAAATTTGATGTAATAAAACGTCCCCACCTCAAATTCCATGAAACAGTTAAAACTTTGCTTAGACGTGCATTACTTATATCTTCGTTTTATTCCAAACGTCGCATATTTGTTAGCCCCGCTGGTGATCCGAAATCGTTTCACTTTCGAAGAAGTTAGATCTTCCTTGTTGAATACCATGATTCACTTTTACTTACGATCCGAGGCACCGTCGTCGTAAATTCCTGATGCATCATATAATTCCATCGGTGTCAAACTGCTGTTTACTCTCGATAAGGGACAACACCCACTTACATCCTTTCCCCACAACCTCACATCAATCAAAGAGCTATACAGTACATTTTGTCGTGAGATACTCTCTACGTATCCATATATCAGACGTTTTCGACATCTCCTGGAAGGACAAATACTATTTATATATAGGTATTACAAGCTTAAAATTCACTTTACAGACCAACCTGGAAAAGTACTTTCGTAGTTCAGTGGGTCAGGTAGATTTCATTTCGCAATACTCCATTGATATCCGCCATATACATAAACAAGACAACATTGTCTCCGTTACACGCACACGCTCACAAGCTGCTTCGCCGCACACATCTCTCATGGACTCTAACACCGCTACAAAAAAACGAACCACTTTATTCGCAAGCAAATCAAGACCAGATTGGGCTAAAAATCCTATCAAGACATCTGCATACTACCCCAAGTATGTTTGCATGTAATGTTTCCATTGCATTGTCATGACTACTGGTTCCTGCATCCATTCGAAGGACTGTTTCCGAAGCTCTTCATAACATATTGCATCCTGGCATACGTGCGACTTTAAAGTTGATCTCCGAACGCTTTCCATGGCCAGACCTGAACAATAATGGGCAGAGAGTTGCTTAGCTTGCAAGCGTTCAAAATTCGTTTGGCGTATCCAATAGCACATCGAAATGTTCGCAAAACAGACTGCAGATTCGACTATATCCACATCGTTATAATTGGTCCCTGACATATTCCAGTGGTAGTTCTTACATTATGACCTGCTTTGATCATTTCACTCGATAGCCCATAGCCATGCACATTGCGGACACATATAAACAAACCATCGCACGTCCCTTAAACAATAAACAATGATTTATGACGGACAAAATAGCATTACTTGACAGGTTCTGCAAGATAACCGAGGTGGGGATAATAAAATGACTGCTTAAACTGACAGAAGAAAAGGAATTGCTGGTTTGAGGTGAATCATCGAGTTCTCCACGTGAACAAAAGCTACTCTACTCACCGATACATAACGGTGAGGGCTGGTAATCCCACTGCGTTAACTTGTCTTCCGATAGAAACCGCCTATGTTACAGAATGTAAATGGGATAGAGTATAATCCAATTATTTTTTGAAGGCGTTAATGTGGGGGCGTAAATAACGTGAGATGGAAGAGCGTTCCGAATTCTGGATACACGAAGGGAAAGAAGCATTTGCCTGCAATCAAGACAACTGTGGTCAGTTTGAGCTAGTTCCCTCCCAGATTGATATTGTATCTGAATTTCAACATATCGAAACACTTGTGATGAGGGTTAGTCAGTATTTGGTATACCATGATAGGGTCTCCTCGGAGTCACCGGTCTTCGACGCATTGCAAGCCCCGGCCTTACAATCTGCGTTTCTGTAATCATTTCTTTCCAACTGCTCACAAGCTACATAGCACAGCCTAGTCCGGAAAAGCACAAGACGCGTTTCGTCCCATTGGGGCTCGTTAGTGGTGCGCAGTTCCTCGGTTCTCTCCTGGGGGGCGAACCCATGGCCGCTAACCAGCAGCTTCAGCCATTGACCCAGTGGGTACGTCGGCTGGGCTACACATTATATATGTATATATATATATATACATAGACATATAAGGTAGCCTCTCCTAGTTTCTAATGCTATGAACATAGCGTCTAGTGAGAGGAAGTCATGACCTTCGGAGGCTAGCTACTGTCCTCCGCTAAGGCAGTAAGCTGCATGGTGGTGAAAAGTAGGTCGTGCTACATCCCAGTTAGCATGCAAAATGTGTAGCCGAGCCGACGTCCCCCATGACTCAATGGCTTAAACTGGTGGCTAGCGGTCATGAGTTCGATCCCCAGAGCGGGGACCGAGGAAATGCGCACCACTGACGAGCCCCAATAGCGCGCAACGCGTCTGGTGCTTTACCGCACTATGCTGTGCTATGTAGGTTTTAAGCAAATGGGACGAAAACATTACAACTACAATTAAAATATCCTCTTAGTCATTAGTGATCTGCATTTTGTAGGGTAGGTGAAGCAGTCCTCTACCGATTTTCATCCCCCTACATCTTGAAGCTTCGAGAGCATCGGCATCGTGTTTGTGACAAAGTCGGCAGGCCAGGATAGCTACTTCATGTGGGGCTACATGTAGGCAGTTTACATTGAGGGGAAGATTTGTGGCTGGAACTCGTCGTACGTCGTTCGTATGTAGCCATGGAGCGGCCTGGCTGTTCTTGTTTCGGTTTCGGCCTGTTTCTATTAGCCGAAGTAGTTCTGCACAATAACCTCAAGGTCTATTTCCTGTGTGGCTCGTTGTCGCAATTGCTCTTCCAGTCGATATTCATAAGCAGACTGATGTCAAATGCTCAGAAATTTGTCTTTCGGCAAGCTACACTGAAGCCGGTTTTCGGAGGACCATGTGCATATCCATGATTTGGCATTCGTTCTTAAAACCCCACTACCCACGACTCTCAATTGGGATCCCAACATTTTCAAATTTTGATGGAACGAATGGACTGCAACATGTTTTGCACTACCGTTTATCATCCCAAAGCGAAAGTTTTAGCCTGCGGATTTTATCAATACTTTAAAATCGCGATCATGGCCCACTCTGATCCGACGCCCTGGATATATCTCAGCTGATGTTGCTCCATTTGCGTTTAGAGTTCAATTTTTGTATCTTTTACTAGGAGCAGCACAGCTAAGCAAACTAATCTAATCAGACCTTCATTGTCCACTTACGTAATTGGTTTTAGGAAGCTTGTTACGCATTCTTGGTGAACGTTTTGCCCCAGTATCCAACAAGAAAATTACTAGTTACATTATGCTACTGAATAGAATAACCTTATTTTTCTTTTGCTCACCCAAGAGTGCAGTGGAATAGTCGTACTTTCATCCTTGTTTATTTTTGAGTACTCCTATTTTAATTTGTAATGACCCTGTAAAACAATCTTGACAACATGCGTATGAGTAAACATTCCCCGTTCGTACGTCATGACCAAGATTTTACGGCCCAGTTAGATAACAGAACATGGACCGTTATCGCTGACCGTCTGCAACTTGTTTCTATCCCCAAGTCTCACCATTCGATTCACAAGCTTGATGCGCGTGCTCCTGGATCATTTGGAATAATCCTCTCTATGTTCTTCTATGTTCTCGTAGCGCAGTCACCGTACGCTCATTCGATCCGCATTTAGCAGCTCGACGGTGTAATACATCATGCGTGGAATTATCAATTACCATTGAAGTCCTAACTATTCCTAACGGTGTAAACTGTCATCCGTGATTGAACACAAGCGGATAACTCATTCACTTTTTGTCGATTGCCCTTCTGTGTAACGTCATTCGGTACAGACTTCTCGAGCCAGTCCTTAAAGCCACAACTTATTCCAATCCGATGTTTCTCAACGCAGTTGTGAAGGACTTTGTGATCTCTCAATCTGTGTTCAGCGTTGTGTTTATATTCATCTACTAGGTCCCAACCCAGCTGGGCTTAAGATCGATCGATCAACTGACGAACACTGAAACGTGTGGTTGCAAGGGATAACAGGTGACAGCGAACGCGCCAGAACATGCGGACTCACGCTTATCGTTGACTCGGGAAGCTGCATTGCCTGATCATCCCACAAACGCTTGACCTTAAAACTGTACGCCCTCTGCGAACATGTCTCACGTTAAGAGCAAGTGTGAATTATGTCTTAAAGCAGTGAAGACTGGGATAACGTACAGCAAGTGCTTGAAAACGTATCACCCTAAGTGCCTTGGGATGGGGCAGCGATAAAAAGACGGCAAGTCGCGTAACAAAAGCATTTCTGTTCTACCTGTTGTGATGTGTTATCTCAGTTGTCAGCTGTCCAACTTTGCTACTGCAAAAATGTGAACGACTGACAGAAGCAGCGCAGCAGCTGGTGAGCTCCAGCGTTACACCTATGAAAGGAAATGGACCTGCACTTGTATGGGAAAAAACACGCAAATTACCCATTCAGGCCGAAGACGAGAGTCAGGAGTCCCACCTTTACCCCAACGTCTCCACTATTATCGAATCCTTTCTTTGTCTCCCATAAGTAAAAACATGGCCTGCAGCGTGTCCGCTTCAACATTTCTAGAGTGGGTTACACCTAGTAGTTTGCTCGTTATACAGGAGACCCTAAGCATCAGTCAACCAGCCAAAGTGAGGAACCAGGTAACATGCACATCGTTTGCAGCCAGGCACACTCCAGAAGGGTACCGGTAACTATGGTGGCCGGACTGGAGCAAAATGGTGTCGCGGCACGGTTGGCCTCCAGCAGCGCCGTTCACAAATTCACCAAAAGCTCAGGAAATGTGGGCTCCAAAACCAGTTGTTCTCAGGCGCTACCATGATACATTAAACCTTGTGTGCACTAACGTCCGCGAATCCAAATTCAATAAAATTAAGGCTAGGCTGACAGAAGATTAAAATCAATAGAGTTCCATCTGTATGGCACACAGTGTCCATGCTGATCCCACGACATTAAAACGCTTTTCGCGTCACCCAAACGCACTGCACTACGACGAACCTTAGTTACTTCGGGTAACACTAAACTCGGTGGACAAGACAGAGGCCGTTCTGCTGTCTACGAATCGACTCAGGAACGCCTCAACTGGAGTGCGCATACGACCTGGAATCCTGTGGAATGGACGTTCAGCGGATCCCACTAACAGAAAGAGGAACAAAAATGTCAAGCTAACAAACTGTGATTGCTTACGGTGTTCCTGAGCTTACAGATTCCTTTTCCGATGATGCTCAGGCACAAGATAGAGAGCAATGGCACTGCATCCGTGAGATTCTTTCTATCGAAAATGTCGTCGCCACCTCGTTGACAACGATTATCTTATCACCAAACTACAAGGAGTGCAGCCCCAGGCTGTTGGAACTGGGGTTACAATTAAAACTAACAGCACGAACAGTTCTAGTGAATTAGATCAAGTTCCGTAAGTTACTAAGCGAAATTCGTCTGAATGCATTAGGGACACACCCGCTTTCTAATGGCAACTAAGTGGGGGCGCAAATCCCAATAAAAATCCAATTTAGGACCATAATTGTTGACGGTTTCAACAGTAGCCATAACACCCGAAGGCACAGGGCAGAGCACGAGCGCACATCGGTATCCAGGGCATCTTGAATATATACCAAATTTGTTTCGAGTGTCTGCAACCGGTCCAAAAAACGATTAACCACCGACCCTTCATTGGTCGGCGTAACCTCACTTGATTCATCCATCACATCCAATACACTTTTTCTCTCCAAGAAACTCTCAGGCATATACATAAATGCCCAAAGCCTAGTCAGCAAGTTAGTTGAATTAAGACTTTGGCATTTGTCAACAGTTTTGAACCTCATAGCTATCACGGAAACATGGTTGCGCAGTGAGGTACCGGATGTCGAAATCTCGCTAACTGGTATGTCTGTTGTCCGCAGTGGTCGAGTCACCAAAGGTTGTGCGATAGCCCTCTACTTTCGTAACTACCTGCGTTGCGAGCACATGTACGATTCGGAAGCCGACGTACCTGACTCCATTTAATGCATCTTACGGTGGACAGCAAACGACCTTGGCCCAGTGGCTGTTACTTACAGCCCACTATCATCTGCACCTGAGATGCACTGCAAATTGGTGGCTGCGTAGAGACAGGAGACAAACAGGAACCACCATTGCGTTCTTCTCACTGGCGATTTCAACTTACACGCTCTAGAATCCCAGGTAACATAAAGGGAGTAGTGCAAAACGGACCTGCGAGATCTTGTCTTAGGCTTTTCGTTTTTTGGCCACCTTACTTCGCCCACTAGCTTCAGGGGAAATAACAGGCCCTCCGTATTGGACCGGATATTCACTACTGACGAACTCATGATTGTATGAGTGATGAGGGGTACTCCTCTAGGTCGCTGTCATCATGCGGCATTGCATTTCATGTACACTTGCTATGCTGAATAGCGCGAGGACAGCACACAAATGCAATGAATATCAACCAGTTATGATGCCTTAACCCGACTCCTTAAATCGATGGACTGTGGGTTTCTAACGGAGGATGCACCGCATATTTCCTGGGAACGTTTCGTGATGATGGAGCTGAGCAATGCGGGGTGGTATACGCACAAAATCGATCTGACTCAGAGTACCTATACGTATGATGTCCACCGTAAGCACTGTACCAACTAAGTGCGCGCGAACGAAGTAGCCTATAAATAAGCTTGATCCGAGCGATTAACTTCAAATCCTAAGCTTCTGTCAAATCACGTAAACAGTCTCCGCAAGGTGAGAAGTGGATTTCCCTTTCTTCTAACTTGAACTGCTAAAGAAGCGGCGAATATTCTGCAACAACAATATGCATTAACGTTATCTTGCATCCACTGGCCTTCTAAATCTTTGGAAACTACGGTGCTTCCAACAGGACTCATGTATAGAAAGTATACGGCTGACATCGTGATGAGAAACTTGCTATCCTTACGCCTTCAGGGCTTTCCGGGAATTGACGACGTCCTTCCAAAGAAACTTGTTGTGGCGGATAACGTTTTGGCTGAACTGTTGGCGCGTCTGTTGCAGCACTGCCTTGACGAGTAGCACATTCCTGCAGTGTAAAAGCAAGGGATGCTAAATCTCATTTACAATGGGGATAGTCATTCCGACCCAGGTAATTATGGACCAGTGATTCTACTGACAGGTCTTTCAAAGGTTACAGAGGCTATCATTGCAGACGCACTCATGTCTTATCTGAACCAATTTGGTCACCTTGCTCGGCAGCAACACGCTTCCGCCAGAATTGGTCGCGCACCACCAAAGAGACAGCTGGACCGAAACGGTGGATGCTGGTGGAGGAGTTGATGTGGCTTATCTTGATTTCTGTAAGGCATTCGACCGGTTGGACCATCGTATCCTTCTCGCCAAACTTCGAAGGTGTGGTGTTTTTTCTCGCACAGGAGTCTGGAGGTGAGAATACGTGAATCCATACCAGACCAAAATTCACGTCGTATGCGGTGGGTCACTGGGTTCGAGGTGTGGCCTCCTTATCCTCTTAGTCTTCATAAACGAGCTAGTGAGCCAAACTGAGTCAAACTGTTCACTCTGCGCCGATGATAACAAGGTTTAGTGAGCAAGCAGAGCTCTAGAAGACTGTTGCAGCTGCCAAAGATCCTCTGAAACATTCACGGGTGGTCGTTTAGAAATCACATTTTATTAATTTGGCACAATGTATCGCACGCTGTCATGCTGAATACGTGATTCAAGCATGGTACCCATGACTAAAGCCGGATCTCACGGCCTGGGAGACTTCGCAACGTCAGGCGGCCAAAAACGTCAAATGGCTGAGCCACTTATCACATGAACTACGCATCAGAGTATTTGGCATCTTCAGTAGACGTTATGGACGTTTGAATGGTGACCTAATCATGAGTTACCAAATTTTAGACAACACTAAGTACCCGTGCCATTACCTCTTGAACCTGGGAAACTACAAACTGAGAGGTCATCATCTTAAATTGGCAGAACAATGCAGTCGGTTGAAGTGTCGAGGAAATTTCTTATCGATGCGTGTTTGTGACGCATAGATTACCATCTCAGAAGCTGTTATTTCAGCTCCCATGTTAGCCGTGTTCAAAACACTTGTCGACGTTGCAATGGCCGTAGTACACTCTATCACGAAACCCAAACAATCCATACAAAGAGCAAAAATCAAAAGGGAATCAACTGGCCTTCTTTTGTGCCCGGAAACCGCAGACGATAACCTTGGACAAGACATAAAACTAAATGTGAACTGCTCAGACGGAAAAACTGTAACGGGCAAGTTTGCACGTTGTGTTGTTTACTATTTCTTATTAAAATGGTTGCCTTTATTTGCTCGCCTTTAACTGATCATCCGGCGGGACATGTTAAGCTTCGTCATTTTTCTCCACACTATAACACTGACCATTGAACATACAGATTTTTTAAACTCCGTGACAGCAGGTATCACACAACCCGATATGAGCAAGATACCTCGATGTTTCTGACAGTAAATTCTACAAGTGACACTTTCACAAAGAAAACAATACATATCACTCCATCCAAACGATGTGCATTGTCCAGTCCGAGTTACTGCCTGTTAGCAAGTGTCAACAATCATTCTGTTCCTCTCTAACACATGCACTCACCTTCAATAGAACGAGAATACTGTTAGGTCGGTTTACAACTTGCCAGTAAATTCGCGCCCAAAAGGTCCGTGCGGGTTACTAACTAAATGCTGGCGACTTTGAGGGCAAAGATAGTTATCAGAGATACATCGGCAATACATAAGAAATAAGAGGCGAAGGATTAAAAGCGATATCGACGCGAGGAATTTTGAAAGCATGGTTCCGGTGTGCACTGCGAATCCGAGGCTATGTTAGCACTCCAAACTACATAAAGTTGGGACGTCATTACGGCGTATTCTAGTTATGAGCGACTCTCCGTACAACGTAATGGCAAAGTGACTGTCCGTTTTATCTAAACCGACTACACGGCAGTCAGTCATTCACGGTTTAAGGAACCCCTTTTAGCTTTGGAAGCACTAAGAGGTCTAAATAGGAAAACATAGACGGCTATTCTCCCTTGATGTTAATTCCTTGTGTACAAATATCCCCGTTTGGGTAACGTTTGATTATCTGGACGAATACATTGGGAGTAAAGACAAACTATTTGGTTTACCAACGCATAACATGTAGACCTCGTTTTATCTGTGCCATAACAATGTTCGCTTTCATTCTGCTGGACATCTATATGAACAGAAAGAGGAAATCGCAATGGATGCAGTATTGCGTTCCTTGTTGGCTGACGTTTCTGTTACAAACTGGAAAACAGAGCACTGATTGAAATAATTGGACGACTGCTTGTTTTATGAGCCCTACCTTGGCTACCTCATGTGCTTGGCGGTCTACGCAGAAGACCAGGTATGACTGCTGCTAAAATGTAAGAATGCGCATAGAATCCTTTAACATATGATCGGAGTTAAACATAGGCTTAGTCTTCTTAGAGGAACAATTGTCGCTTCCAGAAGACACAAATTAATATTGAACATGAACTGGTCATTAAACCAGTTTTCACAATGTTGTGCCCCTGCAGCAGAAGCAGGACTTTGTTGCCTTACTCAAAGAGCATTGAAAATATGCTTGGACGATACAACTAGGAAATAACGTGTAAAAATAAAAGAATTATTTCTTAACTATGACTAGCCGAAGCCAAACATCGAGAAAAATATGCTGACAGACCAACGAGGTGTCAGAATGCCAACAACAAAAGGAAACTCCGATCAGATTTCACAGGAAACTACATAATAATACATCTTAGTAGAAGTCTCAGAAGTAAAATCAGAAACACGTAGTTTGCAGCATAGCCCGAAGGCTAACTTATCTCTGCATGCCACCTCCTTTGGTGCGTGCCAATTTACTTGTTTCTTTGGGACAAGTTACCTAGGCCGCATCACGACATGCTGCCGAATGCGTACAAGAGTATCACCTGACTTGGTTGGGTCGTGCACTAAGCAACATCAGCACCATTGTGATTGTCGTACATCTAGACGATACTAAACAATTGGTTGTTATGCCAAAGGCTTCCTGTCCGAGCTACCGCGTAAGGGGAGTCTGCGCCAAACCGATCGAATGACGCAAATGTACAGTGACAGATGCGATCTCTATCCGTTTTAACCAGCCTCCCCTACTTGGGCACAAATAAGTTGTGAGGACTCCGGCACTGCCCTGGTTATCTGTCGCGCACTTAACGACTGATGGGATAAGAAAAACTGTGTGAAGAAATCGAAACACAAATGTCACCTCAACTCCCAACTACTTTCACACTACTTGTGGTAACACAGTTTATGTCAGATATTTGAATTTGCTGCACTTAGCCTAATAATGAACCACCGAAAATGAACTTGTTTGCATGACTTACTTTTCATAGGTGACATGGGAATTATTTACCACCGGAGAAGATAGTGTCAAACATACACAGAGCGTTGGTTGAGAAGTAGTCACCAACAAGAAGAGCCTATCGCTTTACTGTTTGCCGTCATGTATCCTATATGCCAAACCTCCCTTTTGTCGACAAGCGGTTCTTTAGGTAATTAAATTTGATGGGATTAACATGAATGTGGGCATTTAAGCTGCATGCGAGTTGAGCACAAACAGACGAGGACCTTTTGGGATTAAAAGTAGAGTGAAAGGCAATGTATCGTATATTTCAACATTTGCGACGTGGTTGGCTGATTCCGCATTTGTAAGGTGTTGGCACAGCAACTTCTCCTAGATGCATCCCTTAACATATCCTTGCATCCAGTGAGCTCATACACAGTTGGCTCCGAAGTAGCAACTGCAGACTGTAGACATTAACTTTGGGGATGATTTGTAACAACGTACCGTCTTATATAACTCTGCAATCTTGACGCAGTTGTTGCAGATGTTTACGCGCTCAACCACCTTAATTTTCCGCTGCGTTACATTATTTTACACGTGCTCGAAATTTCTTACTTACTGATGTCCAGTTAGTTCAAAAGCGTGCTCATCCGGTACGGTTTGTGATCATTGCATCGCATGCTGCAGTCAGTAGATGTGAAGCTGTCTCTGTTGCTCATGCAACCGCCAACCGCACAAACTATTAAGTGATTTTGTACTAATAGCAACAACGATAAATAACCGATATTTTACTGCTACCCTTTGTGTGACTTCCTACGACATTCTGTTATGTCAGCCAGTCTACTCAGCTGGAAGGAACATTCGCATGAACTCGTGGTCAAATACATGTCGGTGTCGCGTGCATTGCTTGTTGCTCAGTCATAGCTCGAACTAACAACTGGACCGTACAACTAATGCCCAGCGTGCCACAGCTGTACATCATTTACAATCATTGTAACTTTGCCAAAAGTTTTCGTAATGGATTATTGCGTGGTGGATGAAGCAAGCATTTTAATCCCAGATGCACCGAACTACTGCAAAGTAAATTAAATGAATAAGTAGCAGCGCTGGCTGTCCGTGATACTGTACCGATTTTCTTATTGTTCTACTCGTTAGGCACCTCGTGGTTCTAGCGCAGAAGTGCACCTACTTGGCCGCGATGACTGAATATTCCAAATTTCATAATTTTTTATTCCTAATCAACCGAAAATTGGGTTGAGTCTTAAGGCTTTACTACTGGGCCAAATCACTGAGCAGAGAGTATGCCTGGTACCGTACTGCTCGATACACCTAGATATCTAGTGCGAAAGGGGTTACGTAGCTAAACTTCAAGCATTCCGGTGACACCCATTCGGCCCCAAGTGATTGCACCTGAGAATAGGTCCTTCCCGCAAGTTTTCAAATACTGAGTGACTGCAACAGCCGCTGCATCCGCAGTTATGTATACAATTTTGCTAATGCTCGTGCAACCAGAGCTACCTATATAGATGCATAAGAAGTCAGAAACATCACCCATGCGCCCGTCATTGCGCATAAACTCAGCCCATTGCGCAAACAGGCTCCTTCCGGAGCAACGGATAAAAATCCGATAATCTTATGCTCACAATGCCCGAGGAAACAGCAAGTTGTTGGTTGGTGAAAAAGGTGGAACAACGAAGAAATGGTGCACTAGAGTAACAAAGTAATGGTTTGACATGTCCCGTAGGATGTCCAGAAGGAGAACTACAAACAGCCAATTACATGGAGGGTAAATAAAAGCGGTTTAATGGATTAACCATAGTGTTCACAAAGAGGCATGCATTAAACAGCCAACTTCGTTTGGGTAATGTAATACGAATAGTGCGGCGTTTGTCACGTTATATCGTCTGTTCACGTACACAGGCGACATCAGGTAACTTAGATGGGTCTGGGCAACGTCAAGGCTTTTGTAATTAATGGTAGCGTAAGGGTGGAAACAACGTAAATTGGGAGTGTTTTTTGGCTGGTACACAATAGGAAATTAAAACGTTTGGCGACCTACTGGCTAGCTGTATTGTGTAGCCCACTTGTACCGCTTGCCACTCAAATTCGTTTTGTGACTGTATTGTAGTAAGAAGTATCAAAAAAGTTGAGGGTTCCTCAGAATCTGCTAGGCACTTACTAGTTTGTCACAGGCCTCGATTCTGACCACTGTACAATCAACGTTTTTAGTCAAAGTTGATATTGAAAGTGAAGCATTCCTTTGACCTGCTGGGTACTTCTTCGTTGTGGAGTCTCGAGCGCTGCGAGATCTTGCTTATGCAATGGTTGCCAGGCCTGGATTGCATATTCCAAATGAAGCCGCACGAATACATTAAGCAACGGCACTCAAAGTTGGAGCAACTACCACAATACCCTCCGCAGCACACCAAAGTTTTGGTTCCCAGTATATAAATCTGCTCAGAGTGTTCTAAGCACCAAAAATTATCTAGGATTAATACAATGGACAATGAACAATGAATTTATACGGGTTAAGAAGTGTTGCTTTACAAGTCCCATTGGATACTTGGTGGGAATATCGACATAACAATAATGATGATAAGGATAGTAAAATAGCTAATACTTTAATATGGAAATAAGGGCTTATCGTTTGCTTCGCTGTAATCCTGCAATCCTCTTAGATTCACAGCACCCACAGTTAACAACAAATACTTCCATGGGAAACTCCAGGTGTAGAATGGAGACGTAGTGTTAAGTGACAAATTGTAAGTGGATGAGTGCTTCGTCCAACCGTTTTTTAAATACTGTTAGTGTCGGTGCAGAGACGACCGATTCTGGGAGAGCATTCCACGGGTGACAGACATGAATGGAAATATTAAAGCAACTGAAGCAGCAAGCATACCGACGAATGTACAAAAGCGTAACTTGACGGCTGCTTTAATTGAATCTGACGTAGGTCTAAACGAAAGTTGGGACGCACCTTGGCCGAATCAAGTTGCAAACGAGGTATCATTGACCCATAAAAAACGAGTAACTGCTGACCTCCCATCGGATCGCGATTCTGAGTGACCGCTTCCACGTCGTTGTCTCTACTCTATTATGTGATGTTCAGCTGATGACAAATGTAGACCAACTTGAAATATAAGGACTAAACTGGATCGGATCGTGAAATAACCATTCCTAAAATTCACGTTCTCGTGTTTAATGAGCATATTGACCCACCAACTCCCGTCACATGTTAACATCATCAGCGAAAAGCAACAACTTCTAGTCGATCAAACATGTAAGCTACTTAATGACTACTTAAAACAAGCTGCTTCAGATCTGATGTCTAGGGGATCACATTCGACATGAATGAGATCGGACAGCACAAATCAAGCTCTAAAATGCAGTTACCAGTTCTGCAGATATTTTCTAACACACCTAGGGTTGGGATCGCTAACTTCATAGCTTTCGAGTCTGCACCACAGCCAGCAGTGGTTTGGACGGTCGACGATTTGAGATAATTAGAGGAAATTGACGTCAATCCTTGTCCATTTGTTGGCGGCGTCCGCTCAATTGCTGCCTGCAATCAGTAAGTTGGTTGTGTCGAAGCGTTGTTAACAGAATCCGTACTGCTCCGGAGCAATTTGGCACCGCTCTCGATATTTGACTAAAGCCTCAGCGATGATTTCTTCCATCGCCTTTGATAGTAAAGATAATAGACCATTTAGCGATAGTTTGTGGTTTCCAAGTAACTGCCACGTTTAAAATTTGGAGTGAATGCTCCAAGTTTCCACATCGTTTATCCAAGCACCTTTGGGAGAAATGCTTAATTGGCTCGCCCAGCGTTATTGCAACTAAGTTCCTCGCTCTCGGGTGAATGTCATGGTTTCCAAGATATCAGTAGATGCACATTAAGCGCAGTTCCATCAGCACATTCGTGGTGGTAAAGTTAAGATGAGTGAATTCCGATACTGGGGCGATGTATGTGGCGGACTTGTCATTGGAAGTCCAAGGCATATTTCATCTGTAGAATACTGGGTGCTTCTTTAGCGCTCTGCGCCACTCCGAATGCCGTGGTAATTAGGGGCGGGGTGGAAACGTCTCACTTTGTGAATGCTGGTATTATGGTTACACGGAGGCGTTTTGTTTTGGGCCAATATGCAGTCAAGTATTGTCGTTGAGCCACGTGTCCTCACGGAGAAGCGGGTTACAGTAATTGCGCTAGGTCACGTAATCTCACCCGGTTTTGAGACCATGACGAGCTCTGTAGGTAAGCTCAGCTAGATTCACTAATGACATAGGCATGTGAGTTCAACTTCTGATGAATGAGGTTGGACTGTGGTACGAAGCTACTTAGTTTCTGAAGCGGTCGATATTGATGAATCGTCCAACGAACTGCATCTAGGTGCTGTAAAGTGAGCAACCTTTCACGAATTCCCAATCAGCAGTCGCAACTGGATCATTCATTATGTTGTCGCTTATGATAGTATGCGTATGTTTAGTGTGTTCCTTCGATTATTCAGCGTAACACACAGGGATAAACCGTGGTGACATGCTCACTTATTCTTAGTAGGACATCTCTTATTGGCCTGTCGAGCACGAGTTCCTCGTTTTTAAGTGAGAGATATTGTATCGTTGGACCTCATCACTTCCGTATCTAGTGGGTTAGATAATGTGATTGTTTGGGGATTTGCTTGTGGCAATATCTTGCAAATTGGCTTTGCATGTTTTGCTGCGGCTGTCAAGGCCTCCAGGTCACGTTCGTTTAAATTGCATGAAATGAGAACATAGCTTTAGTCTGGAAGACAGCTTATACTTAATGTAGTTAGTGTGCAGCACCAAGCTCTGAAGTGTGAAATGTGGTGGAAGTAGCCAAATGACTGCCGTAAAGTGGTATTCACGGTACCTTAGATGAAAGCAGCACCAATGCAAATCGGTGATCTACGTCTCCGGATCATCCAGTGGTTCGCGTTGTAAGTAGTTGCGATAGTATAGGATTACACTAACTCCTCTCCTGAGACGGTCGTTATAGAACAGTAAGCTTCTCTGACCTGCAGTGCGGCAGTCGTAACCTGTGGGCACAAACAAGTCTGGGTTATGGAAATGTGGTACCTGGCGTATTTGCCCAACAGCCATAGCTCGGCAATTTTGTTATGGAAGACTTGAGCATCGGTTTACATACAGTAAAGTATTTCAGTTCGTAGCATCGATCAGTATGACATGATGTATGGTCGATCGTTAGCATTATTTTGTGGCATTTCCAATGAGCCGCTTGAATTAGGGTTCAGCGGAATCGTATTTGACTCCTCTGGCATCACATTTGCATGGTGCATGAAGTGCGCTTACAAGCCTGCATAGGAAGTTACTGGCTTTTGTCCAGTTGCTACTAATGTGAATTTCGAATGAGATCCCTTCTTCATTTTTCTGATAAAAAGACACTTTAACTCGGATAGTATTTTCGCTTGCGGCTGCCAAACAGCTTAGTTGGCAGTCTGTTCCAAACTGATTGTCATCGTTTCAGTAGACTTAGGGTCAGCTACCTAGTCTGAATCTCTACCACTACCATCTTTTGGTCGCACACTTTGTAGTTTGCTGCACTTGGCAGCTACCACGCCCTCCAAGAGCATTGTTGCGAGACCTTGCTTCGCTTTCATCGTGATCAAGAGACAACATCGATTTTAGCTGCGCTGCCTACATGGCAATCTTCTAACCCCCGCCATGCATGTTTACGCTGACTTCATGGAACGTCGGAAAGAACGCCTACCGAACAGCATCCGTTCAGAAAAGGAGCCTTATAAATTAAGATGACTTGCAGCTCATTGAGAGCGTTTAGCACAACAGGAAGGTGTATTGCTTTACAATAGTGTTTGACTAGTAGGAATACCCGGTGGTTTAATTATGGTGTTCCTTTGGCTCAGCTCGCGCATCTGCCTTTGTTTTAATGAATTCGGTGTTGACACTGAAACTTTAATACATATGATGAATAAGGCATCCCATTGTTCATGAGAGTCTTTCAGATAAATATGGGTCATGCTTTGGATACCGAGCGATTTGCTGCATACCGTTGCGGCGTTACCTTCAACATTAGTCTTGAGTGTAGTAGTAGAAACTGCAGTTGCTGAATTTTAATTGCATTTGGAGGCAACGACGGCCAACCTGTCGCTTTCATCGAGGGTTTACCTGCCTCTCGGCGAAGTCAGGTGGGAGGAAATGCGTTTGTAATATGTTGCAGTGGGAGCGGTTGAGCAGCCTTCAATAGTGGCGAAATGTTTGCCCACCTTGTTTGCAGAACTCACTTTGTTATTGGGACGCCAACATTGTGGAATTAGCTTGCACTGGAGTTCATTAAAAAGCCTGGGACAAACATTCTGCTGTGTATGCTATTATTAAAGCTACTTTTGTGTTCAGTGTTTTGTTAAACATATATGTCGGCTTTCCATGCATGTAGACAGTACATTTATGGTGTTAAATAATGCTTGGTTATTATGCTTTGCGCAAAATCAAAAAATGTCTGTCCTGATCCTGAGCATTCCGAATTTCTTTGGCGTCATGTCCCTTCATTTGACATGGGCATGCGTGGAGCAGTTAGGAAAGAAAATTGATATATTGACTAACTGATTGCGTGTTTCACTAGCCTTCTTATGATCAGCAGTTCAGCTGCCTGCTTTCATGAGGTCATGCATTGGTGTTTACGATAGGTTTTCCCCGGAACCTAGATTGTTTTTCCATCGCCAAGGTAAGTTTACTGTGACATGTGAAACTGTCATTATCTCTCTCTCAGCCGAGCTGCTATCGCTGGAATCAGTGATCAGTCGTCTCACGTTTGTTCGCGCACAGCCACAAACATGCTGGATGTATATGCTGGGCTTACTTTAGGCGGCGGAACCGAGAGAAACCCTACCAGGCAATGCTCACTGGAGGAACAACGAAAGATACTTCGTAACATCGTTAGCGTTCAAATTGAGATAAATGTTGCAAGATTGTATAAGTGTCATCAACTTCATCTTTCGAGTGAGAGACTGTTCTACTATTTAACTATCCATCTCCAAACTGCTTCAAGCCCAAAATTTTACAATGCACTAAACACCAAAAAACAACCTTATGCACGATGCTGTAGACCTTCAGGTCACTGGTGAGTATGACGCTCAAGTTAATGACTAGAAAGGATGGTGCTACATTGCCAACGCGCTGTCACTTGCTAATAGCATTGATACATCGATTTCAAGGCTAAACTAGTCAGAGAGGTTAAAAACAACTGAACTCAAATTGCAGCAAATTCTATACCAGTTCAAGCCCACGATGGCAAATATGGGTGAAATGTGACGCACATATCTCATAAATTTGCTCTCAGTACAAGGATGAAGCGTTTAACATCAGACTGAATACGTTTGAGGTAGTGCAACGTTATCGGGTTTTGACATTATCCAAAATACACCTAGTTTTGTGGCAGAAAACTTGGGACACGAGCAACTATCGAAAGAGCAGTGATTTGCCAATGCTCAATTGAATTGGTTTTTGTTTTTATGAAACATCTTTGAAAACATGAGATTATCTCGAACCTAACTGCGGTTGGGTTATGTTTCACTGTAACAAACGCATCCTTAGATATACTACACTTTCCAAGTGCCTTCATAATCATAAAACGTTATACAATGTCTTCCAAGCAAATCTTGTCAAGTGGCAACCTTTTGGTAACTGAATATTATGAAAGAGGACCAATGGGATGAGAACATCACTGACGCCATTTAAGGATATTTCATGTGAAATTCGACTTGACTTGGATTTCGCACTCGTCGATGATCCTAAGATTTAACATGTTGACTGCTCTTGATGGTTATAAAAACACGACCTGTTTGCACATGTTTAGTAACGGTGGCTGTCGGATTATCGATTATGCTTGCGAAATTGACAACCACTTGCTTTCAGTTACAACGTCTGTTCTGGTGTGGTCATATATTCATGCTCTCCGTATTGGGAACTTAAATTTCACGCTGTATATGGTTTAACGACTCTCAATGAGTAAATTAGAGCCAAAATACAACAGCTGCCGTTTGTCTATCAATTCAACTTCATGTTAATTTTCCCAGGTGATTCAGAACGTTGAATGGCTTGGTCATTCTTCGGTCATTGTTCGCCATTGATACATTTATGATCGAGAAACAGTGAATACCCCCATTGGTTGGGTCATGTATTCAACATTTGTGTGCCTCTAGATCTGATAGGCAGAACACCTCAACATTAACATTAAAGCAAACAGTATCATTGTTTATCAGAACGTGATAAGATAAGATTAGTAAGATAGTAAGATAAGTAAGATAGGGTCGGCCAAATCATAAAATGATAGATAGAGCCTTAAAACTAGGCCTTCTTGTAAAATAAGGAAAGGAAACGTATGACCCTTACGAACTCAATTTAGCTTAGACCTGAATAAATTCCGAACACATAAAATTGGCAGCGCAATAATAGAGATAAAACATTAGTTTACGCTACACAGCTAGGATAAAATGTAAGCTCAACGTCAGTAAATAAAAAACCTGAACTATACTCGAAGGTATTTAACAGGCATGCGGCCAAGTTCCACAAGGCGCAGCTAGGCATTTACGTACGAATATCTCATGGGGGCCAGCGCAATTTAAACCAGAAACGGATAACATTCAAGGATAGAACATCACCTGATATTATCCATAAAATTTAATCTTGCTCTTAAACTTTCCAATTTTTAGTACTTTTGAGTAGTAGAACACTCCTAAAACTCCACTGAGACCATTGAAAACTCTATCAAGTTTCTCCACCTTTCGGTTATGTTGCAGAAAATGATCAGGCCACGTAGTCTGTCTGTCTCGTGAGGTCGAGAAATACAACTTTTATTCACTTAATTATACTACTATAAACATTTTCTTTATAACCATGGATGCATTCAAATAACTGATTTTACTGGGATAATACAGTTCAATTGGAGTCTACAGAATGCGCTCAAATTCATCGAAATTTGCAGTCAGAAGCTTGGCTAGAGCGTTATCATCTCTCTCCCAAAACTGCCTCGAAGAAATGCGAAGTCGCACTATGTACAATCGTGTAATGGCTGCTTCGGTATCCAAGTGGAGTATTGTGCAGAATCCGGAAATTACAGCCAGATAATGCTTCTGGTGCTAACTAAACTAGCCGGAACTGTGTTTCCAGTACCATTGATTTAAAAATATGCTGCATTTCTGTACTTAAACAGCATGATTAACATTCGTTCTAGTCACTCCTGTCAACTTGCTGGAGATTATCACGTTTGGGAAGGAGTTGACTCTACTTGCCCCAATTGCTCGCAGATTTTTGACCATTAGGACGAGCATACTTCACTGATGTGGACTTGCTAATTCTACTTAGGTACATTATTTGTTTAAGACCGAATAAATGTGAAGTTGAATTAAGTCGATTTATCAGCAAAAAGTGAACTGTTGCTTTCCGCATAGTCTAATAACATGAATAACGCTAATACTAGTGTCAAGTACAGATTTCATAGAAATGATTTGTTCATATGTTTTATTCTCTGTCCAGTTGAGCTCAAGATTTGCGAATATTATGGGAAGAACTAGACACGGCTAAGGTGTGATCAGCCAAGGACACGCTACAATTTCACGGGACCAAAAGTAGATTATCGAGTCTGTGTCATCAAAGTAGCTACAAACAATGTCTAGTTACCCTTCCTTTTTAACGGACGTTTCCTTAAAGTAATATCAAATGCCTCATGTATGAATGAAAGCTGCTCTAATGAAGTAGAAAAACGGTGCTTAGAGCCAACTAACGTTAATCCTTCTTGTGGAAATCGCATGTTCACCTTGATCATGCGAATTCACGTAATTGCATAAAACATACTGAATAGTAATTTGAAGCTAATGATTAGGTTTGGAACCAAAGATTAAAGCATAACTTTCCTGCACTTGACTCCGAAAACAAGTGCTACTTCAACCCACTTACCAGCTTAAAATGATGCTCCTCGGAGCATTTATCTGGCTTTAGCGTCGTACTGTCAAACCACACAGACTACCAGACAAAAAGATCACACAATATAGCTGGTTAGAGTGCTGCAGACAGTAGCTCCCATTTTATGTGTACCATTCTTGGGGCATTCATACAGCTAGGCGAAGGAGTCGTGGCGGCGACCATGACTTAAAAACCAGTTGCTGTACTTCCCAAGTGGCATAAGCTAAAGACTATCAGCGCAACCCACGAATGTCGGTAGGCCTTGAATTCGGTTTCTGATGAAGACGGGGGATGCACAATGCTTGCGTATCTAATATGAAGGAAAGGTTACGTTGTACGATTTTGGATGCGTAGTTGCTGCAGTGAACTCCCACTACAATCACATCAGATCTAGCATACTTTCAGTAATTAAACACAGTTGTTCTATCAGCTTCCACGTGGTTTGTCGTACAAAGCTAATGTTGCGGTAATTGTGAATCCATGCACCTACCCTGCTTCTGTAACGTTCATAATCTTACCGTAGTGGTGGATGAGGCGCACTATATTGCAAGTAGCTTGTTAGTTATGCTACTCACAATCATCCGTCGTAGCCTAGTGGCATACGTTGCTATCATTTGTTGCAAACCACTTTTATTGACTGGGCGATGTGTTAAGATATTGATGTGGCCGAGATAAGACAAAACAGCCGTTTGATAACGTTCCGGATGTGTGTTAGACTGACTGAACTAGAGGCTATCACCGCTAACGTCCAATGTAACCGTATATACTAATTGGAGTCAGCGAATCATGTGGAGTAGCTTAGGTGGCGTAAGTAGTGGGTTATCCGGAGAGGCTTGTCGATCAATACTTGCTGAAACATGTTAGGTAGTCCCATATGATAAAAAATGATTAACGCATTTCAAATTAATTTCTCAAAGATCCAGGTCAATGTGGAATTGTGGCGGACGGATCAGCTATTACCAGCTTTACGCTAGCCCTAACTTATAACGAGCGACATGGATCAGTGTTTCACAAATAAAATCAGTCAGTAATTCGAGTTTGTTCGGCAAACGCAGCGATACGTCAGCTTACTGTTAATTATGACGCGGGTGATTAAACCTTCCGTTGTGAAACTTCACTTCGTTCACGTCGCCATCACGTGTTATTTGATTTTAAGTGAAGGTGCTGCGCTAAAAGTGGATATAAAAGTAACTGGATATTTGCCTGATGGGTTTGGTTTATACTCTGTTGGTCTATAAGTATTCCCTGATTGTTTCTGTCACAACACTTAGTACTGGTAAGTAGCAGGACTTCAGTCGTAATCTTTTTGAAGTTTGCATAACAGTATTTCGCAAGCTATATAGAACAGTCTACTCCGGAAAAGCACCAGATGCGTTTCGCTCTATTGGGGCTCGTCAGTGGTGCGCATTCCCTCGGTCCTCTACGGAGGATCGAACCCATGACCGCTAGAGGCAGATGCCAACTAGCCAGCAGTTCAAACCACTGAGCCATTGAGGACGTTGGCTGGGCTACATATTTTGCAAAATGACTGGGATATACCACCACCTATCTTCCATCGTCACCGACAATGGTTAGGCTGCGAGGTGGTGCTATTTACCAGTAATATAAAATAAATGGCCTCTCCTAGTTTCAAACTGCTATGCATATAGCGCCTAGTGAGAGGACGTCCTCGCACCGCAGGCTAGCCACTGTCAGGTCGTGCTATATCCCAGTCAGTTTGCAAAATATGTAGCCCAGCCATCGTCCCCCATGGCTAAGTGGCTTGAGCTGCTGACTGGTTGGCATCTGCCTCTAGCGGTCATGGGTTCGATCCTCCTTAGAGGACCGAAGGAATGCGCACCACTGATGAGCCCCAATGGGCGAAACATATCTGATGCTTTGCCGGACTAGACTGTTTTTTGTAGCTTGAGAACTACTGGGATGAAAACCTTAAAAAATACAACACTAATTATAAGTACGACAAAGCGATGTACTAATCTCCACCATCATTTTGCAAGGAATTGGCCATTCGTGTACGGGTTTCAGAGCTGTCTATGAATTATGGCTGCGGCTCGGATAACGCGGAGTGTACTTTTGACTGATGAAATGGTACGGATAGACATTTTGCGTGCCATGTACCGCATGGGAAGCGCTGCTAATGTTCACGAAATATCTACTCGAAATAAAACACTGTGTTGTTTGGAAATCATGATTGAATGCGATTATTGATGGAGGCAATTCACATAGTATGGTCGGTAGTATGAGACCCAAGACGCGGTTTTGTTACGGTGATGACAGCGATACGCACGCTGCCGTGTGCCAGCTTGTTTGCATTTCCCCCAGTATTGATAGGATCGAGTGGATTTTCCGTTTTCCCTTCGCAGAAATCATTTATTTGCAACATGTTTACAAATGCATAATTTGAGATTATAATGCAAACTTCATTTGTGAGGTTCAGAATGACTGTTACGCATGCTCAGTTATGCGGTATTGGCATGATTTTGAAGGACGGAGAGAATAATGACTAGTTCCCATGCCCGCATTCATTCCTTTAGGTAACCAGTCCGCAAGTAGTGGGATTCCAGTCAATGTTATCACGAATTCATCGGTACGTTTAAGGTATTTTACAAACGAAACAGTAATTTAGCGAAAAAGTATTACAACAAACGTGGCGGCGCAGGAATCAGAACATGAACATGGCTTCATTGCTTATTTCGATGTCCGATATTCGACAGTGTTTAGCGACATAATTTATTACAACTATGGAAGTTCAAAAATATATTAGGTAAATATGGTAGTATTGGAATTTGAACTGTAGTTTAGTAGAGTCATTTTGCACAGGTTGAGTCATAAAACACGTAGGCTGAAAACGACCATTGTACTAAGGTTTCTTTAGCTTCGTCGTATTCGAGGCCTGTTGAACGTACCTCAGCTTGTCTCAAGTGAAGGCACGGTTTCAACATTTTTTACTGAAAATATTGATTAAGGCACGTTAAATGTATTAACGTTTTTCACGTATGAGAAGAACAATACCATCATGTCCAAGGATTGGTTTCGTTTTACAACTGTTTAAATAATTTTGCAATACCTACATTTTTCTAGCTTGACTGAGTTACTTTGAGATCAGAGAAATGTTTCAGATACGACTTAACACCGAGACTGCGTTTCATTTACTGATGTCATAAAGTTATCTATTTAATTGACACAGATAAAAATACTCTCCATGGGGGTGTAAACATGAATGACATATAAGTCCATTGGAATGCCCCTCGGTAAATAACTCGCAGCGTGTCAACCGTGTTACAAGTCGCTCTAAGCGAGAGAGTCGTAATGTCCTTTAGAACTAGGGATAGTCCTTTATTTTCAAACACCTAAATTAGTTTCGGCTCGAGTCACGAGTCATTATGTTCGGTGTGCCAAATAAGGGTAATCAGACAACTGTCACTGGATTGTCATCTGCAGGTTCAAGGTGTTATATAAATAAATCATTCTCGTACTAACCTGCATGCATTAGCCAAACTGTTTGCCCTGTCAACACGACTGATCGATATAATTGTAAGCAGATACTCCCAGTTCTGTCCGGTAATAGTTTAGGAAAACAAGTTATCTTTTAACATACGAGGCGAGGCTGTGTTCAGTTAACTTCGACTCCTCGCAAGTTAGTTCTTCCGAAAGGAAACGTGCTGACGATAAAATCTTGTTTTGAACAATGTTTTAAACCCAGATATGCATTGGTCAAGTTACTAATGTGCAAAATAACACTTCTAAATCTTTAACTTAAAACAAACATGCTTGGACATGCAAGGTTGCTGTTCATTAGGATGATGTTCGATGCAGCCAGGAAAGAGTATGTAAATGTGCGGGAAATCGGAGTGTTCTGGATGTCATTGGAAATATCCACCCTTAACCTACTGAGTACTGTCTGGCCATGATGGATTACACACGGCTCTCTTCACGCTTATTCAATTCTCTCCTTAATATTGTCATTGAGATCGTAGAAGTGAGACTGAAATAAATACACGCAATTGGGTCAACCAGGTCTGATGGATGTCAACTGTTGTCAAAATATAGCGCCGGTAGGTTACAGCATTTCGATAAGCTGGTTCCTGTGGAATTCATAAATTTAACCAATGGAATAAAATTTTACGGCTTAACAGCAATCACCAAAACGAATTAACCAGAATTTAGTAGTTTGCTAGGTTTGTTGTTAGAAGAAGTTACTCTGAGAAGGACCATAGTTCCCGGTTAATGTAAAGCGGCGGAGTATATGTTTAAATCATTAGATGGTCTATATCTGCTAACAGTAAATAAACAGCAGCTTTGAGGTTGCGACCTCCAAGCTCTGTGCTCTTCTCTTCATTTTGTCCATGTTTGGCTCATCAGCTAGAGAACCTCAGCTAGGATGCGAACTCAAGCATTGCTCGCGGAGACCAGCAGCATAGTGATCATGGCGGTAGCCGCCGACACTGTGTGAACAGTTATCCAAGATGAGTCCAAATCAAGACGATGCGCATCGAAGAGTGCGCTCAGGCGAGTGAGCAGTACCGAAACCCTACACTTTGGGCACCATACCCTGTGATCTGAATGGCAAAGACTGACTTCAAAGTAAACCTTGGCCACTATCGGGATTGCATTTCACAATCCAAGTTCCATGGCGGGTGCTTCAAAACCTGTAAAGTAAACGGATAGGTATGTGAAAATAATCTTGCGTCGACCGCATAGACCAAGGGCTATTCTATTAACAATTCATCTCGTGGAATTTACTGTCTTCAACTTTTAAAGTTGGTGCCTGATGGGGGATTGTCAAAGCAGCAGGAATATTTGACTACTCAGGTCATTATTTTAGCTTCCCAAGAGCGATTGAAGTTATCCACAGGATTACTCGAAATCCATGTAAAGGAATAATGCCAGCCAAGTGGAGGAAAAGACGTAGGTTGGACTGTTTGTGTTTCAAATGAGCGTTGCACGAACCATACCTCAGCTGTAGCTGTAAATCAAAAGTACGATGTCTTATTTTCTCCATAGAAAGTTATGTGTGTGCTACCTGTTGAAATTTGCGAGAATCGATGTTGTTACGTTCATTCTTGAAAATTTAACTGACTTAAATCGTCATACAAATGTGCTTGTGATGGTGCATTTCAGAAGTGAAACGATTCCATAGGTAGCTTCACTGTTTCAAATGTTAATGAACAGAAATCTTGAAATGATGACCGTTAATATAAGCATTTTTGCGAATTTCTGCATCCCTAAACGCATTAATGCAATCTTGGATCCGTCAAGAAAAGTACGGTGCGGTAGATCATGTTGCGGAGCACGAAACGCTTTTCTCTTAACGTGTATCACAGACCCTGATTAAATCAACTAGTCACGCAGGTAAGAGTAAGGCACACATGTTTATTTCTTAAATTCCATTGAACATAAATTTGTTATACATCGTTACTTTACGAGAGAACGCCGACAAACATTGCTGCGATTCTTTTACTAATGGCAACACAATAGTGGTAGCTTCAGTGTCTATGATACCAGGTTTATTTTTATATCAGTACGAGTACCTGAGAAATTCAGTCGTTAATGACCTTACTTTATTCCGCCGGTAACAATTGGTTCAGGCATATCCTCCAAACACTCGAGTACTTAGACTTTTACTGAGCAGAGTAATAACCGCACCGGAGTTTGGAAATATGCTGTACGTTGTACGATAAATAAACGCGGTCACCATTCTATTTAGAGCTATTACCTCATTATATTCACTTAAAAACCCGAGAATGTTACTGGAGATCATTTGCGGGAAATTACCTGACATACTGAGTTTGAGCAAATGTGCGACTAAATTTTGTGCAATATTCTAATGTGTCAGTTCAGTTGATCAGAATCATAGACAATATCCCGACTTTATTTCCTTCTTCCAAAAAAGGAGTTGGGCTTTCCGCCAAGTTTATCATCCTAGCCTATTTATTAGACACAACTTTCATGACCGTTTCGGCAAGTAACATAATAGTTTAAAACATTTACAGCGCATAAATCGCGCAGAACAAAGCAAACTTATTAACTGAAAGCTATTGAAGTGACTGAACATCTCGCAAACCGCATGTTTATTGGTATATACTCAAAGTATCTCGCCAATTGA
The DNA here is from genome assembly GCA_944474145.2 of Dicrocoelium dendriticum. NCBI lineage: Eukaryota > Metazoa > Platyhelminthes > Trematoda > Plagiorchiida > Dicrocoeliidae > Dicrocoelium > Dicrocoelium dendriticum. The sequence goes on from OX104064.1 coordinate 1,107,488, forward strand.
CCTGTTACACATGTTCAAAATTGAGGTGCAACTCTTGTTATTCCAATAATAGTAACTCATCAGGATTTTCAGTTTCGCCAATCTAAGTGAGTAACTAAGATTTACGCCATGAACCGCTTGTGCAAAACATGAAAAATCGTATTCAAATCGTTAAATTCTCTTTTTAGTTGCATCACTGGTGCATCACGTAGTACAGAAAGCCAAATGTTTCGCTATTTAGAAGCTGTCACAAGGAACCCATTCTGGATATTCATTGATGTAATTAGCTCAAGTCCACAATAGAAGCAAAATATAGTTTAGCAACAGCCGGAGATCCTCTCCTGTAAATTCTTAGTCTACTGACTAGTAAACTTTTATGACGACCTAGCTAAAACGACTTGCTTAGTCAGAGCAAACCACACGCGTCCCGCGAATTTTACTCTCCGAGCGAAAGACTGGGTCGTGATGGAGGTGTTTTGCACTCATGCAATCCGATTTTGCAACATCAAGGCATCCAACCCAGAGATGTGGGGGTAGAAAGATAGGTCTTCGGAGCGTTTTTACAAACTGGATAAAGACAGATACGGATTTGCACATATTCGATTATATGGAAAGGGTGGTGAGCTTTGTGTGCATTCAAACGAGGTAGTCTGCACAATGGAACGTTTAGAGGCTTCGGCATAGCTCAGCCTTTCCCTGACTAATGTGAGCAAACCTGGCATGGCTTATGTGGACAAGGCTAATGTGATTTGTGGGATGTAATTTCCTCATACCGAAATCTATTCCGCCTAGTTATGAAACAGGAGTGTGATCGCTTTCAAATGCTCATAAGCGTTCGATTGAGGAGAAGTAAGAGAATGGTGCATAAAAATTCCAATCTTTGGTTATCTGGAACAAAATATATGAATCTCTACAAGAGTTAGGTCCTCTTTGGCAGTATGCAAAAAATAAAATTAATTGTTTACGGGTCTCAACACTTGAAGCGATTCAAGGAGAATAACGTGGCTTAGGTTCATACAAATAGACACAATTGTCAAGTGTTACACCGCCCAGAAATCTCGTACTTACGTCGATTGTTTTCTTCCTTCACATACTGCTTGTGCTCCAGTTAGAGTGCAAATGAACTTCATGGCGCCGAGGTGTACCGCAATCTCAAAGTCCACTCAACATCATCTCACTGGCCGCACGCTGGGTGAATGGCCGATATAAAAGAGTGTACCCAAATTGCATTACTGTCGACATTCGTTGCGCCATGCAGGTTGGGCAAGGCTACAACAACTACACCTGTTGGCTATAGAACTGAAGACTGGTAGCTCAGATTGTTCAGATGGCTCCTTTACGTTACTCTACGCCACAGCACGTCACTCACCTACGCAATGATGATGTCACCTCGATTGGTGACGAAACGTTTGCAACAAAATTGCCAAGCTCAGCGAACAATTCAAGCGCCAACTACAACTGTCTTCAATGCTCATTCATCCGATGGACGGCTGTGTGTAATAAGCTTAGCTAGTCTACATCTTTCCAATGGCTCATTTTGCAACCCTCTAGAATTGAGTTAGCAATATTTCAGCAGGCAAAGGATTCCTAGGAAAAATGATCTGTTTAAATTTACTAATGATATCTCTGGTTTGGGATGCAAAAATTGTTGATATATTCTTCTCCGAGAACAATAGAACAATGGTTTTATAAGGGTAAAATTTCTAATGCTTAACAGGTCCCGTAGAATGATTACGGTAAAAATCCAAAATATAAAAAGTATTTTTAGCAAAATTGGGTTTATATCAGTGAACTCACTAAGGTATAGGTAGCGTAAGCTGTAAATCCAAGGTAGCTCCATAAGGAATGCGAGCAAATGAAACGCTGGTAAAAATCGTGTCTGCTCTTATTGTACAGGAGGTAAAAGTTGGAACGATGTCGAGGATTTGACCGCCAGTGAAATTGCTTACAGACACTTGTGTTTATCTATGGGTAATGAGTCATGTAAGATGGTGCAGCGAAATAAGTGCACGGTCAACTCGGGCTTTGAACTTTGCCAGCGTGGGAGCACGGATGACTGATTCCGATAAGGCATTCCACGTTCTGCAAACGCGTACGAAAAGGAAATCCCGAGGGCCTTTTAAAGGACTGGGCTTCTCTGCCAGCTTGAGATGGTGACCTCGCAATGTGCTTTTGTGAGTGTGCTCTAGCAATTAGCAGAATCTATGGTTGGGATCTCGCAAACATTGGTACATCAAAATGAGGTCCACGCGCAATCGCCGATACTGTCAGCTGAAGACCCCAAGCACTTGTAGACTTTATTCCTACGGCAAATTATACAGGTTCTTGATATTCTTGATTGCGCGACTTTGAGGTGTCTCTAAGGCGGTGCGATCTCTTCTCAGCCATGGCCACCAGACCTGTACTATTCCACATGTGGTCGTATGTATGAGCCGAGAAGTTTTGGAAAAATCGAAGTGTCGAATCGTCCGAATGCAGGCTTTAAGCGGCCCATGAGTTGGATACCGCACATAGAGACCGTTTCAGCTTGATTCTAACATTTAAGGGTGACCTACACCAAACTCCCAAATGCTCTGGCCAGAAGATGTATGAAGGTCCTAGATGCCGAGTTTGTGGAAGCACACCAACTTGTGCCCTAAGTGAAGCGCTCTACATTTGTCTACATTGAACTGAAGTAGATTTTGGATTGACCACGCATAGACCCTATACAAACCAGCTTGAATTACTGTAATCTCATCTGGTGCATTGATTGCCCAACTTATGTTGATGTCATCAATCTTAAGCAGGAAGTTCGACCTTATAAGGGTATGATATCTTTCATATACCTCAAAAATAATCGCAGTCCAAGTATCGATTATTTTGCTACTCTGCATTCAACTCGGATGGGTTCTGACAGGGATTCATACACACGTACTTCCAATCGCTGTTGCAGAAGAAGGCTTTGATTCATCTTGGGAGAGGATCACGGATACCAAATGTCTAGAGTCAGAAGAGCAGAATGTCATGGTCTAACAGGTCAAAGGCATTTTAAAAATTAGAGTATGAGTACATCAACTCCTGTGTCGGGTCTACCACTTCAGTCCAGCTGGATCATGCTATTAGTAGGCTATTATTTGCACGAATGGTGTTGTCAGAAGCCATGTTGTTCCGGTGCGGTTTAGTTACTTTCTTCTCTGTAGGCGGTTGTCACGTCGGAAATAATAGCTTCCGTGACCTTGGAAAGAACCGGTAGTAAAATCATGGGATGTAGTTGGCTGGATTAAAACGACTGTCTCCATTGTGATTAGTGCTAATCATTCCGTGTTTCCACATATCGGGCACGTACATTTCGTCAAAACTGTGATGGAAGAATCGAGCCATCGTCTCAGATTAACACTCTTCTAGCGCCACTAACGATTTCGTGCGTAGAATATCAACTACAGGTGAGCTGTGCTTGCGCATACTCAACAGCTATTTTAACGCAGCTTCTGCCGTAAAGAATATGTGAGTGCATCTTGGGGGTGAAACAACCATTTTCATAGGGTTATGTAGCCAGTGATCGCTTTGCAATGTTGCAGAATATTGCAAGCGCAGGGTATTCGCCTCCTCCTTCAGTGTCCGTATTGGTTCACTCCACTGTTTAAAGAGGAGGAATTTCCCATTTCACCTTACATAGACTGTTGGCTCATTGATACAGTAGCGTGTGAGTTGAGGCCAAACGCACTGCCAGCTTCTGCTGTACGCCTTTTCTATCCTCGCGAACAAGCTGAGTACCACGGGTACGTTGGGTAGCATAGGCTATCCAGTTCTCTGAGCACGGAGAGAGTTTGTATATAAACCTAGACAGCGCTTCGCACATCGAAATACTTCACGTCATGATCGCAGAAACTAGACTACATTTCTCGGGCGGCAGTATTTAGTCGCTGACATTTCGACAACCAAAGCGATAAACTCGTTGAAGAAAGTTATCCATGCACTATCTGTTGTCTCGTCTGCCAGGATGGTCCAGTTGGCTGTTTTCCTTAATCGAGCTAACATATCGTAACTTAAAGCTTATTTGTTGCATCCGCAATCTCCACGATGTGTTCTGCAAAATAAATATGTTCGGAGAGTCGTGCTGCATGAAAGCTTCTGTCCAAGGGGACGACGGCAATAACCCTTCGGGAAATTTGTTCTGCATGTGAGTAGCAGAAATTTAGTGGTTGTTATTTTGTGACATTCAACCCAGTAGTTCACAAGCTACATAGCACAGCCTAGGCCAGTAAAACACCAGACGCTTTTCGCCCTATTGGGACACTTCAGTGGTGCGCATTCCCTCGGTCCCCTACTGGTGATCCAACCCATAACCTATGAAGGCGGATGCCAAGTAGCCAGCAGCATTTGCCACTGAACCATGAGGGACGTCAGCTGGGCTACACAATTTGCAATCCAACTGGGCTATATCATCACATATATTCCAGCATCAGTGACGACGGCAAGCCTGTGAGATGATGACGTCCTCTAGTTAGACGCTAGATTCATAGCATTTGAAACTAGGAGTGTCTAATTATTTTGTATTAGCCGTAATTAGCAAGATATTGTTTGCCATTGTGTTGAGGCTTTCAACCCAGTAGTTCGCAAGCTACATAGCACAGCCTAGCCCGGAAAAGCACTAGACGCGTTTCGCCCTATCGCGGCTCCTCAGTGGTGTGCATTTCCGCGGCTCTCTCCTGGGGGTCGAACGCATGAACGCTAGAGACAGATGCCAACTAGCCAGAAACTAAGACACTGAACCATATGGGAGTAAGTTGGGTAACATAATTTGCAATCTGACTGGAAAACAGCACCACCCGTCTTCCACGATCGGTTGTAGCGGCTAGCCTGTGATATGATGACATCTTCTCGCTAGACGCTATATGCACATCGTTTAAAACTAGGAGCGGCCATCGGTCTTGAATTACTTGTGAGTAGCAGGATTTTAGTTGTTAGTATAGAATGCTATGGATATAGAGTCTAGTGAGAGGACGTCATCATCTTGCAGGCTAGATAATGTCAGTGACTGCAGAAGTTAGGTGGTGCCACATCTCAGTTAGCTTGCAAATTATGTAGCCCAGTTACCGTCCCCCATGGCTCAGTGGCATCAGCTGCTGGCTGGTTGACATTCGCTCCTAGCGGTCAAGGGTTCGATCCCCAGTAGGTGACCGAGGGAATGCGCACCACTGAAGTGCCCCAATAGGGCGAAATGTGTCTGGTGCTTTTCTGGCTTAGGCTGTGCTATGCAATTTGTTTATCGTTGGTGAATATCCAATCCACCATTGACAGATTCTTTTTGGAATCGGTTGGGAGTGTTATGTTATCCAAACAGCGGTTAAATGGTGCTAAACTCTTATAAATTTGCCAGAAGCTGTTCGCCGGGAGCTGCTTGAGATACCAGAATATGGGTTTTGAAGGCGCCAGTTTTGGGAATGTCACTGTAAGTTGTGTTTTGCATATTCCTTTGTGTAAATGCCAGATAGAAGTCCATCTTGGTCGTAGAGGAAGAAGGGCGTTCAATGATTGACACCAAACAAGCGTCTTTGCATTTTAAATGTAGACGGCATCGACGGGAATTCTGTAACGTGCCTACCCGCGCCTCTATGAAATCACATTGGAGGTCGCTGCGGAAGTACAGGATCACCCTCCGCCTTTGCTGAGTCGGTCGTGCCAATCAACGGACAGCCTGACAGTACGATCTTGATGTTACTTATGTCATGGCGTTAATATATCACGATTATTGCGATGAAGCCGCGGGCTTTTGATCCATGACGCAGCCACATATCAAAAAATTTCTCGGTAAGCCTTGAGCTTTGGTGTGCATGCAGAATAGCTTCTAGGATGTCACAATCTGTTGACTTGGAGCATACGAATGACGTGAATTTTTGTCCGCCGTTACAAAGTCTATATCTAATCGTTTTTGGGTGAATTGCAACAGTTCGACAGAAATGCAATCTGTTTTCATCTCACTTGCACCAGCGGTATGTAGTCCATCGACAGTCTTCTAAATAGCTAAGGGTCTTCGCGCACAGGCTTTTAAATCACTTGTGGTTATACTGAGTCGCGGTTGGTGTCGTTTCCGTGAGAACAGCGAGTGGCTGAGGATCTCTAACTGCTATCTTCAGTTGCACTTCTGAAGCAAGTGTGTTGCGTAGTAACTGCCAGCTACGGATTACGTTCACGGCCATCTGTTGTGACTGCACCGTTAGTTTCATTATTCTCGCCCACTGTAACTGTAGTTTGGTGACACGGGTAACCGTGTAACCGACGGATGTATGACGTTGCCCGCACAGAGAGCTTCACGGATGTAACGCCATTCTTCCCCATCATGAGCGGGGAGTTCGTCGTTGCTGGTTGTCGGTAGACCGGGCACGTCATGAATGCAAATAATTCTTTTGCTACTCTCCGTGTGGTGGTCGTTAAAATTATTTTGTCCAGCTAGTGTTCGCTCCATAAAAAAGCTCGGAAAGATATTTACTCCACACTTTTCAGTCCGTAGGCGGCATGTAATTGAAAGCACCGCCTCGACACCAGCTGTTGATCCAAATGTTATTCCTTTTTCCGGTACTCTCCGTAATGAATCGGGGATGTCTGGTAGTGCGCAATAAATTAGTCCGCATAGCATGAACTGTGATTCTCTCATAATGGAGATTCCATTACATTAACTCGTCCAGCTTTTTACCTCTTAAGAGTTTGCCTTGGACTCAAGAACGTTGTTGAAGTTTGGTGTCAAGCACGCGTATTTATGCCTTGTCTTCGTTGATGCGGTAAGCACGGTAATCGAGGTCTGTAGTTACATCTCTGCAGGTTGCACCTGGGCCTTGTCTCTTTCTGCGGCTGTAGTGAGTGAGGCTACTGAGGTAGCACTTTGATTATACCGGGCAGCGACGGTTGCATAGGTGGAGCGGTCTTTAGAGCGCTTCGGATTTTGTTGGGCAATCGGAAGGATGGGTGTTACCGATGTTGCATCAGTCGATGTATTCAATAAGATGATGTAGGCAGTGGGGATAATTATGTCACTATCCGTCTCGAGAACTACTTGGTTCGTGGTTCCCAAGGTTTCCATCGTTGCATGGCCGTGTGCATGCCTAGTCTTTTTCCTTGGGTTCGAAGCAGCAATTGAGAGAGACGGAAGAGGTGCAAGCTGCGCTGTAGTCGCCTTGAGTGAGGCAATTTTTGCATACAAGGTGTTTAGTATGGGCGACTAGCTTGTCGTACTTTTGTTTTAAACGCTAGTACGCATTTTACTGGTGCAGCCGTGGTGCATTTTGGACAGACGCAAAGTGAACCGGGCATATTGTATTTCTTTATATCGGATCTACATACCTTGATGCACTTCGAATAGTACTGGTCAAAACACTTTGTGTTAATAAACCTTACTTTAACTATCTTGGGACAAGTTTATTTAACACAAATACTTCGTTTCGGGTGGTCGATATGGTGGTCATGATGGCCGATTACAGTAAAAGATCCTAAATGACGCACACAGACTGTAGTTTGGGCAACTCAAAGTAGCCAGAGAATATCCACAAAGATTACACAGATTGAAATATGTACAAAGAGAAATATTTTGTTGCACAATTCACACCGAAAAACACATATAACGCATTAATCTCGAAGCAAAAGTACCATCTAGCACGGGAGACCAAAAATCGGCAGTGTCCGCGGGTATAGTCAAAATATCGCGTTAATGCTTGTTTTGGCTCTGGACGTTTTACTGCCTGATTTTTCGAAGAATCTCAGTTTGCGAGTACTTTGGTAAATCAATGTATTTCTGCGCATGTGGATTCTGCGCCCCTATCAGCTATTTCATTATGTCCAGCCATGGAATGGTTTAGACATAACTATGATACAAATATGTGTATTTCAGATAGAAACTGCTACGTGAGATTTATAATGCAATATGGTTTGGATAATTATGAGATGAATTTGAGAAAGCTAAATTGCCGTCTGTTAATTATGTATAATGAGGCTTCTCACTATGGAAAATGTTGTATAATGCATGGAACACAGTTGAATATACATGATACAGACTTTGTCAACGCATTTGCTTCAAAAGGGGTGGTGGTTCTTCGACACGTTTTGAGGCTCTCCCTGCTGTTTGCATACATGTGGCCATTTCTGAACGAGAGCATATTTTACCAGATCATCATCTCGTCTGGAATGCTAAGACTTACTTTCTCGCTCTGTCACTTGTTTATTCCATCTGTACTTCCGTAAGTACTAAGTACTTTGTTATCTTAAAGGAAAACATGTCCACGCTTGTCATTCTGCTGTATTTCAGTCGCTCTATAACCGATGTGTGGAACCCACCTGACTGGTGGACAACACTGCTAGTGAGCCAAAGGATGGTTCTCAACAGCACAACCGCATCCACAGCAAATTTTTCAGTAGGACAGTTTTCTCGTTATTTCATTCGTTGTATGTCTTCTTTTTAGATCAACTATCGTTCTGTCTCGAACATTGGTAGATACGAAAATGATAGAAAACTTATATTTGTACAAAATATTGCAGGATGAGCCACCATAAGTAAAGCAAACGATTCGCTACCAGTGTTTTCATTGCACAGGGACACTAGCGATGTTCCGACTCTGGGTGGTACGTAACTGCGTGTGTGGCATTACCAACACTAGCTTGGTAGTAATCTGTTCCATTGTTAGACATGAATCTCTGCTCACACGTTTGTTAACAATATATACTTATCTAGAGCTAGGATACTTGCATACAAAAAGGTTTAAAGAGCGTATACTGCTACGGGAGAGAAATATAACCGGCTAAACCCGCCATAGTTATTTACTGACATTCAGCAATATCTACTTATAGGTTTTTGCATCATCGTAAACCCGTATGCACAGTTTCAATACAGTAGTTGCAATTCATAATTTTGACACTTGTAGTGAATTCAGAAAACTGATCGAAACATGTTAGACTAATCTCGCTTCCAAGTCTCTACCTGCTATTCAGTTGGACGAATAATGCATGAAGATGATGGAAAATAAAGCTTTACAAGGCGTGAGCTTCCCTGTGTTATGCTGTTAAACCAATGAAAAACTGTTCCTGAAAAGCACGTTTTCGAAAAGCTGAAAACACTGCAACCGGATACATCAGTGCTAAATAAATTATTTAAGTCAATCGCTCTACTATTCCACAGTCATTTTCCGTCGGCCGTCATCGAAGTGATGAATAATACAGGGTGTGTAAAGCTAAGTAAACATGCAAACTGCAATCCCGTGAGAACTGATCTCCTAAAAAAGTATAACGCACGAATACCGTCCAGTTATTCGGTATGACTTAGGTTAGCTTGCGTGTCCACTGAAACTAAGTTCATATTGCTAGTGTAAAGGCATAATGCGATACAAGATTACTTGGGGCTGAAAAGTTCATTCACCATTTAATTTAGCTCATCTAGTTTAGTCAATTCAAGAAATAGAACTCCAAGCACCATAAGTTGCTAATTCTTTCACTGAGGATTGTCAGTTACGGCATCCAGTACTTGCTTGCTGAACCGATTACACCACCGTACACTTTATTACTGCTTCTGTACTATTCTGAGTAGGACATCCATTTTACTTATGGAAACTGAACTGATCAATAAAGTCAGTAGGTTTCGTAAATAAGCAAATCAATCGATAATTAAGGCTTATCATACTAATAAGCACCTTGACTAGCTCCACGCTTGTACCGACCACAGTTAAATGACTGGAGGTTGGCGTGATTTAATTTCAATACGTAATCCACCAGTCGACAATCCAGCAGACGGTTTTCCACGATTACATACCCATGCGTGACCGCCGGAATATTAAAGAAATAATCTACGTTACTTATTGATACACGTATGCCTGGATGATCAAGTGGGTTTCAAGTAGGTTAATCACAAGGTTATATAGACACGAACTTATGTATCATGTGTCAATTATTTTTACTTGCGTGTGTGTTCACGAATTTTCCCATATATCTTAGGGATAAAATTACAAGATAAATAACCTAGCTTGCCCCTTGTTAGCAAGTGGGAAAACAAAGATATCGGCGGCCGCTTTGAGCTCATGGCACTGATTAAATAACGGACGATGAGGTCTAGTGAAGTAAATTGGAGACTTTCGGCCAACATAGTTGGGAATATCAACTGGATGTTCGCAACTCAGTTTATTATTTGAACCCCGTATAACTGGAGCGGCAGCACAGAATTGTCGACGGACGACATGTAAAAGACAGTGAACGTGGTTGCAACTACATGGTCAGTTCCGCAGAAATATGGGTGTGGAAGATCCGATGAGCTAACCTAGTAGTTGTATTTTCGCAAAAAAGATACAGTAATTTTATTATGATTTATTATAAAAGCATGAAACCAAAAATGTTATTCTCAAACTTTCAATGCCCCATGGGAGAGAATTTAGCCAATAGTTAGGCAGTGTTTATGTGGAGGCAAATAGAAACGTCGTTACTTTACGTACATTTGAGCACATGAGAGATTATCATCGCAGTTTGCCATTGTAACCTCGAGTACTGTTGTTGAAGCCCCTTCGGACACTTCGCTGGTCTGAAACTTGTTCAATAAGATGAGATATGGAAAATCCACTTACTGGCGGGCATCAGTAAGAATTACCCGTTTATGTGGCAAGGCAGATATAAGTGATAACTCGCATACTAGGAAGATGGGTGCAAATAACGAGAAGAAATGGTAAGTTACTGATCGATACAGTGTGCACTGGACATACAGATTGAATAAATCACGGAAGTAACATCAGACAGACATCAGTCAAGATACCATGCCATATTTGTCTGCAGCTAAACAATTTAACTACTGGTGGAAATGGTTGTGAAACTAGTGCGAGGAGTTTACTACCCTCGAGATACATTAAGCTCTATTCTACTTAATATTCTAAACTCTGTATCACATATATTGCAGACCCCGGGGGACAAAAGTTAAAAAACAAACACAAGCTATTCTTTGGTCCATATCAGTTTTGGCTACTTATATTTTTCCAAATATCCAAAGGAATAAATGCCCGATATGGCAGCGTAGTTCCCATATTGGTTTTCCTTGATATTTGCATGATGATGGAACTTAACGGTGATCGCTTATGAGTCAGCACACTTCTGATTCAAGCTATGCACATTTCTGGCACATTTCTGTGGAGATATCCCAACTAAAAATAAAAGCAATTGAATGTGGTAATTTAAAATTAGTATGCTACCATGTACAGAGTATTTAGAGCCGCCTCCACACGACTTGCCTAATTTTCAGCAGTATGTCACACCCATCTTTAAATTTTGGAGCTATCCCTTACTCTTAAGTTAGACTACTTGCTCAAAAAGATAAACATATGGAAGGGTTTGGTGTTACAGTCTTTGGAGCTGAAGGCAAGCTAACTGCAGTAATGTAATTTAATAAAACGACAATATGCCGCCAGCCGCAATGTTTTTCAACTAACTAGTACCATAGATAATGACCCTAACTCAGATCATTAGGCATAAGCAGCACCATGTACTATGGTATGAATAACCACTATCCTTCTTAAATTGGAGGATTGTGGAAGGAAAAATGGTATTATATATGCCTTGGTTGTGGGTTTGCGATTTATGGCAGATTTAGACGTCCTCCGATTTTGTGGACTACACAATAAATGAATAGCAGTATAACACTATCTATCCTCCAGAAGATGCAATTCCACATATGATAATTTAGCTCTTAAATCCTGCTATGTAACAGAAAGCAGAGTGTCTGAAGAGGTCTTACAATGCATCTAGGTAGAAATATTTTTATAGGAGCTATGAACTCCTACCGGAGAGCAACCGTACTTCACCCCTACTATGGGTGATATTTATGGATGAGAGCAGCTGCGATAGAGGTATATCTGATAGAAACATTGAGGAACCGTCGTATTCAAGTGTGTCCTAATTGACACTACTTTATGCTTAAATCGAAGCAAGAACAGATCCATTCAGTATACAACTCGCATACTTGAGCATAAGAGTACGAGTAATGGTAAAGCTGAGCGTGTCTGTATCTTCAGTATTTTATGTGGAGCTCAGGTTCAGCCGCGGCAAAAGTCCCTTAACTTTCAAGGGTGCAATAACAAGTCGCGATATCTCCTGGAGGGAATATCACAGCTAACAATTGGGTTAGATATTGTCCCAAGCCTACTATAAATAACTTACAGGTAAGCGTTTGTTTGAGAACCACCATTCTGCTAAAGGTGAACTGTTGTCGAATCACAGAATTTCTAAAAGCAATCCAGATAGTTTGCTGCATACAGATTTCAGTTTGGTCACGTGAGCTCTCCTAAATGGCAAATGCCATCACTCACGTGGTCGACCTCATGCTAGCGTTATTTATAGTAATGTGTGTAGGATTGACAAGAATACTTTATTTTTGTTGGAAGAAGGTGCGTACTAAGTCGCCGTGATTAATATGTCTTAACACACACTCTAGTAGTAACAGAAAGCTTCTAGGAAAGCACTGTCCTTCTTCCGATGCAAACAAAGTCCTACATGAGAAGCCTGATCGGAAAATGCATAGCCCCCAGGAATTCAACCAGGCACGCTTACAAAGCCCGTCCGAGTATGCAGGACTGGGACACTTACACAATTCAATGAAACCACTGTGTCAGTTTGATCCGTGAGGACAAACTACGGCAGCGACAGAACTTAGTATCAGAATTCAGAACTAATCCTGAAATGCTGTACGGGTACGTAAACATGCCAAAGGGAGTTCAGCGCAAAATCCCAGTTCTACGTTCAACAGATGGTCTGGTGATTACATTGCTTCCGCACTTCCCAAAGTTTATCATAGTTTCACCTGCTTTTGACACAACTCTCACCACCGACAAGGTTAAATCACGTATGGTTCACGGCAGCAAATATGATGCAAATTCCACTAACTTGCACGTTTATAGCTCTCTTGGCGTAGACGACATCAGATTGAAAGCGTTGTAGACAGCCGTCATGAACATTGCCGAACCAATAGCTCGGATCTTTCCACGATGTCTTGATGATTTGCAGGCTCCAACAGTGTGAAAATATTGGATAGTCCCTGCTATTCACAAAACTGGAAATCGAGCTTCGCCCTCGAACAATCGTCCAAGCACACTTCTCCTGGTGTTGTTCGAATTGATGCAAATTCTTACTGCGGTGGCATTCATGAAACATCTTACGAGCAACGACATCGCGGATACCGCCGGAATGGGTCTTGCACTACAAACTCGCTGCTAGCCAAAGTAAGCTGGACAGAATCAGCCGGTCTCAGACAAGGAGTTGACATCGCATACTAGGACGTCTCTAAAGCATTACAGCACTTATGCCACCGTATTCTCCTCCACAAGATGCAGAGCTATAGATTCAGTGACACTGTGATTGGTAAGTTAAACAATTCCTTCATTCAACAGCAACTGAATTCGAGAGTCTACAGCTCCATTTCCGACCCAAATGATGTCGACGGTGATGTGTCTCAGTGATGGTATTGGGACCACGTTTATTCATCAACATTCGAAGTTCTTGCCGTTTGTAGACGATGTCAAAACCTGTTATGACATCAAGAGGGTGGGCGGTCACACAGTAATGCAAAGAGCTCCCGATCCTGTCTTGTACAGCTACATTTCAATGGGACAAACTGCCCATTTCTGGGCATTACCCATCCGATTGCGCATGAATATCGATTTTGGGATCGGCAGTTGCAACGTAGTTTCCAGAAAGGCGACCTTACTATAGTCATGCAGGACAACCTAGGATGTTCGCAGTTGGCGGAACGGATATCAAAAATGATGGTCAGGACCTAATAAGCTTTCGGAGGGATTTTTGAACCTTTGATCCATCCGCAAATGCTGTGTATCTGCGTTAGGCCTCAGGTGGAGTACGCGGTTCAAGCCCAAATCTCTAAAGCAAGCTTGACTTAGATGCACGAAAAACCCCCAAAAGCAAATGAGCAATCTCGTTAGGGGTTATTTTAATTCTTCTAGCAACCAAGATTGTTAGTCTCGAGATTGTACATTGGTGAATATCGGCGTCAGCGAGGAGATCCCATTATGCATTACTGACGAAACTAAATCACAATTATCGCGACCTGTTGCATTTAGGCAAAAATACCAACCTCAGAGGATCCCAGCTAAAACTTGCCACGTACTAGTGTCGACATGATCTTCGACAAAAACTTTTATTCACTTGGGTGTCCCGACCATGGAACGCCCTTCCAACACACTCATCCTTGCCTTCATAATAACGTTTCAATGAATCACGGGAAATGCTGGCCTTCAGCAAATCAAAGATTCCCATTCCATTAATATGAATCAATATCAGAAATCAGTTCCGGGTGAAGAATTCTTTTCGGTAACTCTCATCAGACCCAAACGTTTACAAAACACTGATACTGTATGGTAAGCGTCAAATCAGGCTGGGATTTACTTCTGGACTGTTTGAATGATCAAAATCGATAACTTGAGACATAGATAACGATGGTAAACCAAGTACACTAAATACACATACATACGCATAGCTCAGTGGTCCAAAGTAATTAAGTAAGTAAAAGCACAGACAAATAACTAAGTAACAGTGTCCCATGGCCACGGTACTAGTATCGGCCGTATGAATCGTTTTTGTATACATAATTCCGGCTTCAGATGGTGAATGTAGCTAGCCTCGGCGATGGATAAGAGCTGTTTTCGGAATCCTTGGGTGTAGTGTTCAGGTAGTGAATAAATGACTTTGAAGTCATTCGCTGAAGCTGTGTGGCCACATTCAAGGAGGTGCGACATGATTGAGCTGTCTGAAGACCTCATTTCGCCTTTGTAAAACCATGCCGGGATGTGTTCACGAATCCTCTGAGATAGGCGTCTTGTCGTGCGATCCACATATCGTGCACCACAGGAGCACGAGTACTGATAAACGATCATTGAACGGGTCAACGACGGTAGTCTATCCTTCAAGGGTTTCGTAAGCAATGGCTTGTGAAAAACGATTCTCAGCCGGGACGCGAAATCCGTTTTCTCGACAGCGTCCTTCAGGCGTCTGGATAACATATCAGCTGCAGAATCGCCATTAAAGGGTATATGTATGAAAAGCTCTTTCTTAGGAGCAATGCTTCCAGGCGGCTTTCGATTGCGTTCCTTCAAATGTTTCATGATAAATTTATCCTGATAGCCACTTTCCCTAAGGACATCGCTGATTCTCTGTAGTTCTTCGTTGACGGTATCCCGTGTACAAATACTGCGCGCCCGGAAGGCGAGAGATCTGATTAAACTCCGCTTATGCTGTAGTGGTACTGCGCGGTGGAAGTTAGTGTACTGCCCAGTCCATGTGTGCTTTCTGTGTACCTTTCTGCTGCATGATCGGTCCGAGTTACAGATAACCTCTACATCCAAGAAAGGTAACCGGTTTCTGAGTTCGTGTTCACAAGTGAAATGGAGATTCTCGTGTGCGTCATTGAAAGCTTTCAGCAACTGTTCCGCATGCTTTTCGGACTTGCAAAGTACGAAGGTGTCGTCAACGCACCGTACGTACATTTCGGTTTCGTGAATGTGCGTTGCAAGTGGGCCATGTTCCAATTGTGCCATGAAAATATCAGCCAGCAGCGGCCCCAAAGTAGATCCCATGACCACTCCGTCAATCTGATGATACATTTCACCATTGAAGGTGCACTGAACATTTAACGTGCAACGAAGTAGCACCTCCAATGCGCCCAATCTTGGACATGGTGAGTTCTCCTCAGCATTTGTTGGGCCATCGGATGGTGGCTAAGCTGCAGCCGTTACGGAATTTGGTTTGTACTTACTGCGTGAGAGACACCTTCTAATTCATTGAGAGGATATCCGAAAGCAACCTTGTTAACAAAAGTATGATATCATTCGATGCCCAGTCGCTGTTCACAAACATTCCGTTGCTCGAAACCGTGGATTACGTATGCGAGCTTGCTCGGCAACTGCCCATATACGCAACTTTTCCGGAGAATTTGCTAAAGGAGGTGCTACTTCGTTGCACGTTAAATGTTCAGTTCACCTTCAATGGTGAAATGTATCATCAGATTGACGGAGTGGTCATGGGATCTCCTTTGGGGCCGCTGCTGGCTGATATTTTCATGGCAAAATTGGAACATGGCCCACTTGCAACGCACATTCGCGAAACCGAAATGTACGTACGGTGCGTTGACGACACCTTCGTACTTTGCAAGTCCGAAAAGCATGCGGAACAGTTGCTGAAAGCTTTCAATGACGCACACGAGAATCTCCATTTCACTTGTGAACACGAACTCAGAAACCGGTTACCTTTCTTGGATGTAGAGGTTATCTGTAACTCGGACGGATCATGCAGCAGAAAGGTACACAGAAAGCACACATGGACTGGGCAGTACACTAACTTCCACAGCGCAGTACCACTACAGCATAAGCGGAGTTTAATCAGATCTCTCGCCTTCCGGGCGCGCAGTATTTGTACACCGGCTACCGTCAACGAAGAACTACAGAGAATCAGCGATGTCCTTAGGGAAAATGGCTATCCGGATAAATTTATCATGAAACATTTGAAGGAACGCAATCGAAAGCCGCCTAGGAGCATTGCTCCTAAGAAAGAGCTTTTCATACATATACCCTTTAATGGCGATTCTGCAGCTGATATGTTATCCAGACGCCTGAAGGACGCTGTCGAGAAAACGGATTTCGCGTCCCGGCTGAGAATCGTTTTTCACAAGCCATTGCTTACGAAACCCTTGAAGGATAGACTACCGGCGTTGACCCGTTCAATGATCGTTTATCAGTACTCGTGCTCCTGTGGTGCACGATATGTGGATCGCATGACAAGACGCCTATCTCAGAGGATTCGTGAACACATCCCGGCATGATTTTACAAAGGCGAAATGAGGTCTTCAGACAGCTCAATCATGTCGCACCTCCTTGAATGTGGCCACACAGCTTCAGCGAATGACTTCAAAGTCATTTATTCACTACCTGAACACTACACCCAAGGATTCCGAAAACAGCTCTTATCCATCGCCGAGGCTAGCTACATTCACCATCTGAAGCCGGAATTATATATACAAAAACGATTCATACGGCCGATACTAGTACCGTGGCCATCGGACACTGTTACTTAGTTATTTGTCTGTGCTTTTACTTACTTAATTACTTTGGACCACTGAGCTATGCGTATGTATGTGTATTTAGTGTACTTGGTTTACCATCGTTATCTATGTCTCAAGTTATCGATTTTGATCATTGAAACAGTCCAGAAGTAAATCCCAGCCTGATTTGACGCTTACCATACAGTATCAGTGTTTTGTAAACGTTTGGGTCTGATGAGAGTTACCGAAAAGAATTCTTCACCCGGAACTGCTTTCTATAATAAGGCTTTTAAATATAATCGACTTGACGATGCTGTCGCATATGTAATAATTGATTTTGTACTTTTCATTCGGAGAACGAAATATCTCTAATCAATACTACGTGCTCAACTGATCCCTTTGCAACAAGTTGGTTGTGGATAATTACATGTATCTAAGCTACATTTTCGTATCATATCCGTCCAAGAAAGCAGCACACGAATGAGCGTTTTCAAGACCAATTTTTCCCTTTGTCACAGATTACTTAAGTAATACGTGTTCCCTTTATTACTTAGTGTACGCACTTGCAATCCTGTTTAAATTACCTTTACCTAGCAATCCAGTTAATTTGGTAGGCGCGTAATTTGAAAGTTCACCTATGCTTTTATTCTATTTAGTTAAATTCTTGCTCAACCGTCCTACTGGACTTGTCAAGCAATTCATTGTTTACCCGTGGAAATCATTGTCCTTTTTTATGTGTACTTATGGCTAACCACCATCTACTTCCGCAAAAATAGCCAGAAGTTTCTTATTGAAAACTTCGAGGCTTTCCTTCAATCAATAATATTTCATAGTCCTATTAAGTGACATCACGTGGAAGAACATCCATAATTGTGTAGACTGAACAGAGGAAAGACGAGTTAGCTTGCTCCATGATTACATAATGCGGGGATGGAAAAAAACTATTTAAAAATTATCATCGCGGTAATCTTGAGCTCAAGATTAGCTGCGATTCACCTAATCTACCAGTTTTAACAAAACTGTGGTTGAAAAGTCCATTAGTAAACGCATAACGTAAAGTAAATTAAGCAAGAATCGTGCTACTGATACTTTATTAGCCAAATTTGTGAAAAATGTTAAATTTCCGTAAAGCAATGCTGATGCTTTATTCTAAATAGGATGCATTGCTACTATCGGACTTGCAGAAGTAAAGCGTAAAACTGTGTTATTTCAGTTTGCTCGAAACTACGCGCTAGTCAAGCACCTACGCATGGCTATCTGCGGAGCAACACATAACGGATGCGCGATGCGTACATCCAAGTGTTTAAGTGGGTTTACAAGCCGCGGATGGAAAGCCAATAAGTTTATTCATCATCTTGCAATTAATAACTTATATTAAACGAATACCTTAAATCAAACAGCCAAACAGCACTCATTACGTCCAGGCCAATGAGATAGTGCCTGTCGGTGTGTATTAACAATGCACACTTCAATATTATTTTATGTTAAGATTCCACCATACTATACTAGGGGATTGCTTGTGCGCATGGATGTTGGAAAGAAGGAAACAACAGACCATCCGCTCTAAGCTTCGGTATGTTATTAATTTTTGTCTTTAGTTGGCCAAGCTTTGCTGAAAAATTTCATGCCCACATGATGCGAAGTAAGAAGTGCCTGCCAATTCGTATCTCCAATCCCCGCTCCATATATACCTTTGGTACTAATGCTGACATACCAAACTGGAAGCATTCGTGAGTGCATCGAAAGAGCATAAAACTCTATCTTCATTCTCATTACAATGTTACTTATTGTGCATGTTTAGCCATGCACATCCCGACCATTTATTTTAATATGGAAGCCGAAAATCGAAAGGAAACACAGCCTATTTCATTAACAGGCTTATTAACTGACTTCAAAGCGCTATCAGCGCAATTGCTGGTGCAACTAGCTTTGCTCATTTTCAGCACAAATGTTTATACAAGCTTTCATTGTAGGGAGACCTCCTATACTTGTCCATGTAACTCCAAGAAATTTCCAAAGAACTAACAGTGGTAACATCATGAGCATATGCCTAAGCTACGTTGCTGACATATAGGCTAAGATGATCCATATGTATATATATATATATATATATTTATTTATTTCTTTTTCCCTAACCCAAGGCTGTAATACAGCTAATATATTTGAAAGCAGAGAAATGAAACTGGTTAGTCAAAGCATTCAGTGAAAATCACGGAGCTTAGAAAAGCAAGTTGTCAAGCGCCTATTAATGAAACCTGAGAAGACACAACCTTGCTCTCATTCTTCAGTTGTATCTGCCACACTATTTTAATCAAGGTATTACAAGATATTCATTCATTCTTATAATATAGCAAGCCATAGTTTTAATATCTTGGATCTTACCTGACAGTTAGGGAAAGCGGCGAGCTTGTACATGATAGGTTGTTACCTCGTGCAAAAATGTGCCTTTTAATCCGTTCGTGCGTTTAAAAACAAGGCACTAAGCGTTGACGGAACCAAGTGGCGTATTCTCCTTGAAGATCTCTAAATAAAAAACATTACTTGAAGCTGAATTACTGAAGTCTAACAGCTGGTGTTTGGCGACAGGCCAGTTGATGAAATTCAAGGAACCACTAAATACCATAAACTAGAATCTCCTGACACGTTGTAATTTTGTCTATCGGATGTCTTTGCATAGCATAAAGTTGCCGTCAAATAATGGCATAAGAAATGACGGTATAGGAATAAACATGTTTTCACTTATGTACTTTTCTAATTGCTATGACAAAGTCTCAAAAATATAGAAACCTGTACGGTGATTTAACCAGGGACTTATAAGTAATTTATTTGTTTGTGCTTCAAAGTAAATGCTTGACCCAGCTTAACAGTCGTTTAATAGTGCTTTTTTATTATATCAACTATTCTCGGTATAAATAATAATTGATAATACTAACTGCAAGGTAAAAGCAATAAAAATGCTCGTCTATTGCCACGTAGCCTTACAATTAACAACTTTCTGACACAGTTGTATTGTGTATGTTGTGCATTTCTGCTACTGCGTGTCTGTATTTGCTTGATAATGTTGATACAACTAGCAGCCTAGCTGACATTAATATAAGTCTTGTGAAAAAAGCATGAAGTATATTTGAGCTACTACTACCAAAATTTGCGCCATACGTTGATCATTGAAACTTGTGACTGAAATCCTTCTACACTGTTGTCACCCATGCGGAATCGGCCTCATTGTGATATCGGATGCGAGCATAAGCGCAAATGAAATGTGTACTACTAAAGAAGATTATGAATTTGCTTGAGAAGTGGTTTAATTTTCGGCCTAAATAACAACCTTTGTTCTACGTGCTCAATAGGGAGTGAATAAATAGGTGAAATTCATCCATTCATTCTTAGTTTGTTTTGCGGTGCCGATTCGGGTGCATATGTGCATCAATGAGCAACCATCAACAGATCAAAATTATTTTCCGTTTCATCCCATCCGCCAGTGCGCTTGCTCGCATGCACATCTCCACTGACGATCTCCGCTCGGGCATTTACGCCCAAATTGTGGAGAGTAACTTCCGTTCTGTCAATGTCTGACATGCTGCATGCTGTGTGCCTTAGCCAACTGTGACAGTTGCTTTGGCAGACCAGAGTGTATGTGCGTAACTGCCACTGCAGTTGATGGAGCAGAAAGGACTAGCCAGTGGTCACGAACACGCACCTTTATGCCAACGGAGGAAAACCGGCACCTCACATAGGAAATACACAAGCTATGATGGCCTGTCAGGTTTGGGCAAAAACAAGATTACACATTGCAACTCTGACCCTCAAGTTAACTGGCAGAGGGTTAGCTGACCGGTCCGGGAAAAAAGAAAATTCTCTTGATCAGCTGAATGTTCCTTTGTTAAGTTACACTTGACTTTATATTGTAAGGTTATCCAGCGAAGGTTAGGTGTCTAAATGCTTCGACAGTCTATTAGTAACAACAACAATACCATGGAAGATGCACAATAAATGAGTGACGCTTAATTGCTGATTGGGCTTCCTCAAAAGAAACCGGTGTGTCGGGTACAATCCAGACAGAGTTTAGACATACGAGTGTGAATATTTGTGCGTTTGGGCAAAGGTTCATTTGGTGAGAGATTATTAATTTTTAACACACTTTAAGCCTACGAGGAATGAAATATATTTTAACACACCAGTAGAGCAATTCATCATGAACCTAAGTACATTATCGATAACCCGAGCCAACACTAGTTTGCCTTGCAACAAGGCGAACGATCTTACTTCTTTTAACACACCAACCTTAACTTCTAACCAAAACTTTAGCATTGACTTTTCCCTCCGAAATATACCAGATAATCTGGATCTAAAATGTCGTCTAGCCACGATGACTGTGAGGCTATTTCAAATTCAAGCTCAAGTTCGGTTGGGACTGAAACCATAGGAGAATTTCTTGAGTGTTCCAACTTAAGTTGATCGTTGGTCCAGGAATTGACGAAGTGCTCAGAGTTCTTGATAGACCTAAAAGGGAACATCCGTATCGCATCCTGGCCAACCAGTTATTATCCGTGTATCCTATCTTGGTAGTCCCTGCTGTGTCAGCCACGTGAAGTAAGCAAAGGATATGAAGAGAAATCGAACGTACAGTATAAGGAAGTTCACTTGAAATATGAAAATAATACTAGTACGTGAATCAAAGTATAGAAAAGAACTAAACCAAGGAGACGCAGATATCCCATTTCTCCTGCATTATTACTCTCTCTTTTGATGAAGGCTGGTAACTTCGTAACACACTGCAAAACAGCCGATGTGGTGTTAAGTTACAAAGATAGACCCAGATAAGATATTAATACCTACAGGTCAATCAGCTACACATTTCGCTAGGCATAGTAAAATTCCCTAAATACTAGGATTTCTTTGGGAAGAAGAATTAAAGCATCACAACATGTTTTACAGTTGCACAACGTCCATGACAGAGTTAAGCACATGCAGTTGACGAAGAGGATACACGAAGAACAAATGTTTCTACGAACTACATGTAAAACGAAAGAACTTGTTAAAAATCTCTGTCGCAGAACTAATTAATACCCCCTTGATCGATGGGATGGTTAGTGCAGTCGGACAGTCCCTTCATGATCCAGCCGACATCTGCGAACTGTTTAACTCAACTTTCGCAACCTCCATTAGCCTGGAGACCACGCTGTTAAAAGCAAGCATTGGGGTGCAACCAACCATCTCCCTGTGTAACATTGAATTTTCTATCATTGCTATCCAAAATTTAATGAATTCTGCTAAACCGTTTGCCTGTCTGGATTGCGATGGTTTCCCACCTGCCGTCATAAAACTGGGAGGGCCGGACATCCCGTTACTATTGATGAACATGTTTACACTTTAGTTGGCATCAAGCTACTTTTCATCATCCCCCGTCATAAGGGTGTCACTACACAAGAAATTACTAATTAACGACCAATCCATTGCACACATGTAGCAGCCATAATATTAGAGAAACTGGTTAAGAATGACATGATGAAATTCATCTATTCGTTGATAGACAGTTCACTGCATTATTTCTCAGACAAACGATCATGCATTAACTGCCAATTAAATTATCTAAGCCATCTTTCGGATTCTATTACTCTGGATACTTAGTCATACTTCTGTTCCTGGATATGTAAAAGTCATTCGATTGAGTGCCCCACCAACAACTGCTGAAAAAGATTGCTTCCTTTGAAAATCAGGACCCTCTCCTAGGCTGGCTATAGTCATACCTGAGCGGCCATTCTCAGGTAGCTAGCATAGCTGACCACCACTCTTCACTACGTCCAATCACTAGTGGTGTTATTTAATGGAGTGTACTTGTTTTTTACTGTTCTTGCTATGCGTCAATCACATCAGTGCGGTCATCATTCATAGCACGTTGTTCCTATTTTCAAAGGATATAAAGATAGACTGCGAATTCCGACGAGCTGAAATTCATGATACACTACTGCTCATACAAGAAGACCTCCACTCCCTTGAGAAATGGTGTGACAACTGGATGATGAAGTTCTCGGCGAAAAATCTAGCATCTTTTTATCGCGGTTGTTCGATACCCGCGGAATCAATTACACTCAACGGCGAACACCTTTGTGTACAGCTGTCTACCCGCGACCTCGGAAATAAGCATTCTTCCGAACAAGTGGAATACCAGCTGACTAGGGTCAGAACAACAATAGCTAATGCGTTACCTAAGATCCACATAACCCCAGCCAGAGTAGAACTCTTCAAAGTACTCACTCGCCTCGTTTTGGAATACTACAGTAACATTCGTGTCAGCATGCGAAAATCCAACGGAGTATCCCTAGAAAGCATACAGAAGTCATTTACCAAACGACTGCTAAGAATAACCTCTACGAAGAACTACCGGGAGCGCTGCCAACAAATCCCGCTTGATCCGCTTTGGCTACGACGATTGAGACATTACCTGATGCTTCTGCACACCATGATTCATCAAAAGGCCTGCTGCTATTTTCCCTCCCTAGAACTACAACATAGTTCGACAAGGGAGCCACGCAATATGGACTTTACCCTAGGTGTACCCAGGTGCACGGTTAAGATGCGGTCTAACTTTTTCGTTATCAGATGTGCGGTGTTGTGGAATAAGCTTCTAGTCACAATCAGATCGTGTGAGAGCGCAACGGCCTTTCACGTTAAACTCACCAATTACCTGGACTTGAACATTATTATGACCCTGTTCTCTTGGGAGAGATTACTTGATTTGTACCAAGAATGGCCAGACAAAATCTAATGAACAAAAAAATGGTCATAATGTGTGACACACCTCCAGGGTTGTTACCTGCACTATTCCAACTAGTGCAGATTGCGTTGAAACACACCTGTGAGTTACTACAAGACCTAGAAACAACAAAAGCTATAAAAGGCACCTAAATGTTTACAATTCATGTATGAGCATGTGGTATTCTGTAAAATATATGTGCCAAATAAGGCCACAGTTTCTCACTCGATGAGAAAATACCTATTATCATTATTCCTATTATTAATAGTAAAGCAACGATAATTATAGCAGTTTTCTTTACGGTTGCCTTGATGCAAACACTAGGTTGCGCAAATAAACTTTTACCTTGTCTAGTACCGCGCATTGTAATGGTGCTACTCGCAAAGATTTCACTAGAAAAGTAATAATTCTTCCCAGATGAAACACATAAAAAGCTCGTTTCCGACGCTTTTAATCTATTTCAGATCCAAATTGCACAGTAGCAGGAATTGTTGTTATAATTTGTTACAGCAGTAAAAATTTGATATTTAGGTGTAGCCTAATTCCCACTTGTCTGACGCGTCGCGCGGGTATCGTTTTAGTAATCTATTATGTATAAATCTCCTTCCTGCATTTCTAACTAGTCCTATGCTTTTTCGGAGTTTTCCGCTGACAATCTACTGTTTGATTATCAAGTACCGTAGATGGCCATGTTGTACTCTTCTGCCTCGCACTATAATTTAATCGCTTTGCGGAATCGCCTTGGAACTGCTTTTGTGAACGATTAGTGATAGCATCATTGTTTGCGATCAATTTGTACACTTTCATCAGATTAAGTATCTGGAACGTATCTCATAATATCGAAAACTAAACTGCTTATACGCGCTTTATTTGGCACGTTGGATTAAATGTTACCATGCCGGTTTGCGCAACTTCCGTGTCCGACGAAAATGAAATCCCACTTTGTTGTAAGTTATGAGTAAGCGGATAGCTGACTGACAGGCAAAATAAAAGTTAACCTATTCCAAACGTTACGTAATACATCAGTTCCCCTGTAGATGCAACATAGACCATATCCGAATAGAAAAGGTCATGTATTTCCTGTTGGTCTGAAGTAAAATGTATGGGCTATGTTGTTGCTTTATTCAAACATCAGCAAAATAGGTTCAAGGGAAGGAAAGACATCTGCCAAACGTCAACCGCTAAGCGACTTAGAGATAATTGGAATTATGTGAGATGGCATCCGAGTTAACGGTAAACATGTCTACAATGTGGCCATAGCTTGCAGTGTTCAAGTTTGTCCCACATATTTAAAGGATAAGGTCTCGCGCGAATATGGCTTTCGGATGATTGGAATAAGTTTAAACCTGGAAATCCGACATGAACTGGTTGCACCTCCTTGTGCCTTTAAATATTGAAGCCTGACATTATGCTTCCGGTATCACTAACGCTAAGTAGCAGTTTTTTTAGATATATAGACAAGATTCTCTATGTTACTAGAACGATAGCATGCTTCTCCTGACCTTTGCGCTACGATTGCCATCATTTGCATACCTAATACTCCTCCACCACCCCCCTTCAGACCAGCTTGCAACCATAGTACCACCTCAGATTCCATGCCCACCATGGTCATCCTCTGCGCGGTATCACTTTGTTGTGTGTAAGGACACAACTTGTGACCAAAGCATGCGACAGATGTTGAGGCCGAGAATTCGCGACAAAGAATCCAGACAGAGAGTGGGCAATATCGAGCTGTCAATCTGAGGCCAATGCGACATGCCCGGATGCGCACACGATTGCTGCGCGGCGCTGCTTCAACTTAGCAAGTTCTAAATAATGATTAGCAAAGTTTCTCGACTGAAAGGCATAGGTTCAGGGCTGGGATGATTTCGTTCGTACTAAGCAGCAATTATGGAATTTTAACCATGTCTTAGCAACCTTGAGGACGCTGGTTTTAAGCATACACAACGCACAAGGATAACATTTAAAAATTAAAGAAAACAAATTATAACATTGGTTTCCTTGTATTATATAGTTAATGCACGGAAAATAATAGGAGAGTGGAACAAGAACTTATGCAAAACAATAATAAGCACACAGCACGATGTTTGTTGACTGGTGGAGGATAAACGTTCAAAGGCAAACTCACACGTGTTATATGATGTAACTGAGGCGATAAGGGAGAAATATCCTAGAAACTGATTTCGAAATAGACATAGATCTAAAGCAAACTGCGCGATAAGCTATTGCAGTGCATAATTCTTATGAAAGAGTTATTCACTTGCCTGCTTTGGTCGAATTGATTGTTTAAAGCGGGGATGAAACTCCAGATAAGCCAAGTCCCACGAAAGATTTCCAGCTTACTTCTTTTAGGTAACAACCTGTATTGAGTTGTGCGCGAGGACAGATGCTTCCTACAGGTTAAAACTTATTAATGGTTGAAATAGTTTCAGTGTTGGAAGGTTCAAATGGAGGAAAAAATTGCCCAAAAGCTTGAAAACTGCGCTGCTCACCTAACTTTTGGTTGGCAATTTTCAGGCGAGGTTGTTGGCGCATCATCATTATTGATGTAAAGGATAGGAAATGCGTAATTTTTAGTATGCCAATTTGAGGTCTCAGCCTAACCGCTGGTGGCATTTACTAAGCACTCCAATTTTCTTCTCTTAGGCAGGTTAACAATATGATTACAACTTTATACTATTCATTCACCGATATTGTTGTGTCTTGTGTGCGGTGAAATAACGCGTTGGCCTGAGTTTCAAAATTCCCTAGAGTATTCAGCTCCAGGGTGCTAGTAGGTATGGGTGAAATGGTGAATGACACTAAATTTCCGAATAGCCAACATGTTAAACCAACCAGTGTGAAGCTGACACAATCGGACTTAAAAACGAGTGCATGCGTTGCACTCATACCAGCTCAACTTGTTGAGAATTTGTCTACAGACTATTTACTAACTCTTATGATAGTACCGTCCGAATGGTAGTAAATGTGAACAGTACATTAGTTGATCACCTTAAAGAGTACCTATGTATACACCGGCCATTTCGAGATCACATCGAGGTCGTGCTAGAAACCTCCTGGAACTCTAAGTATTAAACTGCTCACCAAGTAAAAAAAAATAAAAATTGACTATTTTTTCTCGAATTCATCGAGGCACACCAAAGCAGGTATGGTTAGAATTTACAGGCAGTTATGTTGCGCAACAGGTACGTTACAATGCACATAAGTGGCTGTGGCCAAAAGTTGTACAAGCTGCGCTAACGGAAGAAGTACTCATGAGGAGTACTGTCATCAGTGGAGTGACAATAAATAGGATTCATGTGTGCGTAAAGTAGCCAGAAAAAGCACAGTAGATGAAGTGGTGACAAAATGTGGAGACTGAGAGTATCTTTTTGTAGGTGCCAATAAAATAGTAAAAAATAACTCTAGTTAATATGTCGGCTTGTAACTGTGGGCGGTAACTTTATTCGGTGGTGTCACATCCGCCTGTCGCAGTGTTGATAAACGCACCTTTGTGGCATTTTATAGGGAGAATACTTACCAGGCGAAAACCTACCACGTCCTGGAACACTGTCGTGGATTGTTTTGAACGGTCATGTAAAACTGACTGAGCCTCTTATCAATCATTTGTTAACTCAGTTATTCGCAGTCGAATGCCTCATCTTTTGGTTGATCAGATAGGTCCGTCAGCGCCTGCCATAGAAGTTGAGGCCAGTCTAGTAGGATCAATCATTGTGCAGGTAAGTAAAATTTCCAGGGTATTTGGGGTCTGCCTTTCTTTGATTTTATATACATATTGGAGTGGGAAGAATTTGTGTCCGGCTATGATCACGAAATCAGCTTGAGGTGTTGGGTGCAGCTGGTTGGTTTTGATATAAAGCCATGGTCCAGGTAAGTTATTGTTGGTAAATTCGTCCCAAATCAGACGAGGGCAGTGCCTCAGTCTAGTCCCGGATCTCTGTAAATTTCAAGACCTCGGAGAAAAGGTAAAGAGAGGAACAGGGCGAGGTCTAATCATCAACAGCAAAGAGTAAAAATTTAGATGTTCTAGTGCTCGCTAGATATGTCATGAACATCCAGCATTGGTAAGGCTTAGGTCTCGAACCTTGGGAGCTGCATCGCCATTGATTCAAATCTGGTTGGAGAAAGCTGCTTGAACACCAAAATCCAAATTCGCGTTGCATAGATTTTTAATGAACTATTAGAAAACTGGATGTTCGAGACCATCGGATTCTATAGCTCATGTGATCGAACGTCTTTGAAAGAGAAGTAAATAACTTTGGTTCCTCCTCTCTAGTCAAAGATTAGGCAGAGCTTCATCCGGTATTAGCAGTTTATAGTGCACGATTGATACCGAGAGGAACCAAACTGCTGCGACTGTTTGGGGTCGTTGTTTTCCAGGTGGTACAGTAATGCTCACGTAACATCTATTGGGTGTTATCACAGGACTTGTGTTAACTACAGCACGTTGAAAAGACTAGTTAAGTTTAGGATCAAAGAAAACACTGAGTTTCATTTACTGGTGCTTGGACGAACTGGTACTTAAGTTGACGCAAATGTGTCTGTGCTGTTTAAATATCCACGTGAAATATCCTTAGAAGTGATTGGTGAGGTGACGGATTGTGTTACTTTTTAAAAGAGCGAAGTTCTTCAATTATCAAAAAGTTTCTAGTATAATAAAAGGATTGCGGAATAGAACCACAATGGCATAGGTACGAAACTGATACTTCACCTGCAAGCTCTGGTAAATGCCTTTAGGTTTTAACTACAATCTTGCTCTTTATTTTACTAGACCAACTAAATGCGCAGGTACGTATCTATTTACTATCTTAATCGATAGAATTTGCTACCTTTTTCATAGTAAATATTGTGAGACCTGCCTGCCAGTGGACAAAATTTCATGTGAATGCAAATTCCATGCTGCGCACACAGGAACTGCGTGCAATTTTTTAATACTTCCTCCACGATAGGAAGCAACGCATACCCTTGAAAACAAATCTATTTAATCAGTTTGCAATTGCAATTAAATCTAGCTCATTGGAATGGCAACTATACGGTCTAAAATTAAGACGATTAAGCACACGATGTTCATCTGAGTCATTTGACATCTTTACATAAACATATATGGCGACTCCGAAAGCAATATTGTTGCGTGCATAATGTTTGCAATGCTGTATAGCCTATTATTCTGACCAGAATTCAAGTTCACTTGCTGTGAACCATCAAACTAGATGAGTGGTGCGATTAAACTGTGCAAAGTATAGTGGTAGGGAGAAAACGGGACAACAGTATAAGCTATGAAATCCAGGGTGTATTCATTTTATCTACTAAACCTCAAGAACTACGTAACAAATGACCTCAGTTTTAGTTGCTAACTACCACTCAGTTAAGGTACATTTTCGGACAGAAAGGCAACCTGAAGCTGTACAGAAAACTAAAGCTCGTACTGTTAAGCAGAATGACGGAAATATTTCACTGCTGCGGTTATGCATGATATACAGTTTTATAGAAACATCAGGATTAGAGCGAAGTTCTAAGGCATAGGTATTCGATGAGTAGTAATTGCTCTAAGTTTTTCTGAATAATGCTTATTATAATCTGCATTGACCAGCAACGAGAAGATTGCATTGTAATTGACCAGTGGTTGTGCTTAGCACGCAACGCACTGTCATGTTCGTTAACAGTACGCTTTACATGTCTTGCATTGTATCCATAATTGAAGCAACTTGGCATGTCTATCCACACAGACCACTCATATGCGTGTACCAAAATCCGATATGCTACACACAGCAGGTGGCATTTCGTAACCTTCGGCTAGCAAAATGCGAAGATTATTACTGGTGTATTTAAAGAAAGTGGCTTTATCTTATTGAACACCGTCATGCCACCTAACACAAGTCATTTTACCACAAACAAGTAGTTCAGTTGCGGTAAGTAAGCGGGGATAGATTTATGATGTCTTCATACGGTTCCCATAAAGCATACATTTGGTAAGATAAATTGCACTGAGCAGCAGCTCAAAACAGATACCAAACGTTCCATTTATTTGGTTTAGAGTTGACGACATGATAATGCTTGCTTGCTAATGCTCTGATGGTTTGAGGGACATAGAGTAGCAGCTCTGTAACTTTGACCACCATAGGGACTGGACCAAAGTGGTTAAAAGGGAGAGGTGTTCCACTTATACAGGTTATATTCCAAACCTTGGAGCAACCTACTTCCAGTCGTGAGTAGTATATGTTGAAATTTATTTCCACATAAACCTGCTTAGAACAATTTGGACGAGGTCTCACGTAACGACAACCCCAGTTCAACCATAGAGTTCATAATAAATCGTAACACACAGTGCAAGTTCCAAATTAATCATGATTTTGAAAAAGGCAATCTTAGTCTGCTTCTTTCTTTTATCGCAGAAACTGAGAAAAGCGCTCGCAGCACAAGCCACTCCAATGAGCATACTTGAACCATTTTCCACTGCAAATGATTTCCGCGGGATTAAAAGATGTCCGACATTAGTCTGTTTTGAGGTTTATGTGGTTCCCATGTCATCTTGACTTAATTCTTTCACATCCTCAGGCATCACTTGTTTGATCCCATAAGGGTTTACCGTAGTCAGTATCTCTGAAAATATCATCCGGGTCTAGTTCAGTACAGGCTGTCAAGTCGTCATCATTTTCAACACTCCTGAACATCTCTTTCCTAAAGATCTGTAATGCGTGATGGAATATTCATTCAGCCAACAGCTTCGTGCTCGGAAGTTTGACGGGTCCCAGTTTTCTTGGAGCACTACTTTATTGTTTCTGACTAAACTTTGTCCCATGCGAAAATTATCTAAAACACAACATTCACAACATAAACGGAAGTGGTAGATGAAGTTCGTACCGCTTGCAGATCATTGAGAATCATTGTTGCTATAAGCCATTGCATGAGCTAGGCTTGAAAATGTGTTTTGAATAACTTCATGATGCGTTGGTGCACAGGTTGAAATTTCGAGATCATATTTGGTGGCAGAATTTTATTGCACTATTCGTGCGGTTAGCGGCATGGATATGACTTGGAAAACGATGCACCACCATCTGAATGTATAGTAATTTCTTAGCTATTTTTGGTCGATTTTTCTTACCTACTCGTCACAATTAACAGCAGTCATCTATCCAGATTTGCCTCAGCTCCAGGTGACCGGAAGGTTTTCAAGATTCAAAATTTGAGCACACGTTGTCTAGCTTATCCACTAATAATCAAATGGCTTAGATTCTTTTCACCTGAGCTAGCCCACAGCATAACTGGAAAACCTTCCATGAAATATTTTTGCTTTCATATTTGTCACCCTTTATGACTAGTCCCCTGCCAAGCATGGCTTCGTAAAACAGACCCCAATCGTAAACGTCAAAAAGGATATCTTCGCTGAAAACCTTTTTGAAATCGCACTACTTTTCGTTGAATACTTAAACTGACTCTTCCAGAAATTCATTAGGTTCACTACACAAGACCGTTTGGCAAATATTATATCGCAGTTCCATTTCGATAGCAAGTCATTGGGTGCTTGAAAATTTGCAACCCCAAATTATTATTGGAATTTAAGCAATTTCTTTATCATCGGCCTGGAGATTTGGGCATTAACTGATCACCCATGATTGAGCCAGCGCAGCGTAGTTTCATTGACTTCATCGTATGAAGTTTCCCACCTCCTCCGCTGTAGATCTCCTTTCATGATCTTATCTCTCCAAGCACTCACACCTATGCTGTTAGATTTTCCTAACCATTGTCCTGCTAGCATTAAACTGTTTTGCCACCTCAAGTTGAATTTGGAAGCACGCTGTGTGGCTGGGTTGCGACTCGCAACCTCTATTGAGACCTCGGCTCCCTTTGAGGTAAACCTCGGTCATTCCGATCTCGAGGACCGTATCCTGAATGGATATATGTTTTGCCATCTGTTATGAGACCCAACTTCCCCCATGATCGTAAGCTGAAAACACTGAAGGCAATCAGACTCGTATTCAGACAAGTGCACATGTTTCGATCGGCCTTCCAACTCATGAATACTGAATACTGGTTCGAAGCAGCGAGTAGAGCTTTCGCTGTGTAGCTGCATCTTTAGTCGCTCTTGAACATATACTCCTTATGTTCCGTTCCGCTCTCTATATTTTGCCTCTGCAAATTGTTCGTCAAGGAGTTTCTTGAATTTCGACACCGAGTTCGCCTCTACTATGTGCTGCGGCAGGTCGTTCCAGACATTCACCACTCTGCGTTCGAAACAGAGTTGGTGAGCGACCCGCTTCAACTCCGGTACGATAAGTTTATACTAGTGTCCTCGCGTGCAGCTTGGTGTGCGCAGATGAAGCAGTTGTCTCAACGTGGAGTAATCACTCAGATTTAATATCCGGTGCGTCATGACGAGGTGAACCCACAGTCGACGATAAGCTAGGGTGTACAGCCCTAGTTTCTTACATCGGTCTTCGTATGGCATACCTCGTAAGTTGGGAATCAGCCTGGTGGCTACATGCTGCACCCGCTCAAGCTTTTCTACCTCGCCCAGGGTGATGGGACAATACGCGGGAGAGCCGTACTCTAGCATTGGTCGTATTATCGAGACGAAGAGGCGAGTAGCAATCTCTTCGGACCAAGTGCTGAAGCTGCGCCTGAGCGCCCAAAGCATCCGAAGGCTGTTTTGGTACAGCCTATTCGTGTTGTCAATGGACTTTAGGTCGCAGCGTGAGAGCACACCGAGGTCGCGCACGAAAGGCGCGGGATGCAACGGTTGACCAGCCACTGTGTACGTTCGGCTGTGCTCACACTTACCCAACCTCATAAATTGCGACTTGGCAGGGTTGATCGGAAGGTTAACCTCTGCAGACCATGTCGAGAGGCGGTCGAGGTCCTGCTGAAGTAAATCACAATCATTGAGTGTGCGGATTACTTTCCACACCTTCAAGTCATCTGCGAACAACGCACAAGGTGATTGGAGTAGCTGAGGCACATCGTTTACATGGATCAGAAACAATATCGGCCCCAGTACAGTGCCTTGGGGCACGCCGCTGCTCGATGGATACCAGTCAGTTAGATGGTTGTCCACCTGGACCCTCCACTTTCGATCAACAAGGAAATTTCTGATCCATTTGTGCAGCGAACCACCAACACCGCACATCCTCAGCCTGTCAAGGAGCACTGCATGGTTAACCTTGTCAAAAGCCTTACTGAAGTCAATGTAAATGACGTCGACCGATTGGCCTTCGTTCAGCGCTTGTAACCATTCGTGCCTCGTCAACAGTAGGTTGGTGATGCACGAGCGACCTTTCATGAAACCATGCTGTGCGGAGGTCAACAGGTTTTTCGACTCGAGAAGCTGCAGAAGGCTCTTCTTCACGATCTTCTCGAGCGTCTTTGCCAAAACAGCGGTCAGGCAGATCGGCCGGTAGTTATCCACTTTGCTTGGGTTACCACTTTCAGTATAGGCTTTACGACTGAGCATTTCCAGTCGTCTGGTAACAGTCCAGTGGGTAGTGACCTGTTAAACAGTTCAATTACGGGAGGAGCGATGATGGTCGATAGGGACTTGAGGATCAGTGGGTGTATACCATCTGGCCGAGCAGCCTTCGTCCCTTCAAGATTTGCTAGAAGCTTGCGTACATCCTCAATATTGCCGTCCAGGCTGTTAAGTTCGGCTGGAGTGGTATTCGTCGAACTCCTTACAGGCACTTGGTCACTTGTAAATACGGAGGCGAAGTGCGCCGCTAATGCGGACGCACGATTTGCACTCGAGGTTAGGGGCTGTCCTTCTGAGCCTTCTAACACTGGGAAATTGGCTACAGGCCTCAGGCGCCGCTTCACATATGCGAAGATCCTCTTGGGAGCAGTTTTGCGGCGGTTGCAAGCTCCTCTTCGAAGCTTCTGCGTTTTCTTGTTTTCGCGTTGTTGCAGCGATTTCGCTGTACCTTGTACGCATTGTAGTCCTCATCAGAGCCAGATAACACGAATTTGTTCCATAGTCTGCGTCGTCGTCGGGCCAGTTTGTTGTACTCTTTGTCGAACCAATGTGGTTTGACTGGCCCAACTTTCCGAAATTTGAGGGGTACAAATCGGGCGCACAACGATTTCACTCCCTCTTTAATGATAGTCCATTAGGTTTCAAATAGATGAATCCTGTGGTAAAGACCAGTCTATCTGGCTCGCTGCTCGAATGAGGCCATTAAAGTCCGTCTTTCAATAGTTGTAAACTGGCTCCAGTGGGGGAGAATATGGCAGCGGTAGTTCCAAGCTGCCTGTGATCATCGAGTGGTCGCTCGCTCCCAGAGGCTCTAAGACTTGAATGTTATGCACACGCTGCTCACATCTAGGCAAAAGCGGGTCTAAACACGATGGAGGCACGCACGCTGTAATGCGTGTCGGTTGGTTGATGTGCTGTGTGGCCCCGGTTTCAAATGGCAACTCCGTAAACTTCCTCTCGACTTCACAGTGGCCGGGGAGAAGTTCAGCCTCAGGCCACTGTATTCGGGGCAAGTTGAAATCACCCATGAGTAGGAATATCTGACGACTCATGTGGTTGTGGACATGCGGCAACCAGTCCAAACAGCGACTCAGTGGACTGCGATATACCACGCCCACGAGCAACTCGCAGCGTCTGAGGAGAGTCGAACACCATAACTGCTTACACAGACCATCAGCGCTTTGGTAGACACTCACTAGTCTCCCACACAAGGAAGACTTTATGTAAAGTAGCACGTCACCTCGATCATTTGATGGTCTATCACAGCGGAAGCATGAGTAGCCGGTGATTTCCATTTCTTGGGCGCTTACGTCGGAGTTTAACCATGTCTCAGCAAGGCCTAATACGTCCGGTCGCTGAGAGCTTACGAAGTCGTACAGCAAATCGCGCTTGTTCATCAGACTGCACACGTTAGTAGCTACGCGCAGACCGCGGTAGGAACCGCTATGCGCGCCTAAAGCATTAGAAACCTGTTGATCCGGATTCGTGGAGGAATCCAGGCAACTACCCGAAAAGTTACAAGACGGTGATTTGTTTCTCCATCCTCTGTGCATCGCTTTCGTTCAATCATAGCAGGCTTGAGTTTCTCTCTGTCTGCCGGGTCCAAGTCAACAACTGGATCTTTAGACCCTTTAGCCTATTAAGACTGGACAATAGTAACTTGTAACTTGCTTCTTCGACAAAAGTCACCCTCGTAGGTCGACTTTTGCCCTCCATTCTCTTTCCTAGACTGGTGATCTGCTACACTTTGAGCCCGCTCTCCATTACACCGAGTATTCTATCAATCCTTGATTGCAAATTTCGACGTCATGTTCATAGCGCACCTGAGGATTGGAATCACCTGATTCAGGTGCGTGAAAGACCATGAGGTTACGGCGCCTCAGGTCGCTAGACATTACTCTTGGTTTCTTCTGTGTTTACACTGTCCATTCGTTATCCTCAATTTGCTTATTGCAAATTGGAGCTTTACTGTCAACAGAACACATTGTAGGCCTTGAGGGAGAGCCTGAGAGAACGTTAGTATCTTGCTTCCGGGATGGATGCGATGTTGTACTAGGCGCTGGCTGCTTCCCTGACTGTGGTGTAGTACAAGTCGAGATGGGCATTTTAGAGCACTGGTATACTGATTCGCTTGGTAGACTTGTCGGTTCTACTCTGCACAAGTTTAGACTCGCAATGTTTACAAATTATCTTCAAAAATTCGTTGTGAATGTCCTGAATAACGCGAAATTGGTCTACAGTCAGACCAATGCACGAAATATGAAGCTTTACACTGCAGAGACTGCATGTAATCGCATTTGCTCGATGTCCAACAACTTTGCAGCAAATTGCACAAGGTGACTGCTTCGCCATTTCATAAATAGGTGCCGATAGATACGAGAAAATCAGTGTAATGAGGAGGTACAAAGTTGTGATAAATTAGTACAGGTAGCTATGTCGTAATACACTAAATGGCTAACTAGAGTGAACTACGCCAACTAGAGGACAAAACCGCTATAACAATGAAAAGAACGAGATAAACTGCACTTGACAGGACACGAGCAAGATACCACCAGGATCGACGAGAAGCTAGGCAGACAAAAACGAGAAAATCACTGCAGAAAGGGATAAAAATATATCACTAGATAATTCAGAATCAAGAATTATAGAGAATTAAATAATTTATGACAACAAATATCAATATATAACACAATAAACTTGAACAAACTGGCCTGGGAGCTGAGAGATATACTTCAAACCGGACGCTGTGGTCTTGACCTTGATGATTTATTGCTCTACCACTAAGCTACCGAGGGCATGCACTTTTCGATCAGCCTTTGTACTTAAGGAACACTCAAGTTTCCGGTCAACCTCCGCAATCATGCAACATTCAGCCTTTTAGAACTAAGAAACATTCGTTGTTCTAGTTCAGCCTCCGCGTCTACCAACATTCAGTTTTCTGTTCGTTCCGTTGGAATAAGCACATAATACCCATTGGCTTGATTATGGCTTGCTACCATTGTTGCTTATGCAAACATTCTAAGTGCAAATTCACATATTTCTCAATTGCAGTATCTTAGCAATACTGGACTGTGCTGTAATCACCTTGACCTTGGCCAGTTAAAGTGCCTGTAGCGAAAGGTTTGTCTTTTTTCTTGTTTCTCTCGCATTTGGGGTAGTCGAACATGAAATGACGTTCGGCCTGGAGCCCACTCAACTTGCTTTTAGTAACCGTGTTGCGCCTAAGTCTTACGGGTCGTACCAACTCCAAATGTTATCGGTTACCTTGTGCGTGAACACAGTTTCAAGTCATTTTTGTTCGTCTGACTAAGTTGATACCTGATCACCAAAGCGTAGCGTAACTAAGAGGGTCATAACACAATCTATCTTCGGATGCTACTTTTCATAAAATTTAGCAGATTAATCTATTCCTTCAGCGTTAACGTTTTGAGATCTTTCATTTGGCCATAACGCTTCGATGAGCGGAATAGCCGATCCCGAACTGTTCAAAGCACAGGGGAAAAACATGGGCTATTCACA
Source organism: Dicrocoelium dendriticum (assembly GCA_944474145.2). Lineage (NCBI taxonomy): Eukaryota > Metazoa > Platyhelminthes > Trematoda > Plagiorchiida > Dicrocoeliidae > Dicrocoelium > Dicrocoelium dendriticum. Next base: position 1,144,238 of record OX104064.1, read on the forward strand.
GAAACTCAATTACGTACATCAATAAACCTCGGGCAGACAAAATAATCGGGGAATAGCGTTTGATGTTCAGTAGACGTAAACATCAATGTCATTAGGATCCAAGAGAATAATGAACGGGTTAACATGCTAGCTTAGAAAAAGTTAATCGATGAACATTTATTTTCGGCAAAGATATGTATGGCCGGAGAAGCTAGGAGTACAGCAGTTTATCAAGATGCGTCGAATGACCTGACACAATATTAATCCATTTTCTGGGAACGTTCTTTTTATAGGACACTAAAATGTCATTTAAAGCATTGAATTAATCCATTATTCATAGTTACTTAGGTTGCCAACTTAGATAACACCTTAATCTTTATCATTTTTAAATCATGTCAGCGAGTCCGGGTTTATTTTTGGTTAAGATGATTTTATTTTTTTATATGCTCACGAATTGCTAATAAACTGAAAAATCCAAAATGGTGGATGTATTTTAAGTAATTATTTATTGAAAAGCACCAAATTTTCTCCATCGGTGTGTTAAATTAAGCGTATAGAACATATTAGCACGTGCATTAAAGTAAAATATGCGATATTAATTGCGTGCATGAGCTGCAACCATCTGTTGTTTTTAAAGGACGTCAGCAACAAACGATACCGTGAAGTGCACCTTGAAACTGACTAAGTTATAGGCAATAGGATTGAAAAAAATGCGCAATTTTATAAATGTACCAATATATTATGCTAATACTAGTACAGAGTGAAACACGAAATTGTAGTAACATGCTTTACCTGTTTAAATTTTTTTCACTTAAAAACGCATGCAGACTATAGTTAACCTGTTGGCTTCATTTCTCCTCAACTGGAATAGTGAAATGTATTCCGCACAACATGTCCTCAACATGATAGAAAAAGCTAACGTTGTCTGGGAAGCCAACATTTGTATTACACCTCCGATTGATGGACAAAATTTTGATGCAGATTAATAAAGTGAATCTGGATACTGGATCTCTTGATAGTCTAGCCAGCGAGGCAGTTACTCATTGTAGCATCCGTAACTATGTGTGGCAAGCCATTCTATGAGGAACAGGCAAGTGACAATTTAAGTTTACGAAAGGAATATGTTGACATATTCGTATTTCCACCATTGAAACCCAAAAGGACCCCTTACTGGCTTGGTTTAGCTCATATCTCTCAGATCGCTCCCAGGTAGTACAAATCCAACAACATAAATCTCAACCCAAGGCTGTTACCAGTGGGGTGGTACAACGCAGTGTTCTTGGTCCATTGCTATTTTTACTTTACGTTAACGACGTCTTCAGCGTAGTCAAATGCGGCACACCTTATCTTTTCGCCGATGACATCAAAATAGTGTACTCCTTCCATCCTACCAACCTCAGAAATACTCTAATGGAAATCCAACTGGACCTCCATGCGCTTGAGGCTTGGTGCAACACATGGAAAATGTCTTTCAACACTGACAAATGTAGCGCGATGTTATACAGGTGCAATGTTAAGCACAATGCTCTGACCCTAGATAGCAAACCACTTACTATCTGTCAGACCATCTGTGACCTAGGGCTTCGCTACTCATATTCCCTTAACTTCTCAGAACAAGCATTTTATGCAACAGCCAGAGCTAAACAACGCATTGCATTACTATTCAAAAATCTTACTCTACGAGATTTAATTTGTTCAATGTATGAATCATTCGCCCGCCCTTTACTTGAATATTGCTCAATGGTGTATAGCAATTCCAGGAAGCATGATCGTATCGCTATAGAAAAGGTACAAAAAGCGTTTACAAAGCGCCTTATTGGTACGAGCTTAGTGTTACCCTATTCTGAGCGATGCGACTTACTTAAGCTTGACCCAATATGGCTTCGACGCCTAAAAGTAAACTTAGCACTTTTTTTCAATATCCTGCACAAAAATGTTCACACCCCTAGCATTGATCTATCACTCATGAAACCAAATAGATACAATACACGCAATAGTGAAAATTCTGTGATGGTAAGAAGGTCAAAGACAAACATATCAGCAAACGTTTTCCTTAATCGGTACTCCCGTATTTGGAACAAATTGCCGACCGATATTCGTACTAGCACATCTGAGTATAACTTTCGTAGAAAGCTTGACGAATATCTTACAGTCAGCAATGTGATTATGCTCCTGCGCTGCCCTACAACTAGTCAACAAACGTATGAACAAGGTCCAGACAACATATAGCTGCAAGTTGCAATTGACTGTATCAGTCAGATCAACAAACACCCGTTGATTCCCTGCTTACCCTTCTCTTTTATTGCTCACTCCGGATCTGCCTGCCCGAAAGCTCAACGCTGATTAGTGGCTCCACTGATACATCGATGGGTTGGAGGTCCAGGCTTCTGTTATCCTCTTCATCCCATCTTGGCTCACTATACTTCCCCTTGATTTTACTTGGCTCCACTGCAACCATGTGTCAGTTGAATCACTGGCAACTTGGTTAGCTGGACTCCCAAGTCCGGTTAACTACCTCTCCAATCGTAACTTCACTTCCGTTTCACCCGCTGGCACACCTACCATTCGTTTGTGAAAGCACTGACGCTTTGGTAGGTAAAGCACCCGGATCCTTTCTTTACATCTTTAACCCACCTTGCTCCCCAAAACTTAGCTTCGGTTTTCACTTGACCATATCTTGCTGGTGAATCAACCGACACATTGTCAACAACAATATGTTTGCCACTCAGGACTACTGTAACCTCGTAAACATATCACTGGCGTTCTGTTGGACCAATTCCCTGCATAATCAAACTCCTAGCGCAGTTAGCCAAACTCGTTCTGTTAGACCAATTCCCTGCATAATCAAACTCCTAGCGCAGTTAGCCAAACTACTAAAGGTTCGGCATTCTTGTTCACAGCCCACAACCCACACATCTTAAGTAATCCGAAATCCGTATTCCGCCTCCTAATTGTAAACAACATCTACAATACAATAATAAGGTAGTTGCTTAAATATTTCCCTTTTATACTGTGCAGTAATGTGGACTTATTTTTCCCTGTTAGCCAGACCCATACTGCTGTTCCTTATGCTGTGTCCAGAAATTTGGTTGCGAGACCCTCCCCACACTATATTATTCTCGATTCCACACATGTACATAATTTCCTAGGAAGTTTTCAACCTCCATCGCGCTAATACTTACTAATACTTGCTATTTCCCTTCTATTTACGTTGATCCGGACCACGACTCGTTCAACGGTACGATGAGATACTTGCTACCGAAGAAAGTTGGAGCTGCATAAGAATAGATTACAACTTGAATCCAATCCCACTCAATTCGAATCTCCTCGCATCCGATAAACAATTTCAGCTTCAGAGAAAACTTGTACATACTGATCGGTTTAGGGTCTCTGGAACGTGTCTCACCTTTCTGAGAAATATACCTATTATTATTATTATTATTATTATAAGTATACCAGATTTAGAATGTGGAAAACCAGAACTTGTGTCTAGGAGCACAGACTAAGAGATTATAGTCTGAATTTTAACATAAAATTAAAAAGGAGTGGCTTACACCATATAAGACATTTGAACTCTTTTTGGGCACATGGTAAGCTAGATTGTTGAGTAAGCACGTATAAAAAATGACCACTCATTCAGTATGACTACGGCCGAAAGGCGTCCTCCTCTCGCTATTCCCTTTACCTCCGGCTAAAAGCTATTAACACGGAGACACATGTATTGGGGTCCTGAACAAAATGTCCACAATGCAGCCATCAGTCATATAATGACTCGAAACAGATTTGAGACAATCATGAAATATCCTTATCTGACAAACAATGACAAACTGCAAACAGATGCGAAATATTCAAAATTTCGGCCACTTTATGAACTGCTCACTGAAGGATTTATACAATTCTTCCCCTTGGAGGAAAATTTGTGCTTGAATGAAAACATGATGCTATGTTACGGCGAACATGGAATGAAGCAATATTTTACAGGAAAGCCTATTGGATTCGGGTATAAACAATGGGTCATTGCAACACTTCTAGGCTGTGCTACTTATGTAATTCTCTACCAAGGATCTCAGGCCAAATACGACAAGACATTAGTTTTGGGATATCGCATTGTGATGCACCTGGTGGACAAGCTCCAGAAGGAACGGCCCTACTACATCCAATTAGACAGCATTTTTACAGGTTTATTGCTCGTAAAAGCTTTAGGCAACTACACATAAGCTCAGTGGGGAGAGTTCGAGAAAATAGGACAGAAAGGTGCCCCATCGACACGAAGGCCCTAGGAAAATTAAACATGGGTACTTATGACTACAGGTTTGATAGACAGGATGACGAGTTGGTTTTGTCTGGGATGGATAATTACCTTGTGACCTTTGTCAGCAAATATATTGGTGCATATCCTCTGATCAAATTGAAGAGGTGATCGAGGAAGGACAAGAAACACATACTTGTTGGCGAACTTAGCGCCCAAAGTATAACACCTCGATAGGAGCAGTGGATTGATTGGGCCAAAATGTCGGTCAGTATAAAATCAATTTTTGCAACAAAACTGGTGGTGGTCGCTATTCGCCTTTCTACCGGTTGCTGCAAGGAATAATGCTTGGACTTTGTACAGAAAAGCACTTGCACATAAACAAGAGCAACACGACTTGCTTTTGTCAAACGAGCTGTCGTACAATTCCACTTGCAGGTGCATCTAGCAGAGAATAAAATCCCCATTATCTTCTTCCACCCAGCAGAAAACGGCAAAGGGATAAAGACAGCATGGGGAAATCTTGCTCTGGACAGTACTTGGAATCTATGCAGAAAATATGAAGATACCGACACTGTGGGAAGAAGACTCTTCTACTATCCCAGTAAATGATGTGCCAATACTCATGGCCTGCTACGCGACGTACCATACATAAATAATGCAACACATCTTTGGTGTAAAAGTGGGCTTCATATTCTTTTATAATGTGTAGCTGCCTGTAACAGTATCTCTTTGAAAGAAATATTAAACTCACACCAAACCTGCAAACAACTGTCTATTTGCTCAGAAAATTCAGGTTTATGTTTACACTAACATTCCGAATTCATTTCTTGCTGGCGCCCTTTAAAAGATTATAGTTAGAAAAACCCTCATATTTCCTAAACAAATCTAACTTTGCAGAATCCAAACTTCATGTAGGTGTTTTGAACCATTTTCTATAATAAGTGTGAAAATGAAGAACGTTAAAAACCTCAGCAAATAAATGGTCAAGCTAATCGCGTAATAAAAGCTCGGAGAACTCTGTCAAGGACAGCACTCCCAGTACACGTCTATGTTTGTGATGTTACAATAATAATAGGGTTCGTGGGGCTGCGATTCATAAATAAACATCATACACAATTATGGTTCCTCGAATGGTGGAGATGCACAGATCGGAAATATCCAAGGTCGTGAGACCCAATGACAACAGATGTTTTGCTGGCGTGGGATGGACACATTCTGTTGTTTGAGATGAGCGGATAATGTACAATATAGGAGATTTGCCGAGGGTGCAGTCTGTGAGTAGTTTCTGATAGCCACTGCGTGATCACCGACGCAGAATATATCAAGTTTGTTTCGGTAAGATTAGGCCATCCGGTGTGTCTCACAGACATCAATATCCATCTGGTAGATATTAGCGTCCCAGCAGGTGAATACATCTGGTTTGATGAAAGTCGTTTGCTTGGGGATGCGCAGTTCTGGGATGACTGTGTTTCTCCGACGGCGTATCATCGTTGCAACTTTGTTAGCAATGTCATTGTGCCGTTTTTAGTGTGCATCATGGGTGACACTGCAAAATTGAAGCACTTGAGAGATGGATTCGTGTTGCCTACGTGAACAGCAGCTATTAAGATTGGAAAGGAAACACGATGGTATGTCACTGACGCGTCTGATTTCATTGGAAGGACACCTGCGCATAATCAAGTTGCCCTGATAAATAGGCGCTCGAAGACGCATGCAGGTTGTCGGCGCGATCGATGAGCAATTGGATGCTTAAGAGCTTGACGTAGAGGGAAGGCTTAAAGTTTAGTAAGTAGCTGAGCCCCCCTTTCCTGCTTTGCTGTTTCTTTATACGTCACAGTTTGCCACCTATGATGAGTGGCGAATTAGCTAGCCGATGTATCCCAGAAGCAAGGTCCCACCTCGGGATAGATTTTGGTTTGAAGGAGGTCACTGCAATCTATATGTTCGAATTAGAATGAACAAAAGGAGGAATATTATGAATAAATTATTCTTTTTGTAGTTATCATTAGACTTCATCTTTACATGGGGATAAGTATGTGCTAAATGTACTGGATAGTGCTATGTGTTGATTTGAATGTTTACTTCTAATGGAAACGAAACAATAAATCACGTCCTCACTGAAAGTAACAGATTATATTCAAGGGGCAAATCACTTTCATAAACAAGGATTCACTTGGACACAGATAAAAGGAAGTTATATGCCACGGTAGAAGTAAAGGAAGTGCAAATTGTTTTGTACACATAATTCCGCCTTGAGGTGGTGTATATAGATGGCCACCGCAATATATACGAGATGCTTCCGGCCTCTTATTATTCATTCAATTAAATAGGAAGTTTTGGATTGCTGAAGATTAGCATGACCCTTGATTCGGTCAAACTTTTCGAATTATTGACAACATGGTTAATAGACTTGGTATGCCACAGCCGTGGTCATTGATGAATGTATAGGAAAAAGAAAAGGCTTTTTCTCTGGTAGCCTTAGCCATTTGCGAACGTTAGCACTGCTTCATTTGTTTATCGTCTTGAAGATATATCGGTGTGTTTATGTTAGAGACAGGCTATAGATGTGTCGTGGGATAAGGAAGGTCCTAAGAGTTTTAGTCCGGTGGCTTGTTCTAATGGTGCCTGAAAAGCTTCTTGGAGTTTCTGGCGCAGCTCATCGAGGAAGTGATGCGGTAGCTTGCCGTGCCAGTTAAAAGGTAAACTAAGAATTTTAAATGAATCCGTCGTTTGTACTGATGGTAGGTTTATCGATCCCAGTAACACCTTCTTTCTGGGTCCATCGATGACGATATTTGTGGCCTGTGTTTTCTTTTTTATAGATAGGCCAATAAGCTGGAGGTTCTCGTTAAAGGTAGGGGTTTTTCCAGTACTTCATCTCAGTTTCCGATGTCATGATCACTTCGTCCGCGTATGCAATATGATCAACCGGGCCTGCGGAGCACATTCAGCGACAGGAGGCTGGCTTTTTGGGAGCTACGCCTAGAGTCATAATGAAAAGTAGAGATAGAAGTGCGTCCCCTTGTCTTACACCTTGCTGGGGGTGAATTCGCAACTCCAGAAACGTTGAGATTGCCAGGGAAGAGTAGAAAGACAGGTATTCAGTAAAAAGTTATCAGCTCTAAAAGTAAATAGAAATATAAATAGAGAGTTGTGTGAGAAGGATTCGAAGGTCTTTGAAATGGTCACAGAGGCAAAAGAGTGAAGAGCAATGAGAGTGAGAGGAGAGTACCATGGAATAACGAATGTATGGGGCTGCAACACAATCGTCTTTCCGGAGAAAACCAAATTACAGGCACTCGGATGGAATGGAGGATATCTAACGCCACAAACATCAGGTTGCTGAAGCTGGGTGAAAACGGAGTCACAGATATTGTGTGGAAATATTCGGGAAGTGTGGGAGGCAGGGTCTTTGGGATGAAGACAAGTCTACTCGCATTAAGCTGATAAGGGCATGGGTAAACGGCAAGAACACAGTACAGAAAAAATGCAACCAAGTGGGGATCCACACATTCAACATCTTTCGGTCTGATGCAGTCGACGCCAGGCGCTGAGCCAACCATCTGGCGTAGCGATGAGCAAAATTCAACTACGGAAATGGGTTGAACAAAATCTAGGTTGGGCGGTATAATCACGCGTGGGGATCTATTGTCAGGCTCTGGTTGTTTTGATAGTACAATTATCCAATATTCGATGAAGTCAGGGATTCGTTCATTATCTTGTAGACAAGAGCTCGATCATCTGTCACGGAGCACCGTTGCCGCCGCGTCCTGACACTTTAGATAATAAAAAGCTGTATGCGACCGAACTGGAGTCTACGTCGTTGTTTACTGTCATGAAGGATTTTAGCATGGTTGCACGGTACGGATAGCTTCTAAGCATGTGAAAACCACGTCTGACATAGGTAGTCGAAGCACAGTGAATTTGCGTGGGGTATGGTGGGTGTGAGTGTTGCAAACATCCTTGACCCGTACTTGCGTTACATCTGCACATAGCGGTAGTAGGCGGCTAGTCTGTCAGTGAGTTTTGGAACATTGTGGGTGGTTCAGATTTGGTGATATCTGAGTCATCCTTGGCAGCCTTGGTAGATTCGCGGTGAGTGAGTGAATTCGACACTATTCGAGTTGGCATGGGACGTTTAACTATCGTCATGGTGCGGTTAAGTCGGACGTGCCCAAATCAACTTTGAAGCCATGAGGGAAATATGTTGTTAGGTTCCCTGAAAATGATGATAAGGACAACTTTGACGATGTGTTGACACTGCAGAGCGTCTGATGGCCATGGGATAGGTTGCCTCGTCTCGCGGTTGTGAAGCCAGATGTATCAGGGCATGGTTAGCCTACGCCGTAGACGGAGATCTAGTCCCATTGATTATGCAGTGTAAAACTCTCAGGCTTTTTCTGATACGCTCCGTAGACCGGGAAGGGAAGTACTGTTGTATGCGATTGGCGAAGTTGTAGAAGGAACTGACATTCAACCTAACAGCATCGATGTTATTAAGCAGAGTCGCGTCCTCCAGGACCGCCCAGTTAAACGGGTAAGCAGATAAAAGCCTTATGCGTTCTGTCTTGTATTCAGCGGCTTGGCGAATTTTACGATATTGTGTAAGGCCTCCTTCTTCCGTAAACTTTCTGCATGTGCGATATTGATATAAGAAATAGTTATAGCCTACCGTTTTTGCCATGAAACCAGTGCTTTTTCTCTGCTGTGGACAATGGTGTCATGCAAACTCTTGTATATGGTAGGGAAACTTCGTGGACAAAGGTCAGATTTGTGGCTTTGGATTTGCTGTGAAGAAAGCGACGCGGATGTATGGTATTGCGCACTATCTGGTGAGTTACAACTGGCGCATTGAGAATATCCCAGGGATGGCTGTTGATGACACAGAAAATGGGTGTCGGTGTCAGTGCGTTTGGAGTCAGTTGGAGAGTAGGTGAATGCTGAAGCGAAGTGGATGGTTCTGGAGGTAAGGCGGTGTCGTATGTAGGTTGTGGCGCTTGATGGTGTGCGCTGTGGGGCGGGGAGTCACTGGACATGTGGTCAAGAAGTCTGGATTTGGAGACGGCAGTGGCCGATTCGTCCGTTTGCTGTGTATCAGGACACACTGGTCCGATGTCCTGGTTATTTAGAACAGGAGACGTAAAGAGATAGTTCGAGACCTGCGCCGCCGGCCGTTCATTAGCCGCCGTCCGCGGTTGGGGTGAGAAACATTCGTGGAACATATGCTTTGTTACCAAGATGTAAAGGAGGCTATATTTCGGAAGCTATTCCTCGGCGTTCAGCGAAAACGGCATGAGTAACCGGTGTTATCGTAGTTGTAACGGATGTGTTGCTAAATGGACTGTTAACTGTCGACCTAGCTTAATTAAATGCCTGGGGTGCAGTGCGACTGCGGTAGAGTGAGCACATTGAGTAGGTTGGTTGTCCGCTTTGGCCGCCACTGAACGAGTCGTAAAAATTGTAAACCTTTTCCGGATGTATCTGCCAGGCTTATCTTCAGATTTCAGTGAAGGCAACGAGAAGACCGGTACATCAGACATGAGCGTTTAGACAATGTTCTACCTTGCAGTGTTACATCTTTCAGTTTCCCGCAATTCTAAACCAACTCCCAGTTATGGCTGATGTTCAACGTATGCACTTCAGGGCTAAATTAAATTATTTGGCAAAACACGCTGAACTGAAAGGAGTAAGATGTCGGGACCGGTTGGAAGTCATACTATCTATTGATCTACAAATATCACAAAATATCACATTGTCTTACTTGCCCTGTTGCAACATTGCTGCACGGATTGTCCAATATGCTTATGACAACGGCCATAAAAACGAATCTGCATGATGAAAGGAATTATTTGCTTTTAAGCTGGATCAGCACATTGTCACATGAAGCGTGGAATTGTGAGTGAAATCTCCAGAGTGACTGCTCCACTTGAAGTCAGGTTCACAGGAGAGGAGTCCACGGATGGCCTTGATACTTAATTTGAACTGCTAACATTTATTTATACGCTCTACTTTTTGGCTACTATTACTTTAATACAACACTCCATTAAATCTCTGGGTACTTATTTTGTAAAACGATTTTATTGTGCAGGATGATCAGACCACGCAGTTGGTCTGTGTTTCGTACCATTGAGAATATTACCAAATAAACCAAAGGAGAATTATCAGAACTACATTCAGTTAGTCATCACTTGCACTAAAGGGCAATGCATCCCACCGGTATACTGATTATATAAACTGCGTCATTTTATTATTTATCCGTAAATGTCCTTCATGATCAGCAAGTTATTTGCCTTAAGAATTTATAAAAAGCATTTAGGACATTATACCGTCTCATCTACATGGAAAAATATGTTCATTTACTCTTGTAGGTGTAAAATATTCCAGAGAAAAGAAGCCACAAAATGAAGTATTAGTAAAAAAAGTGTTTATAACACAATTATCCCCAGCGAATTTGTTTTAACAACCGGTCGACTGATATTGGTGTCCTCAGAAACCTGAGGACTTTCAAGCATTCGACCTAGGTAACGTCACTCAAATGGTTTTCCCTACGTTAACATCAGGTATGTTCCTATGACTTTCAATTTCGAAAATGCCGTAAATAGGATAAAAGGCTCTGTTCTAAGTGATCTAATGATTCGTAGTTAGTAAGTGAGATGTTGCATGCTAACTGCGACAGGTCCTTTTAACTGATTGAACAAATTATTGAACAAATTATTTAAACCCTGTGTGTCTCTACCATCTCACTTACGCGGATTTACATTTCTTCGTACCGAAAACAAGTGTGCTAATACTCATGAGCCATAGTAAGGATCGTAATGAAGTCACCCATCTTTTAAAGATAATTAGTGCTGTTTATCTTCTTCCTTCCGACCGCACTTTTCGCACTCTTTCTTAAGAAGCATGTGCGTGCAATCTACCAAAACTACATTTATGGTCTCAAGAAACATCCTATACGTTTGCGACGAACTTCAAGCACAACTGTCAGCCACAACCTAACTAAGCTAGCGGACATTACATGTCCTTCATTGCACTGTCGCGTTGTTTACAACTCAGGGTAGTTCGGAGTAAACAACGCGGTCGTTACTTTGCACCACAACTCCCTGAGACGCGATAACAACAAACCTTTTCCATTCAGCGCGCAGTAGACAGCCACAATCACATTCACCTCGAGTTGCATTCATATGCTAGAACACTAACCAAAGAAACATTAATCGACGTATATCCTGACTCAATTATTTGTAATGACAAATTATTAGAAAGCGGTTCCAGCACAATTAAACTGGAGGGGGTACGTAAACCACAGGTGTGCTGCGGGATTTTCCAATGTGCGCAATTCTTCTGATCCACAACCACTGCAATTGAAGACATCGCAGACACTGAAAGACACAGCATGTCATTTATCTGTGCATGTGTACCATGTTTCATACTTGCTCCATAGTGTTTATGCGCGTCGCTATTTGCCTCGAACAAACTAGCACTAGAGGTCCACGTTCACAAATGGACTTTGACCGTTTTGAGGGAGGTCATTATAAACACAAGCACTCATCAAGCCTACTTTAGGACAAGTGCCCACGCGTTGCACAGATCGCAAGCAGAAGATTGAGGGCAAGTCTGACAAACGGGTCGCTGTGCCTGCGCACACGCTCTGGGTTATGCTTGACTTTTATCCATAACTCGACTATACTATTTTACACGTAACTTCACACATAGTGCTAATAAATTAGCTGGTTCAAAAAGCAAGATATCATGCGGTTCAATTAAATTCAAGCGCGTGCCAATTCATTCAATAAAATGAGGGTTACATGCACGCTGTATCAGTGGCACCCTCATTGGTCATGGGATATTAGCTATTGGGATTCCTTGGATGTACACACAAAGCTAGATGTCTGCGTTTATGGGACACAGGCATGCTTTAAGGTTGACACACTGGTGTTAACGGAAGGCAGAGAGGAATGAGAGTGTCAGTGCAAGAGGGCACCAGCTGTACGCCTAAATGTAGCTGGTCAAGCCAGAATGAGGTTTTTGAACCTTCTCCTTCAGCACCCATTTAGCACAGCTTTTGTCAGAAGGAGTTACCATTGGTTCATTTTCTGATCCCGCCGGTGGCCTGTGTCCCTGTGCCAAATTTTCAGCGCTTGTCCGAGCAGTCCCTATGGTATCGTGCGCATAATATGTGATCGGTCCAAGGTGCACAGTACCAGTGGCACATTTGGGCTCCCGGGTTAGTATTGCCACCGATCGAAACAATATACCACATTAAGGTAATGGTAATAATAATAATAATAAGCATAATTCTCATCAACTGAAAAGCTGTGCTAACATTTAGCACAAAACTTAAACGCGCAGATGATGGTATGCTCGTGTAAGAGCAATATCAAGTTTATTGCTTATATTTGTCTGCATTCCTAGCCAGGTATTTGACTCATGTGTTTACTTTACGTTATGTAAGGAGGCAAATTTGCAGTTTCAGTATGTTGTAGAAACTAAAGACTAAGTACGTTTCGGAAAGTGGTGGTATTACACACATTAAACGTTATCTGGGCTTTAATTGATCCTCCCACGAAAAACCACATAATGGTGCTGAGGTAGAGAGAGCTTCGCAACTTACTACAGAAGGATTGCACATTTTCACACAACCCGATGGCGAATAGCAGCCGATTCCACAGAGAAGCATGGTGAGATAAACGTTAGACAGCAAAGCTGTCTTTCCTCGTCGTATAATAAGGGTAAGATCGTTGTTACCTAGTTCTCGCGTGTGATTGTGCTGAAATGTTAAGGCGAATCCATTGCAATGGGTATTGCCATGAATCAGATTGTGCAGCAGTCTCATCTTTCAGTCTTCGCAGCCAAAGTGGATCGAGATGGAGTTGCTGGCATCGCTCCCGTGATTTCAGGAGAGAATGTTTCCCAATAGGTGCTTAGTAAATGACCGTTGAAGGCTTTCTAATGATGTTCTGTCTTATTTCATTATATTGCCTCCGATTGTGCTGCGATACTCTAGGATGGGCCAAATAGGGATTTTAAATAATTCAACTGTATTTGTGATCGTATGCATGTTATAAGAGACATTAACATAGGATTGTCTGGTTCACGCTATCTGGTACGCAATCAGTTCTAAGCACATACAAGTGAACGAATATATGTTTCCGGGGTCACGAGTAGGCCGTTGAACACAAATGCATTCGCTGTTACGTGTGATAGATTCTTCGGGTCTCAAACGACCGTGACAGATGATAATTGGCTGTAATGCTTAAAACATCATCATCCACTTGTCGCACCAAGTCTCAAGCGAATGAATGTATTGTTGTATGAGTGGTAGTAATTTCAGTAGCTCAACTCCTTGGTAGTTTTGGACAAATGTTGTATCATCAACAACTAAATACGGCACGTCATATTTATGAACCGAACTGCTATTATTGACACTAAGAAGGGGGAATTAATGTATCGAACGCACATCCTTTTTTACTCTGTTGGTAATTGAACGCGGGGAGGAGCAATATTCGTCTATGGTGATTATTTTAGGTGGAGCATTCGTGCATGATGATAACCAGATTTATAATTTGTTCCGGAATTCAAAGAAAATTATCTGGATCGGTAGTTGTTTGTAAGGCACCCAATCGAATGTTTTCCGCATCTTCTTGCATAGAATTATTATGACATATTTTGTATCAACGGTCAAGCTTGTAGTTTAGCTAACGTAGCTACCAGCATTTGTACGATCGTTATTCAAAGAAACAATTTTTAGACCTGTCTATCAGCTCTAGTGCGTTGATGAATATCCTCACACTTTTGTAACAATTTCACAGATAATCCGGTATTATAGGAGTATTAAGGCTTGGTCTGTTATAGTCAATCTCCTGTTTTGCACAGCCCTTGTGGCGAGGGCTGATTAACAAATGTTTTCCATTGATTCTGCAAAGTGCTTGTATCCCAGTGGAACAACAATTGTAACAGTGAAATATCAGGCCTTTCCAGTTTCATGGCGGATGGGGGGTACCAACAGCTTCCAGAATTGAGCAAGTTTGAATAGAATACTTCGCTTGGAGGATATTACGGAGAGTGATAACACTTAAAATGAAGTCTTAGTATACTTATAGCGTTAGTGTCAAGGTTCATGTAGTTGAGGAACAACTAGATAAATGTTTCACAGATGTCGCCTGGATGTCGTTTACCAGTTCAGTAATCAATGAAAAGCTTTTTTTGATTTTTCGACGGAGAAATCTGACCAGCTCTTTTGTTTTACATGTCATTGAGAGGATTGATTGATCTTTATACGTTCTCCCATCAATTGTAAATGATTTATTTCCGAGATGAGTAGATGCATCTGTGGAATCATTGTAAAATATCTTATCATTCTTGAGCGCACGATCGTTTGCTAGGTTTCTAACTCATCGAACTTTCGGCTGCATGTTTTTAAACATTACTGATTCGTTTACGTTTGTGCAGGAACGAGGGATTTTGGTTTGCTGAACCTGATACTAGACCTTCTCCACGGCTGTGTATGCATTGTTGGAGAGAAAGAAGGCATCTCAATTACAGGGCCGGATTATTTGACGAAAGGTTTCATAGTTCATACGGCGACTGGAGTAAAGTATGAAGGAGATACTTGTTTAGTGGCCATGTTAACGGTGATAGTTAAGAGTCTCGTGTTATCATCACTAACAGGATTGTCCTTCGAAATGTCTTTCTTTACGTGAATAATTGAAGGCTCTGTGTATAGCCACGAACTTCAGTATGTGGAAATCACCTGCAATTATCCTTTGCTTGCGCGTCAATTGCGAAGTAAAATCGAAAGTTGAGTTGATACAGACAACCTACATGGTTGATGAATTTGGCAGGTGGAAGTAAACTGAGGTCCATGAGACGCAGGACCAGAGAGAATCAGGGACATTTGCCAGTGGTGGATGTTCAAACAGTTCTGCTGTACATGTGTGATTGAATTACGTAATGCATTCTTCACCTTCTGTTTTACAGCGATCTTTACGAAAACGATGTTAAAGTGGGGTAATTGAATTACAGTCCAATATATCAGCGGGGTCCACCTTTTGGTAACTAGGATTGCTTGCAGCTCGTTTAAATTTGCAAGCATGCTTAGGAAATGCCATTTGTTGATAATCGGTCTGGAGTTAATCAAAAGTAATGAAAACCTACCGCAAAAGTGGAACCAGTGTTCGCGTCACTGTTGTATGAGTCATTGTGATCGCGTTTAATATGTGTGTGAGCAATGGGAAAGAGTCCACTGCTACTAATTTTGCGGCTGAGGGTAGTATACCTTCCGCCTTCACCTGTATACCTTGTAAAAAGACCGTTGATGTATCAAAGATACATTGCGGTTGGCGTGGCGCTGAGCTTATATAAATGCATATATTACAATATTTCTACTGCATTATCTCCTGGCACAACTTCATAAAGTCAGCCACACAAGCGCGTTACAGCATCTTCTCTCATACTATCACTGTAGCCGTTTAACTGAAGTGTGCAACCGAAGACATGGAAACGTGCTCCAATAAGCCTGCTGATCTTGCACCCCACGTGCCTGCTCGTTTTTGTTGCATTCCGGGTGAGCTGAAGCAAGGAAGAATAAAAGAGACTTCTTACGCTCACATGGCTCTCACCACAGTTGTCCCGTGCTCCTTCAGTTCAAAGATGCTGTGACGGCGACGGAGTATTTTAAACGACGTGACTTATTGTTAATAGTACCAGCGCCCAAGCACTGCAGCTTGTGATAAATCAAACGCCCGTTCAAAAGAAAATCCGGCGGAACCTAGCCTAGTTGTCCGTTAATGGAATGACGTATGAAGTGGACACAGGTACTCCAGGCCGGTGATCCAAACCAGTCTGGAAGTCACTAGCGGCTCACAAAACGTGACTAAGTAAACGAAGATGAATGCAGATGAAACCTCTCTGTTACATCCAGTGGTTCGACCGCTAGCCTCAAAATTTCGTCAATCGCATCACTCGACAACGAAACACATCACTTTGCTACAAACATTGCCCTATTGCTAAATACCCCATCATCGCCGAAGCCAGCACGGGAGGGTACGTAAAAAGTGGCGACGCACAAAGTTTATTCGAGTAATTTATCTAAATAAGCAACGCAGCCAAACGCCGCTCTCTAATTTACTGACGTCCTTGCAACTTGTTATGAATACTTTACAGCGAGATCTGCACATGCTGACCCTGATATAGACAAATATTACATACAGTCAAGATAACAGTCATCTTTGCACCCAGCGACACACATTGCTTCCGACTTGCAAGTTGCGCCTATACATGTTGTCAACAGGAAGCCGCGAGAACCTGAAGAGTTGTCGGATGATAAGATTGGCCCCACAATGTATGCTGACAAAGCTTTTACAGTGCTTGCAACAGCAAAGTATGCAAGTAGGGCCTATGGTGCAGCGAAAGTGTTTGCAATGTCTAAGGTGGATTTAAACAGCAAGTTCTACACTTGGTATCAAACCAAAAGCTCAGCAACGTCCTAGCTATGTTATCGATTGAGAGGGGAGACATCTGATCCTTCTACCATTTTACTCTCAGATGAATGGCATCGTTATGAAAATTTTACTTAGGGTCGCAAGGCCATAATTCATTCCTACATTTTGCATTCTTTTATGAGTGCTTTGATAGGAACTTTCCGGACGTCCATCTTCCGGTACCGCAGAGAAGACTCGTTGCAGTTCACATGTAATCGCTTCCATTAAACATAGCTGGCGAGCTATTGCCAAGCTGGTACGAACCGGAGCACGTTTGTAATGCATAGAACACTGCATGTTAAACTTAAGTTAGTGTACCAATTAGGTTACTTTCAAGTGAACACCTAATATTGGAAGGGGTTGTAAGTTTCATTCTCGACTGTAAATTCAATTGCGGGGTAACAGTTGCTTAGCGCCAACGGTAGTTGTTCTGCTTCCTTAGCAGTGGGTACAACGACGAAGTGTCATTCATCTAGCGGCTGTATGAATGCACGTGGTGTCTATTACAACCTGACTATCTCTGCATGCAATCTATCCAATCCACTAAGTATATGTAAACGGCCGACAAAAATACGCGAAATAGCCGAATTCAGATTATCCTGCCGAAAGGTTGTTCTATCTTGCACTTTTGACGCTGGCCAGTTGTTCGTTTATAAGGGCAGCCTATGGTGCTCAAAATACTAGCAGTCTTAATCGAGACTGGCAATCATTCACTTCGCTTTCAACAGACCCACGAGATAGGCAACAATGGAACAATGGAACAATGGTTTATTACAGGTAAAAAACATGGCCTATCAAGTCCCGTGTGATGGAAACTATTGCAAAAGTGCATTTCATGATAAAGTGAAAAACGTTATGGTGGACTCACCATAGACCTATGTAGAATAGCGGAGATGTTCGCGTATTAAACGTAGAAATCCATAAATCCATTGGTTGGGAGTTTGGCAAAACACCGTTTGATGGTGATTTGTAGCCCTGGCTAACGAGTCAGAAAATGAAATGTAAATAGGAAAATGCATGGTCATCTCGTCTTTGAAATATCGCCAGCTTGGGAGCAGAGACGACACACTTAGTGAGGGCGTTCCAAGGTTGGCACACGCGGAGGGAAAAGAAATTTGTAGGGCATTCAAGCTGGCTATATTGCATTGTCAGAAAACGACCTCTTAGTTTAGTGTTATAGTTCCATTACAGCAGAGGACGGCAAATGTGGTTTAGGTTCTTCAGAATTTGGTAAACCATCATGAGATCCCTCCGCAAAAGCCGATGTCGACTGCTGTAGATCCTTAGAGATTTCAGTCTAAGCTGATAAGGCAGATGAAAGAGGCCCCTGACGTTCTTGGTTTCTCTTCGCTGAGGAGTCTCGAGAGCAACAAGATCCTTTTTCTGCCACGTCTGCCACGCCTGGATAGCATATTCCACGTGCGGTCGCACGTAGGCGTTAAGCATTTGGGGGAAAGATTGAGGGTTCAAACCGACCGAAGGTTCTACGAAGAAGGCCGAAGTGTTGATTGCCGGTGCTCGTCGCCTTCTCTGCTTGTTTTGAACACCCGAAGTCTTCCTGTACCAGTACACTCAGGTCACGCAACTGAGAGAGTTCCTGCAAGGTGTGGTCTCCATGTTTGTAAGCGCTCACTGGCTGGTGACGCAGATGTAGCACCTTGAACTTAGCTATGTTCAATTGCAGCATGTTCCCATTTGACCACTCGTAATTGTAATCTAGATCATGTTGGAGCAGATCGTGACCTGACTTGTTCCTAATCGCCCGCCATACCTTGACGTTATCGACGAAAAGCAGGAAATTTGAGTAGATAACCCTTGTCAGGTTGTTGATAAACACCAAGAAAAAGTACGGTCCCAGCAATGAGCCTTGTAAGACTCAACATTGCACTTTAATTGGGTTAGAGATTAATACCCTAACACGTACTTAAATCTTCCGTTGGTGAAGGAAGCTGCTGATTCCGTAGCTCTGTAGCCGTTAAAGTAGGCCGCGGTGATCAAGGCGGTCAAATGCTTTGGAGCAGTCAAGATCGATGACGTCAAGCAGGAGAGGTAGTCACTGATTGCAAAACAGGATGCGTTTTGTAATGTCAAACCTACACAAAGTGAAACAAGCGTGATCTTTTACCGATTTGACATAGAATAATGCATGGCACGCATTGCGCCAGCAGATCCAAAAAGCGAACCTCACATAGTGGAAACCCAATTGATGTAGTAGTAAAAGGGGAAATCAACATTCTATGATATTTCAACTAAGTAATTATACTGGGATTAATCTATCTAAATTCTGGTACCATAACTCTTGTTTTGTAAAAGAACGTTTATATGTCTTAAGATTATAATTGCTTTGCATCTCGTTGTGGTCGAAGTTAGGATTGTGCAACCACGACTGAGGTTGCATGCGCAGTCTCCGAAATTGTAGCAGGACCACCGTCCTGGATCTGTGTCTGCCAGTTTTGTGGAAAGAGGAAACCATTGTGTTCGGTCCAGAACCACTTCGGTCAGTCTCCGCGTAGTACACTATAATGCATAACTTAGTCCGGATCGAATAGTAGAGTATTTGTGGGTGTCACCAGTTGTGAAGGAAATCTGTTTCACTGCACGCAGAGGACAATATAAGCAAGCTGCCACGGAAGAGAATTACAAACGGAACGGTCCGAATCTTGAAGACTCGAAACGTCTACACCAGGCTTGCCTGTCATCCCCAAGTAGGCCAGCATGGTACACAACCTTTCCTTCAACGCCCACGATGTGGCAAAGGCGGGCTGTTGCTGTGCCGGGGACTTGAGAACCAAACCCTCAAGGTCATCGCGCAGCTGCAGCGACTACGTGAAAGGAGTGTCTGGAAATCAGGACAGATGCGTACCGGATCTGAGCTGCATCGTTAGCAACGAATCCCTGTAACATGTGACTCCCTGATTGCTGGGATTGTCCGACTGCTAATGAGTTTGTGTTCGTCTCCGATACGTGCTACTGCCTCAGGAGACTTTGCTGTGCAATTATTGTGTGGGTAAATTCAGAGCTTAGTTGTTGCTACTTTCCGGACCCTGGTTGTATCTGAATTGCTGAATAACGGATATTGCCTACAGTTCTTTATCTTCTAGCACTTATGGATGCTCGTTACCTACGTGCTGTTAGTGCGATATAATAAGAATAGTGCATAAACTTTATGTCGAGGATAGGTAGTCGACTGGTGCTCAAAACGTAATGCCCTTTAACATCATGTCAATTAACGCAGTGAGTAAGACCTAATGTTGCCTTACATCCAACTGGCCATATCTCATAATTGACTAAGAAATATTCGCATCACCGCGGACATGGCATTATTTGGATACAAGGTGACATACATGCGGCCCGCGAATAGTAGCGGATCCCTTCTCTTGGTATATAAATGCATGTCTATGCAGCATTTGCCGTGCAACTCGACAGACAAGCCACATGCATGAAAAGGAATAGCATTACTCTTGCTGGCACATGACTGAAAATCAACAGGTTTGTCAGTGCCCCTATAGCGCTCATGATTTGGCCGCAAAGTATCAACTTCACAAGCAGGATGGAAGACTGCATGCATACCTAGTGAAAAATCGTATTTCTGATAAGCGCCAAATTTTTCCAGAAGTGCACAAACCGTCGTAGCGTCTGCAATAACAGAAATAGATAAATAACCCAATTAACAAACAATTAGCGCAGCGCTGCGGAATGTCGGTATTGCATCTGTTGGCCTGTCATATTTCCTTCGCAATCGGATAGTCCGTGAATGCTTGCTATATTTTTAATGGGTGCTTACATTCATATTCAACTGATTCCCAGCACGCAACATTCAGTTCTTTAATGTCGTTTTCGCCAACCGACCTTCCGTGTGCGGCTGGACCACCTCTGTACCTGCTCGTTACCGATGTTTTTTTACTTTGCGCCGCAACCCTGCACTAATAGTCGAATTCGGTGGACGATTAACAACCACCTGTCTCCTGTTTGGCATTTTCCATAACTTCCTTTTTATTCAACATCGGTTTCCAGCACTAGAGTATGTGGCGAATTGAATGAGAAAATGTAAAGCGAAATATAAAATTCGATTTATGAGAGAACATTGGTTCGGCAAGAATGAAACGTCTTTTGCGGTGCCGAAGGTATCGTACATCAATTAATTAGCTTTACTTTAGCTTTCCGGTGACGATGATGCCAGGATGAAAGACATCCGACCTCGCTAGGCTGTCTGCTACCGTCATCAAGATAACACAGGTCGCATGTTCACACTTTTGTGCTGTTATTTTACTGCGGCATGTAATTTAACTGTAGCTCATGAAAACGATAGTTAATCGATGCTGCAGCGCGTACTTTCTTCAGGAGTGACATCTTCTGTCTTTAAATTTGTCGGACTTCTTTGCAAACTCGACATGCCTCCAATGCCAACCAGTTAGAAATGATGCAAAATAACCACATCATGCGTTCCTGTTCCAAATAAATCGGTAGATATACTGACCTCGAAGCTGACATGCACTTTTCTACTGAACTGATAACTTTTAGGGTTTGGTAGAGAATGCTGCCATTTGGGGACAAAAAGAAATGCGGTGGGTGATTTTTCGCGAAGATAACGCACACCTTAATAATGCCATAGTCAGTATAACTTATATGATTTCACAGTGAGGGCGTTGTGATATGACACATATATTGCAGCCCATTATCTACTAATAAACAAGTAAAGGAGTACGTCGCTCTGAATCACAGTTTGTGTAGCAACATTGTAAGACCTGCATTTGGATTATATCGGTGTACCGTCAGGAGAGAATAACTTAGTGAATACGCACTCTTGATTCTCTACACGTCCTCTGGCATTAAGAGTTTGTCATCTTGTACGTTTCATGGGACTTATCTCTTGCTCCTTAGATCGCCTTAAACAAATATCATTGTTATTACGGAGGACTTCAACTCATGTGTCGATCGTTTGCCGTCTTGTGTATGCTGCCTCAGAGGACTGCATTGATTTTATGATATTCGCCTTGACAGCGGAGTGAAACTGCTTAGTCTATATGCCTACCACCACATTTTTACCTGCAGCACAAGCTTTCCTCACCCGTGACACCAACGTACCACCTGGCATCCTCCAGCATCAACAGCGCTTGTCACAAATTGATCAAACAGTCATAAGCCGCAGATAGCATGGCGGCGTACGGGATTGCCGGTCACAGTGGTAAACGTGCGTTGAAACCGACCATTCATCGATGTGTTCGACAGTTTGCATGTGCTTAGATGGCCCGCTTAGGGCTAAACAAACCCGACTGAACACGTATAAGTTGTAGGAAACAACGGTAAAAATGGTTTATCAACAGACTTTTCGTGAAACCCTTACTCAGTCCTTTACTCTGGAGGTTGAAGGACACTGATCACTTTTACAACAGGCCATGTTATTCGCTGGTTTGTGCAGATGCGGCCTCGCTCGCTACACAGTCAATAGCTGGACGGCGGCTAGATCGTGGACGAGCTAAAAGTTAGCCTTCGATCTGACTGTGAATCTTGCTGGTCAAAACGCGCCGGCGAGTTGGAACCCGGTGCCTTTGTTGGAAAATGCCGCAGTTCATTATGCCTCATTAAAACCAACGGTGGCAATTCACATGCTATCAGTCAGAATATCTGTGAGTCAGACAGCACTGACAAGAATATTATACACAGACGCGTGGGTCTTTGGACGGAGCAACTTGCTTTACAGCTTAACTACCTAACGCAGTCCCCCTGTGATTACTCTATTTCCCTAGGATTTTACTTAACCCATCCCCGCAAATGCTCTTACCGGGTGCGGATCCGATGATCTATGCCATATTTGAAGCGTCATGAAGCTCCCGGCCCTGACAACTTGCCCAAGGATACATATTCAAAGATAGCGGAAAGGTACTTGTCAGCGAAATACTACACTGTTCACGAAGGTTTGGACTGAGAAGGTTCTAAACTCATGAGGAGTCGTCCATTGTCTCGATTTAGAATAAGGGCTTATGCGAAGATCGTGCCAGTTACCGCAGAACTTTGTTGATCTCTAGTGTTTTAATGCTCTTCGTGTCCGTTCTATTTCGCGGGCTTTAGTTGGCTATATAGGTCTTATCCCGAGCGGAACAAGCCAGTTTTCGTTCAGGACTTAGTTTGATCGACCAGATGTTCATCATCATCATTAATACACGTTAGCTGCGAGTGAGAAACACACTTCAGCTAACTTGTCTCAATAAACACCAAGGCAGTAAGCTATGTAGACTTAAAAGCTATAAATGAGTGACATATTATTAAGGTAACCTTTATGACCGCTGTTGGAGAGGGCAGATAACTAGGAGTGGAATGGACAAAAAGCTCACTACATAAACGCCTTTGGGGCCGGCTCTTCAACATATCACGTATGCGTCCAATCAAACGTGTTTATCTTCCTTTGGTCTCCAGCCACGCAGTCGAGAAACACTAACTGACGCCAACTTCGAAGGGAGTTCATTGCTTTCAAGTAAGTCATCACTTGGCTTCCTCCATCTTCATCCATCCACATTACTGGCGCGCAGACAGCGCACGTAATGAGAGTCGGTTGGCTGACATGCGCAAAACGTGGTCAAGCCATCGGAGCCTGCCGCATGATATAATGGCGCTGAGTGGTCCAATCCCTATTCCTGCACAAAATGCGCGATGCGGGACATAATCATTGCTCACGCGGTGATCCAAACAAGCCTTAGCTAAGCTGCGAAAGTAGGGATAATAGAAACTAAATAGCCTCTTTATGTATATGGACGTAGTGGATCAAGTTTCACAACCTTACGGAAGATCCGAACGTGCGACTGTATTGTAAACTCTGCCATTCAGAGCGAGAGTAAAGTCACGCTGGCGCCATAGATAGCAGAGATTAGCAAAAACATCTGGAACATTTATTATACGGTTCGTGACCTCATCTTGGATCCCACAAGCGGTGCTATAGCTGTCATGATACTTGAATTTCTCGTGAATACTAAATTATCATAAGCAAGGCTCATTGCAAGAGTGGGTCCCGGCCAAGCATGGAGAACTTTACATTTCGATGGAGCAAAGCATAGTCTGAATCAGCTGACAGCCAGTGCTAATTTATCCAATGCAACTTGGTACGTTCTTGGGCTGCTACTGATGAGCGCAATGTCCTCAGCTTATTCCAAGTCGAAAGTCGTTCACCATGGAGCAGCTCTACACCTTCTAATTTGTGTCCAGCAAAAGACGTTTACATGACTTCGTCATTGGCGAAATTAAACAGGAAAGGTGACAGCGGGCAACGTTGCCTCACACCGCTGGAAATCTTGAAAAGTGGCGACAGCTTGACGTAAACCATCCCTCTGTCCGTGCTACGCGCTTGTAGCATTCGAATAATGTTTATAAATTTCTCGAGCACACCATTCCTGAGTAGTCAATCTCAAGGGGCAGATCGATCAACCGATTAAATGGCTTGTTCGATGTTTAGGAGCCCGAATACAGTTGGCCGCTAATAAACATGGCGGTGAGAATTCTTTGTCCACTTCTTGAACTACGCTCCGTCCACCGACGGTTTACAATCGTAGTGCCATTGAAAATCCATGCAGCATTTGATTCTTTAAATAAATCTGCGTTGTGGAACTGTGTACTAAGGAAAAATGTGACCGACATGTTCATAACCACCCTGAAGTAACTTTAGTCTCACAGGCAAAGTCAGGACATAAGACAGGCTTGCCTTTTCGTTTGCAGACACCAGCGGAATTCGTTTAACTTGTTCTATTTCACCTTTCCTCTTCTGTTTTGTCATTGAAATAGTTTTATCAGTAACAGAAAATGTCCAGTACGGCGGCATTAAGCCATTTCCCTGGAGACAGGGTCGCCGATTTATAGCAGGTTAATGAAATCGCTTTGCTGGGGATGATCCACAAACCGCTTAGAGCGCTTCGAAATGCTTAGCGATGGCGGCATCTAAGTATGGTCGGGAAAATGTAAAGCAGTACTCCCGCATTGGCGGGTGCCTGTGCCTACCTTCACCCTTGCTGATGACGTTCCGTGACAAGTCTTTTGCTTCACTTATCCAAGGAGCTGCATAACAGCTACTGGGGGTACTGGAGAGGTCTCACAACGGATCACAAGTGCTCGCCTTGCAATCTGTAAACTGTGACGCATTTGGCGTCGTCCCAATGTCAGCCTTAAGCTCAAGGGCAAGGTGTACGTTGCGTTCTTCCGTGCTGTCCTGATGTAGGGATGTGAGACCTGGCCTATTTGATCGGAAGACATGAAACGACCGGCAGATTTTGACCACTTGTGTTTAGGATAGCCTAGTCGTGTGCGGTGGCAACAACACGTAACTAAACCAGCAGTTAAAAACCTGGTGTTTGGATCTAACTGCGTTTGCCTCCAGAACGTTTTCCTACGACACCGCGTGTGTTGGCTCGGCCACGTATTGCGTATGCTAAGCTGTTGCCTTTCTCATTCAGCGTCATAAGCGCTCCAAGGAGGCGAATGGAAATGATGTCACGGTGGCCAACCAATGACGTGGAGAAGGCAAACTCAGGATGATTATATATATATATATACACGTATATATATGCAGTGGATTGCATACTTTTGCTGAGAGACCTATGGTGGCTCAGTCATGTGTTTCTTTTGGATTTGACGCAGATATCGATGCCTCTATCATATACTCATCTGCGTTGGGAAAAGCGTAATGTGGAGAAACCGAAGCTTGCTTACAAGGACATGATCAAACTTAGCCTATCAGGTTATAATGTCGATTGCAGGTCATGGGAATCGAAGGCGGTTGATCAGTGTTAATGGCGCGAGCTGATCACGAAAGCATTTGACGAGTTGCAGAAGAATGTCCTCATGCAGGCGGAGAAGAAACGGATTGTGCAGAAGCTGCAGGCGTCGATAGATTGTGCTCCATCGACATCGAGTGCGGTCGCGAGTGCTTGAGTCGTGTAAGCCTAGTGAACCATGAGCGATGCCTCTCGAGGCCACCACAGAAACGATGGCCAGTCCTGCTGAGAATTTAGGCAGAACCGGCGCTGCGTTAATAGGTACGCTGTATTCGGTTTAACAACCGTGTGCTTGCATGCTAAGTCCCTTTATTCAGGTGGTGGGTTTGCTAAATTTTCCTAATGCTTTTTCACCTCATTTTAATGCCTGGCTGAATAATCTTCTATTAACTTACACACGTTGCTTTAGGTAGATGGAAGGTAACTTCGTTAGCGTCATCGGATTTGTGGCGTTTTTCTTAAAACATATTTGTTGACATGTTGAACCTATCGCGGATTTGTTGATAACTAATTTATTTAATATGCTCACTTAGAGAATAATTTTGTCAGCGCATCTGGATGCATTGTTTGATTATTTTAATTACTATCGTCGTCTCATGTGATTGGCTGTTGGTTGATATCACAAGTGTGGCTGCGCTTGATTTGCAAATTGTCAAGGTGCCTACCTGTCTGTTATCCACTACCTCGTCCATACCGGTTCTTGGAGACAGTTGGTCGTTGAAGGTGTGGACGGTGTGCACGATCCTTGTGGCACTGCTAGGCTCGAAGGGTGGTTCCGTGCACTCAGTGTGGAGCGGACTACGGTCCAGCCACCGCCTTGTGCGTGTGTGATTCCCCAAATGCAGCGTGCTTGTGTTTGCCTGTGAAGGAGTGTGGGCCGGCTCCGATGATGAAACGTGGCTTACATCCACATGCCTCCCTTCTTATTTCTTTGGGTGTGCGCTGGATATGGGGTGTTTGAACGAAACTCTGGGTGCTGCAGCGCAGGCTATCAATGGTATGCGCAGACTTCCTGTGGCTGGCCACAGTGACGTACTAATCCGAATCCGGATCCCACCAACCATTTATATAAATATGTATAGGCTTGTTTTGTTCTTCGAGGGAGGTAACCTTGTGGCAGAGTTTCGGTGCCAAACTAAGCAGATTAGTCATCCTGGCTATAATGGTCTGATTAGCAAATGTCCGTAAGCCCCTACCAGATCCAAATAACCATTGAGTGTCTTCTACTTTGAATGTGTCTTCGTTTGGCTCACGTGGGTCGGCCTAGTAGTCACGTCTACGCCCTGTCGATGTGGTACTTATTTTAGACCTCACCTGCGTAGCTTCGTAGATCCCTTCTACTTTTTATTTATGTGTATTGAGTTCAAGGTCTCGATGAACTCACGAGCTCTGCGCTTCATTGCTCTTCCAAGTATCTTGACGTTCCCCAGATCGAACTGATAGTCATTGACGTCTCTTTGTACTAACGTTAGTGCTATTTCATCATGGTCACAGATGACCAGCTTGTGTTCATGCACTCTTGAGCCAAGTTTCCTCCATGTATTTCCTACGTACTACCCGTTACAAATATTGCAGAAAATTTTGGAAATTACGCCTGATGTTTCTTCTCTACCCAGTTGGTCTTGCAACGTGAAAAATTTACTTTGAATAGCTACCGCTGTTTCGTGTGCAACATCGATCCCGCAAGCCATCGAAATCCTCGCTGCCATCTCAGAAACTCCGTGGAACTTAGGGTACATCAAGATGAAACCAGAATATTTAGTAATACAAAGGTTGTACGGTCCACCCAAAGTACACAGAGATTGGGTACTGTTTCACCCTGTCATGTCACTATCAGGGGCACCGAGGTAACTCGGTGTTTAGGGAACACTGGTAACATCTGAGGCATCTAATCAAAGACTCAGGTTATTCAATCAAGCCGGCAGAGCAATTCTTTGAAAACCCCAGGGAATAACAATAGAAAGAGACGAGATAACGGTATCTTTTGATGTTACACCATTGTTCACATCTATCTGCACGAAGCTGGCCAGGCAAACAATGATGAACCTACTAAAACAATACGGGGCAGCAAATTGGAACAACAATTGGAATTCATCCAAATAATTAAGTGGCTTGATTTCTGTCTCTAGATACACTTCAATTTCAATGATCCAACGTACAAACAAATACTAGGCACGCCGATAGGTTCACAAGTATCTGGACTGGTGGCCGATGCAGTGATGAAAGCATTGGAGCGAAGGACGCTGCCGATGCTGGAGCTCAAACTATGGGTGCATTACGTGGAGGATTACTTTATCACCATCAAGCGTTTCAGACCCCAAGGAACACATCATCTGGTTAATAATACTTTCCCTGGCATATATATATATATATTTATACAAAAGGAAACAAAACGGGTAGGCAGACATTACCAGTCCTTAGACCAGGAGCTAGTTAAATGCTGATAGTGGCTGTCCGTTAGTTACGACAATTGACCTCTCAGGTCAGAGGTCGTCAAGCATTTGGGCCAGGGTAGTCCAAACACTAGTTAGCTTCCTCTGGATACACAGCTCCAGGTCATACAGTCGAATCACAATTGACTCATCAGCTTCAAGTATTATTTGCGCACGAAGTTCGATCAGTACACCGGGGCCTGATACATAATATTTTTAAAATTCAGCTGATTTAGTGGCACGCCCTACGTCAGAGAGGTGGGTGGATATTAAGAAGCTGACCGGTTTTATGCTTACATTTCCAGGCCAGGCAGCTTGGTGTACTTTCAGTCGCTCTGATAGACGCCATGTCGTACGACCATTGTATTCCGCTCCACAGCAGCAGGAAAAAGAATAAATACACATTGAATTGGTGTGGAAAGACCTTTTACTTTAAGCTCGATTTCACCATCGGAGTGTTAGTGAACCGGATTTGCATGCCTCTTGCAGGGTAGATGCATCTGAGTGCACGCACAAGAGGACAACATGGAAGTTCCGTCGTAAGTGCGCATTTTTAAAGAAATGGTAGTGAAATCCACTTACAAAATGAATGCATATGAACAAAAGTAACATTTAAGCACATAACACGCATTCACGGACTATCCGATTGCGAAGGAAGTATGACAGGCCAACAGATGCAATACCGACATTCCGCAGCGCTGCGCTAATTGTTTGTTAATTGGGTTATTTATCTATTTCTGTTATTGCTGACGCTACGACGGTTTGTGCACTTCTGGAAAAATTTGGCGCTTATCAGAAATACGATTTTTCACTAGGTATGCATGCAGTCTTCCATCCTGCTTGTGAAGTTGATACTGTGCGGCCAAATCATGAGCGCTATAGGGGCACTGACAAACCTGTTGATTTTCACTCATGTGCTAGCAAGAGTAATGCTATTCCTTTTCATGCACGTGGCTTGTCTGTCGAGTTGCACGGCAAGTGCTGCATAGACATGCATTTATATACCAAGAGAAGGGACCCGCTACTATTCGCGGGCCGCATGTATGTCACCTTGTATCCAAATAATGCCATGTCCGCGGTGATGCGAATATTTCTTAGTCAATTATGAGATATGGCCAGTTGGATGTAAGGCAACAATAGGCCATACTCACTGCGTTAATTGACATGATGTTAAAGGGCATTACGTTTTGAGCACCAGTCGACTACCTATCCTCGACATAAAGTGTATGCACTATTCTTATTATATCGCACTAACAGCACGTAGGTAACGAGCATCCATAAGTGCTAGAAGATAAAGAACTGTAGGCAATATCCGTTATTCAGCAATTCAGATACAACCAGGGTCCGGAAAGTAGCAACAACTAAGCTCTGAATTTACCCACACAATAATTGCACAGCAAAGTCTCCTGAGGCAGTAGCACGTATCGGAGACGAACACGAACTCATTAGCAGTCGGACAATCCCAGCAATCAGGGAGTCACATGTTACACGGATTCGTCGCTAACGATGCAGCTCAGATCCGGCACGCATCTGTCCTGATTTCCAGCCACTCCTTTCACGCAGTCGCTGCAGCTGCGCGATGACCTTGAGGGTTTGGTTCTCAAGTCCCCGGCACAGCAACAGCCCGCCTTTGCCACATCATGGGCGTTGAAGGAAAGGTTGTGTACCATGCTGGCCTACTTGGGGATGACAGGCAAGCCTGGTGTAGACGTTTCGAGTCTTCAAGATTCGGACCGTTCCGTTTGTAATTCTCTTCCGTGGCAGCTTGCTTATATTGTCCTCTGCGTGCAGTGAAACAGATTTCCTTCACAACTGGTGACACCCACAAATACTCTACTATTCGATCCGGACTAAGTTATGCATTACAGTGTACTACGCGGAGACTGACCGAAGTGGTTCTGAACCGAACACAATGGTTTCATCTTTCCACAAAACTGGCAGACACAGATCCAGGACGGTGGTCCTGCTAAAATTTCGGAGACTGCGCATGCAACCTCAGTCGTGGTTGCGCAATCCTAACTTCAACCACAACGAGATGCAATCAAAGTTCCTTCACAAAACAAGAACTGTGGTACCAGAATCCAGATAGGTCAATCCCAGTATAATTACTTAGTTGAAATATCATAGAATGTTGATTTTCACCTTTTACTACTATATCAATTGGGTTTCCGCTATGTGAGGTTCGGTTTTTGGATCTGCTGGCGCAATGCGTGTCGTGCAATATTCTCTGTCAAATCGGTAAAAGATCACGCTTGTTTCAATTTGTGTTGGTTTGACATTACAAAACGCATCCTGTTTTGCAATCAGTGACTACCTCTCCTGCTTGACGTCATCGATCTTGGCTGCTCCAAAGCATTTGACCGCCTTGATCACCGCGGCCTACTTTAACGGCTACAAAGCTACGGAAACAGCAGCTTCCTTCACCAACGGAAGATTTAAGTACGTGTTAGAGGATTAATTTCTAACCTAATTGAAGTGCAATGTTGAGTCTTACAAGGCTCATTGCTGGGACCCTACTTTTTCTTGGTGTTTATCAACAACCTGACAAGGGTTATCTACTCAAATTTCCTGCTTTTCGCCGATGACGTCAAGGTATGGCGGGCGATTAGTAACAAGTCAGGTCACGATCTGCTCCAACATTATCTAGATTACATTTACGAGTGGTCAAATGGGAACATGCTGCAATTGAACATAGCTAAGTTCAAGGTGCTACATCTGCGTCACCAGCCAGTGAGCGCTTACAAACATGGAGACCACACCTTGCAGGAACTCTCTCAGTTGCGTGACCTGAGTGTACTGGTACAGGAAGACTTCGGGTGTTCAAAACAAGCAGAGAAGGCGACGAGCACCGGCAATCAACACTTCGGCCTTCTTCGTAGAACCTTCGGTCGGTTTGAACCCTCAATCTTTCCCCCAAATGCTTAACGCCTACGTGCGACCGCACGTGGAATATGCTATCCAGGCGTGGCAGACGTGGCAGAAAAAGGATCTTGTTGTTCTCGAGACTCCTCAGCGAAGAGCAACCAAGAACGTCAGGGGCCTCTTTCATCTGTCTTATCAGCTTAGACTGAAATCTCTAAGGATCTACAGCAGTCGACATCGGCTTTTGCGGAGAGATCTCATGATGGTTTACCAAATTCTGAAGAACCTAAACCACATTTGCCGTCCTCTGCTGTAATGGAACTATAACACTAAACTAAGAGGTCGTTTTCTGACAATGCAATATAGCCAGCTTGAATGCCCTACAAATTTCTTTTCCCTCCGCGTGTGCCAACCTTGGAACGCCCTCACTAAGTGTGTCATCTCTGCTCCCAAGCTGGCGATATTTCAAAGACGAGATGACCATGCATTTTCCTATTTACATTTCATTTTCTGACTCGTTAGCCAGGGCTACAAATCACCATCAAACGGTGTTTTGCCAAACTCCCAACCAATGGATTTATGGATTTCTACGTTTAATACGCGAACATCTCCGCTATTCTACATAGGTCTATGGTGAGTCCACCATAACGTTTTTCACTTTATCATGAAATGCACTTTTGCAATAGTTTCCATCACACGGGACTTGATAGGCCATGTTTTTTTACCTGTAATAAACCAGTGTTCCATTGTTCCATTGTTGCCTATCTCGTGGGTCTGTTGAAAGCGAAGTGAATGATTGCCAGTCTCGATTAAGACTGCTAGTATTTTGAGCACCATAGGCTGCCCTTATAAACGAACAACTGGCCAGCGTCAAAAGTGCAAGATAGAACAACCTTTCGGCAGGACAGTCTGATTTCGGCTATTTCGCGTATTTTTGTCGGCCGTTTACATATACTTAGTGGATTGGATAGATTGCATGCAGAGATAGTCAGGTTGTAATAGACACCACGTGCATTCATACAGCCGCTAGATGAATGACACTTCGTCGTTGTACCCACTGCTAAGGAAGCAGAACAACTACCGTTGGCGCTAAGCAACTGTTACCCCGCAATTGAATTTACAGTCAAGAATGAAACTTACAGTTCCTTCCAATATTAGGTGTTCACTTGAAAGTAACCTAATTGGTACACTAACTTAAGTTTAACATGCAGTGTTCTATGAATTACAAACGAGCTCCGGTTCGTACCAGCTTGGCAATAGCTCGCCAGCTATGTTTAATGGAAGCGATTACATGTGAACTGCAACGCGTCTGCTCTGTAGCACTCGAAAATGGACCTTTGTTTTCTCCTTTGGAGTACGTCCAGATTGCCTCACCTCTTCTTTCTTATTCATCTTTGGCATTAATGATATCCTAAAGAATTCTCTTTGCCTTTCTCTGTGCGCTGTGGTTGAGCATTTCCTAGGTAGTCGAATAGTTGATTTGGATTATGTTGTTTATATCGTCTTGCTGAGTGATGTTCCACACGCTGTCGTGCTTGCAATAAACCCCTCGGCCATGGAGAGTTCAAATTATGAGATGTACTTTTCGCTATCCAAATGCAACGCTCTCCTTTAGTACTGGCGGTTGCCTGTATCCTCACACTCTCTTGATGCTGAGACACTGGAGGCTGTGAAGTGCTTTGTCTGCTTGAGAATTCGCATCGCTTCTGGCGGGCTCTTTGGAGACGAGAGTTCCATGCACATCACAAGAGCACGCCTCGCTGTTCCTAGGCTGAGGCGCTTAAAACCACTTCGCAACATTCATCTCTCCATTAGAAGACGGGTCTATTGTGCAATTGTTCGTTCTTTACTGTTGTACGGATGCGAGACCTGGCCTATTCGTAATCGTGACTTGCGCAGACTATCCGTCTTCGATCACCATTGTCTTCGGTCCGTTGCCCTTGTGTACTGTTGGCACTACGTAAGCAATGTAGAAGTTAGACAGCGTCTTGGAAGGACGAAGCCACTCTTTTGAGTTTTTCGTCTCACTACATTAACTACGCTGGCTGGGACACGTATTGCGCATGTCTGTTCAGCCTTACCCTCATCGGGCGTTTGTTATGGTTGCTGGACATGTCTGGAATGGTCGGTCTGCTGCACAGCCTGCAACTTGGAGAAGCCGCATGAAAAAGCTGACTTAACAGTTGGTCTTGGCCGGTTGTTTTCGAATACCTGGTTAAGGTCCGAGAGATGCGTATACTTGCTGGTTGAAGACCTTGTGAGCCACGGCTCAAGATCGATGTCAGCGGTGGACGTATGTATTTGTGTGTTGCGGTGTCCCTCCTTCCGACTCTTAAAATACCAAAACAAACAAACAAACCAAAAAATATTCAAAAGCTGTGAGTGGCTAGCTAGACAAAAAGCTTGTGTTGTCGCTATTTTATTAATATGCACAGTTTTGCTATTCTGCCATGAGTTCCATGGTACAATATCTCTATCGCATATTGTGTATTATATTTTCAAACATATTTGAACCGACTAACACTAGTAAGCCTATCGCAAGCCTTAAATACAGCTTACCTTACGTAAAATCCTTTGAAGTTGTTCTATACTGTAGCTAGAAGTTGTCATTCACATTGTCCATAATTTGGCGTCTTCATGTTGTTGCGGATAAAGCGTTATCAGGTGTACGCTACACAACCACCGGCAAATCTTGATAAGCTGAATGGTTATCATACTAGCGTTACTGTAAATGTTACCGACCCTGATCTTTGCCGAACCATTCGAATTCCATCGGCCCAACCTTTCAAGACTTTATGGGTGCAACAAGTGCTTTTCACCTTATTTTACACTAGGCAGAAAATCGTAGCATATGAATTCTGATACGACCATGGACAAATCGAATAGAGTTTATCAAAACAGCCTTCATTTGCTTTGGACGCTCAGGCGCTCCTTCAGCACTTGGTCCGAAGAGATTGCCACTCGCATCTTCCTCTCAGTAATACGACCAATGCTAGAGTATGGCTCTCCCGCGTATTGTCTTATCACCCGGAGCGAGGTAGAAAAGATTGAGCGGGTGCAGCATGTAGCCACCAGGCTGATTCCCAACTTACGAGGTGTGCCGTACGAAGACCGGTGAAAGCAACTAGGGCTTTATATCTTAGCTTATCGTCTACTGTGGGTTAACCTCATCATGTCGAATCGGATAGTACATCTGGGAGATTACTCATGTTGAGGCCGCTGCTTCATCTGCGCACACCAAGCAGCACACGAGGACAGTGGCACAAGCTGGTCGTACTGGATTTGAAGCGGGTGGCTCACCAACTCTGTTTCGAACGCAGAGTGGTGAATGGATGGAACGACCTGCCGCAGCAAGTAGTTGAGGCAAAGTCGGTGTAGGAATTTAAGCAATTCCTGGACAAATGCTACGCCAATGTAAAATATATCGAGCGCACCACAAAATACATGTTCTTTGTCCCTAAGTGACATTAGATGCAGCTACACAGAAAAACCACTGCTTGCTACTTCCAACCAGTAATCATTAATCAGTTTACCGGAGGTTAGAGGTTTTCCTGTATTAGCGGGACGTCTCCATTTGGCAAGAGTATCGCAGCAGTAGCTAAATCAGGATATGATAGTCGATTGGGTACACTGGGCTCCAGTATTTGAACGCCGCACACGGTTTTTTCTCAGACAGTCAAAATCGGGTCCATGTATTACGGGTTTTAGTGTAACATCGTGCGTGCTGGCTGGTCGATGTTTTATTATGCCGCCGCTTCCCATTTGACCTTCGCTAAATCTACTCCGATTTAAGGATTACCGGAGGGACTGCAATGCTTACGTAAGGAATTCAAAGAAGATTGCTACAATCCATGAAGAGAGGGGCCAGCAACTCATGTATATTTAGACATGATATCACCAATTCAAATAGCGGCTTCTCTAATCAAAGTAGACAACAAAAATAGACGGCTCATCAAGCTTGTTATATTAGCTATCCATGCATCGACCGGTTCTCCCCAGTCTTCCACTCAGACAGAACTGGATGCATGGCAATACGCCATCACTGTCATTACATAACCGTTTTCAGCGTAAGCAATAGTTGATCCCCGAGCTCTATATCTCGTGGAGTTACCCCAGCATGCAATCAGATCCGAGTGCGTCTTGACAGATAAAGAAACGGTGCAGCTTGTCACATATCTTGATGACATTGCAAATTTTCCTACAGGATACACACAAATTGCAGCATGAAAGATTCACGCGTAGAACGCATCAGTGGTCAGATGATCCCGTTAAAGCAGATCCAAACATTTACCCGAAAACTTAAATTACGCCGCTTTGCTTTCCTCCTCATCATCCTTATGCTTCAGTCCAATGGCCGCAAATTTGAGTCTGTCCTTTCATCTGGATCCATATTCAAGATAATGGGTCCTTCAAACATAAAATATATAGAGTGGATCTTATTAACATTGCACATGTTTTGCAAGGAAAAGCTACTCCGACAAGTCTAGTCTACCAGTTAGATATCATTCCAAAACGGAAAGTTTCTTTATGTCTTTCCGCAACCGTCGAGGATTTTCCCAGTTCAACTCTGTAAGTGTTCGGAGTCTTGGTCAGAGCGAACCTGTGGTTTTGTACCAGTTGAATCAGGCGCGCAAAACTATAAGATGGCAACCACTTCCCCCAAAACCCATTTTCTTCTTCCAGTCTTCAACGAAACCCAGGGGAGATGCTAATATCAAAAGCAGATGCGCTGTTGTTTCATCAAAGGGCACTTAAAAATTAACAGCTGCTGTTTCTGCTATCGCATACATAACTAGTGTGCAAAGCACCACTGCAGTGATGCGTTGCGGATCTCTCGGTCTCCTAACCACGGCCCAGATTTCCACGAAAGGCACCCGGAAAAAGTAAATGGCCTATTCATCCTACTTACCAATGTTTTGGAGTCCACCTCAAACTTGTGCAAAGGAATAAAAGGAATGCCATTAACCAAAGGAACACCATAATTAACCTGCTCAGTATTCTCTCTAAACTCTCCAATTTGATGAGTATCACTTGCCAACCGAGATCCCAACACAGTAGTGAAAATAGCCTGTGTGTCTCGACAGACCATATAATCTGACGAAAGTTACCGGACCAGAACTAACCTACACAACTGATTTCGACTATTTTGGTATGCCTTTTTGTAAACACTGTGGTGAGGCCACCAAAATGTTTTTCATTTAATCCCTTTGTTTTCTACGATGTTGTGATTCGCATTCTGGCCATTCCACGGGACTTGCTAAGTAGCTGCTTACTTGTCCGTAATGTACCATAGTTCCAGTATACTTGCATGCTGTAGACTTCGAGCAGAACATAATTGATATGAGCTGTCTGGATCCAAGCAAAATCGAAGTCAGTCCTTTTCAATTCAAATGGGTTGTTAGTAAATAATCTATCTAGTCTAGGGGTTTGTTACGAGCCGTTTATTGGCGTCCTGCCATTGTATCTAGACTTTCCTTTAATATGGACCTCTATTTTATCGCCGTTCTTGACAATGGGATTGTTCATACGAAGGGCATCTATTGAAAAATCCTTGATTTATTATTAACTAACTTTGCAATTCTGAACTTCTACCTTATTAGCTCGATCAATGCTATGCACTCAGTGATATGAACCGATTTTTAGACTTGCATAAGCAGTCATTATGTGAAATACTTACAGGAACAGGTCACGCATGAGCGAGTATCATTGTAGGAAGCAAAGCCATCGTGGAGCTATGAAAACCAAAGAATAAGGTGTGTGGACATGCTTAACAATCGGCACTCAATTAAAATATTTTGAATAGGGAAATCTAATTATTTGCATAAAGCTTTTTTAATGGATGCATAGTAGAACATGGAAAATATGTAAATTGATAAAAAAGGTATCGACAGCGTTTTTGAATAGTTAGTTTTTTACAACTGCATATGTTTAGCACCTGATGAAATACCGGCCTTAATAGAAGGAGAGTTACAACATCTTTGGAATGAAATAAGAATTAATCTAGGAGTTTGACAGTCCTGTGTTGACTCGTTTTCTGCTTGACGAGCAAGCTTTTACTAGAAAAGGATACTGATTTTCAGATTTTGTATGTACTAAAATGACAAAGCTGTTTATCACAAGAGATAAAAAATAATCTGTTTGGGCTTGCTGCGATCAAAACTGAAATTTTACAAAAGCTTGTAAAGTGTTGGAAATGAAAAGCTTGAGATTATAGATTGCTAGTTTAATTAATCTTAAATGCAATTACAAAACAACGCAAAGGTGAAGAGTACCATCAATGCATTTGCTCAAAAAACTGTATAATGTGTACAACTACGCAGCACTGCTAAAACGGGAAGAAACCCAACTACGCCTGTAGGATAAGAAAAGAGGAGCATTTCAAAGTAGTTCAAGACAGTATCAGAATGATTGCTCCTATCCACACAGTTTCATAGCTCAAATGCCTCAACATTTCTTCTGATTACGATATTTCCAGGAAATGTACCCCTCTCCACCTGGTTCTTTTTACACCGCAAAGCTTATTGCTCCTTCAAACATTTTTGTAGCTAGTATGCTGACATTTCTGTTTTGGGCTGCAATTTTCCAAAGTTTGGAAAATGTTAATCTCATCAAATGGTTTTTTATGAGCTTATGCTGTGGCCTTGTTTTTGCGCCCTTCAACGTATTGAAAACCATGGGCTATCTGAATGCCACCTATCTATTAGCAGCGAATGACAGGCATTAACCAAGTTCGCGAGATCTCAATATCTATGGAGCTATGTATTCCAAAACATTAATCGGTAAATATAGAGGAATCCTTTACAAAGTTAAGCTTTTAATTCTCTCCGTATCTGCCGATTTCCTATCCTCTGCATTTTGGTGCAGCGCATTTGCTATTCTCCCGCAATTCTCTTGATTTACGTAACAAGGCTGCATTTTAACTATGCGGTTCCTAAAACTCTTTTCTAAATATAATGAGTTTTCTAGATAGGTAGGCGTTACGTCATTTGTAATTAGCCATTCAGATGCATGCGACAGCATTTTGCCTTGAAGTGCTAGTGATAATCCTCAAAACCTTTCGTCTGTTGCCTCTATTTGCCGTATAAGTTAGCGCAATTTGCTCAACCTGGATATTGCCAGAATACTACCTCGTCCAATTTGTCACGGTCACTTCTTGCATTATTGAAGATCTTCAGCCTTACGCTAAACGTTTGCCAACTATTTGGTGCGGGAAAATACCCTTATATTTGCATTTTTATGTATGCTACTTAATGCTAAAAATCTACTTACCCAGATGAAAAACGCTTAGGTTGACTTGTGAATTCACTTGAATGCCTGACATCTTAGGGTACGATTCAACGGTAAATATGTAGAAAACACTGACTGGCCTAACTAATATTATGTACATTAATATCATTGAATTGCATAAATATAAAGGTGTTCCGCCGTACAAGCAGAAGTGTATTCAATTTAGTTAACAGCCAGTTATTGGGCAAAGATGTATTTCGAACTGATGAGGATTCCAAAATATTCTGAGGCAGTATGGAAAAAGTCGTTTTTTCCAAATAAGAGGAGCTGATACATTTGAGTCAAATGAAAATATACAGAGAAAGGGCTTCCCTCAATATACAGTGTATTTGCTACGTGGTTTAAATTTATTGCTTGTAAAAATAACGTCGTTGTGGGCGTATATTTTGAACGTGTCTCGAGAATAATGGTTGAAATTTATATAAAGCATTTGATATAACAGTTGTAACTTAGGCTAAATGACAAAGGTGTGGGTAGCTCAGGTTATTCAGTTGTTGAGTGTACTGTTCCCTGTGCTTGGTAAATATTTTGCAAACCTTTCAACAGTGGTGATGACAACATTAGGAAGTTCGTATATAGCACAGTAGCATAAGTAAACAAAACTTGCGCATCGCTACACCACAGTATACACGACTGGTGATGAAACGTTCAAGATAATTACCAACCTAAGAGCAGCAAATTTAACAAAGACTACAAAACTTTTACAGAAGCGGCATCGCCGCAACGACCTTAGACATTTTCATAAGTTAGCTATGTTACCTGATCATTACAAAGTATAATAATAACATCTGTATTTCTTATTTAATGACGGTCTGTTTAGTGCGTGGCAAATAGCTTAGTCTATTGTACCATACTTAACGAGTGGAATGTCTTGTTCAACCTTTCAGCCGCTTAAACATGCGTCCCCCAGTCACAAATACAAGACAACACTTAAATATTCTAGCTTTTGGAAAATGTTTATGAATGTCATCTTTGTTTTATGTCAAGCAATCAAAAAGTCAAGAAAATTTATTACCTGGAAATTCACCGATTTACTGACAAACACAACTCAAGAAATGGTGACTGCATTTAACGTCTTATAT
This sequence comes from Dicrocoelium dendriticum, assembly GCA_944474145.2. NCBI lineage: Eukaryota > Metazoa > Platyhelminthes > Trematoda > Plagiorchiida > Dicrocoeliidae > Dicrocoelium > Dicrocoelium dendriticum. The sequence goes on from OX104064.1 coordinate 1,183,364, forward strand.
TAATGGTTCTGGGCATTTTACTTTCTGGAGTTGTAGATTAATTAGGTATTTATATTTGCTACATATATGAATCAGTATTCTGCCTGAAACGTATAGAAAGGTTGCTTCTAAGTTACTGACTGCACCGACATTTAGAACTATTTGCGGTTTAGTGGCATTGCATTCAGTTTTGAATTGCCATGACCCGGATGCACTGATGGTTGCTGCAACAAAAGGGGCAATGATGCTTGACATCGTCTAGGTGTTATGGGCGTCACAATATAAAAACCTAAATGAGCGATAAAGTATTACCTTGTTTTACACTGCATCGATCGCATCTATATTATATAGCGTTTATAAAAATAAGTTATTTGTATTTGATAACGTGTTTTAGTACGTTATATAAAGTGTGCAGTAATGGTTCGGTATTTGGGAAACTAAAGGTGCCAAATTACTAAATGGAGTGGCGCTTCTGTTTTGTGTTTCCGCAGCCGTCACTAAACTACATAATTATAAACGTGGTTATTACTTTAACTACTGCGTTATGATTGTATAGACCAACCAATCTTAACGGAAACCATGGAGAATTTCCGGGAGGGCCCTAGGATAAGAAAAGATTTAGGAGGTTCATAGGGGAGGATGACGTGTTAATAGGGGTGTGATAACACAAATAACAAAATTGGTTTGAAAAAATGTCCTGATAGCTTTTCTCCGTGCACTAATCGAAGAGTCGAAACAACCAGGACGCGTTATACCGCTTCCTTAACATTTAATTAAACTGAACATTTCAAATTGGGGCGCATTTCTATGAAGTTACATCATGGGTGTAAGCGTCCGTTTTCTTCTGCGAATATACACCACCATGTTTACACAAGGATAATTCTCATAATACCCTTAATAAGCAGATGTCTTTCCAACACCCAATGGACAAAAGATTTGGCAATAGGCGACGTGTATTTTTAGTTTCGTGGTTGTCCCTTCCATGCCGGTTTCCCGAACTATCTGGCATTTTCTTCCTTGTTTGTCTTTTTTGTCTTCATTTTATCGGTTGGCACTATGGTAGGTAATTTTTTTATACTGAATTTGGCCAGTGAGCATTTTCTTTTTCTATGTTTAACTTTTTTCGTTCTTCCTTAGCTTTTATCAAGAGCTTTTCTTCCGTCATTTGAGCTGTTCACAGAAATTTCAAAATCACCCTCGGAAGCAAAAACTTCGTGTTGTGTTTTGGTCCCCAAGATCTCTCTGGTCGCTATGATTGGTTAATAAAAGATGGCATTCGAGTGTTAGTTCATTCACCAGGAAAGACATGTCGCCTGCTAACAATACTGATATAGTGCGCTTGACCTTCCTGAACGTACTTTGTATTCCATTCATTACTTATCATTGTTAGTGACATATTGATCTGAAACACTCTTATGATCCAACGGTGAGGTTTTCTTGCGAATTTCTTCGTCAGGAATTCGGTTTTAGGAAGGGGTTTAGCCCGTCCGATTCCTTAAGGGGTTTTCCTGTAAACAGGTTACCTCCAACCTGGTTTGTACGTTTTTGAGAAAATAAACAAACATCTGGTTTATTCTCCTGTGTGAGGCACGTCCGCGTAAGTATGATCCCCGCATTGAATATACATATGATCGGTAAATTAATTAACATCTCACAAGTTAATCAGTAACATACTGCAATTATGTGCATGCGTGTTTATGTACTTACGTTGAGTGGATTTGTCAATATGATTTTGGATTTTGGATTTTATGAGATGTGTTCGCGTACGTAGGAAATGTTCAAAGGAAACCTCTGAAGTGGATGAATTTCGTGCAGTTTGTAAGCTTCCCTGGAAAGGCAGGAAACAGTGACTTCATTAAGTGGCGAGTCACATCTGCTTTAGAATCAAGAATACTATCGGACCTAATGGGCATGAATCCTCAAGGAGCAGTTCAAACCTTTCCGCTTAACAACATTTCTGCATCTAGTAAAAATGCTTACATGAATTTACATAGAAATACCCTAGTTACTTTAATACATTCTAACAAATATTCCTTACACATAGATGAATCTATTTTACCAAAGAACGACGCCCTTCTGGCGTCATATGTCCCATATTTCAATGATAATGAATTAGTGGAATAGATTCCGTTTGTTAATACAAAGTGCCTGTCGGTATTCAAGGTAGTCATTGGCTACCTGACTTACTCTTCATCAAAGGCAGAACATAATTGCAGGTGCAGCAGATTGTGCTGCAGCAACTGTCCGAAGATGTAACGAATTATTTACCCATTTAAAATATATTTACTCTTCGGTTTATTAAATTCACTGTGTGATTCATCGAAAGCACTTATTGGAGAAAATTTTGGGAGGACGCACAGCTGTTTCACTGTCAACTCTTATACTAGTTCTCAACTATATCAAAGCGCGTCCACTTCCAGCTCGTCTTTTCTCACAGTTATGTGAGGGGAACAGTGAAGATTACCAGATCGTATACAGTGGTTATATGGTCCTCCAACTGCAACGTTTTGCTCTGCTTTGTTTCATTAACGGACAAAAACAGCACATACCTTTCTGGAACTGATTATGCACGAAAGCCGTTGCCAATGAAGCCAGACGTGTTTTATCTGCCTGAAGTTTTTGAAAAACTCAACCATTTAAATGAAACTTAGAGACAATTTGAGTAGTTTCATCGCAAACGAAGGAGCCATTTTCGCCTTCCATAAAAACATGGAAGCGTATGCTCAATAAGTCGGACGCTGGGGATTTGTGCAGCTCCCATTTCTCGCTGCAGTCGTCGAGGACCTGAAAGATGAAAACCAGTCAAAACAACCAAGAAGAAATGTAAGACAGGCTTCGCGCCCTGCTTAGCAAGGAAACCCTAATTTAGAGTCTAGATCTAATTGAGATGGAGCCCCGCAATGTTGGATTTAAGGTCTAGGAGAGCCTCTTAAAGCTTCGAAGTGACACAACAGCAAGATCCAAATTCACGCAATATAAAACGGATTTTAAAAAACGCATAATTCTCATCACAGCAATCGCATACTGCAGAATAGAGCAGAAATGTATTTCCTTGTGTTACATTCACATACTTAGTTGAATGGGAAGTTAACGGAGTGGTTTCTGTAGGGACAACTAAAAAGAGAGTTGACATCAAAGCAAGAGGAGATGTATGACTCCCTGTGTCAATTGTGGATCCGGACGTAAATAAGCTTGCTTAGTGACCTCAAGTTCAAGGATTGCTTTATATTTCAAAAAAATACTTTTATGTCACTACACCTCTGCACCGTATTCTTCACAGCTAAAAGACAACCGTAAGCAAACGTTGTCTTAACTAGGAAAGATGACTTGTAAGCTTACGGATAAATGCTATTTGCTGAACAATAAATGTCCTCTTATGGCTATGAGAATTCAAAAAATAAGGTTTATAAGGATAAAAGCAGAGACACAATGATTAAATATTTAGCCGTCATAACATAGGACCACTGAAAATCACAGCATAACGCTTGTTAGACTTTGCATATAGTCAAACTTGTGGTTATCATGTGTGAGGAACCATGGTAAGCCAAAAGTTTAAAAGGGGGCCACAGTTGAATAATGGTTGGAAATACCTGGTATAGACCATTTCCAAGTGCTCTTATTGCGTAAAAAAGCACATTTATCCCAGCATGTTCAACACACGCAAGCCCATTGCAAACTCACCATAAATTGCTACTCTTATATTGCTATACCTGTCACAAGTTCTGAACCTTCGAATGTTATCTTTCTGCTTTTGTTTCTAAAAGCTCACCTGAGAATTTTGGCTACGCAGCAGTGTACTGAAGATACCACTATGGGAAGTGTTGAAACGTTTGTCATTAAATAACTCAGCTCCGTGAACGAAGCAAAACATTAGTTGTTAGACATAAAATGACGTACTTGACGATCCAGCGATGACAGCAACGCGTTGTCATCAGTTGTAAATGCTGAAAGCTCATTAACTCACCCTGTGAAGCTATAGTGTACACATTCGTGTTTGTACCGTGAAGCAGGTGTCATCTAGCAAGCCATGCTCTTTTACTCTTCTTAGAGGTCAACGATATTTTTGTTATCTTCAACAGCTTGTCTAAAGTGTGCTTCGGATGTACCAGGTTTTGATATACTTGTACGAATGCTGACATTGATTAAGCACTTGTATAAGCAGGATAGCTGCATTAGTGCTGGCTAAATTGTGAATTTTCTCTGCGTATGATTCTCTGCGCATACTAGCAAATAAAGCAAACCTTGCGAACGATCCTCAAACTTAACTGACCCACTTGAAACAATGAAAAGTAAGGACTGACATTCTCTAATGAATGCACTGGTACGTTTGTCATAAATAGATATATACATATATATACAAATGTGTTTTGACAATTCATAGATACGTAGGCTAAGCACAGCGTGCAGATTTGCTGCTTAGTAGAAAGAGTCATATTTTCGGACAAATGCCATTGACGGAGCAATATATTCACACGCACATTTCAGGCCGCTAATTAATTTTTCAAGTGATGTGCGCGAATACATTAACGTGACGCGAGGATACGAGAAAAAATATTAATTAGCTGCGACCGAGATGCAATAACAGTAAAACATGTAAAAAATAAGGATCTTTGAATGGGTATACTCCTACAATTTACTGCAGTAATTATATTATTGGCGAAATGAGTTATGCTCAAGTAATAGACATTGTTTGTATTAATGCGTAGCAAAACTAGTTTAATGGTGAGTGCCATGACTAGTGAGAAACATGGGACAACTGCAGCGTCATGCAGCTTTCCAATAAGATCCGGTTTGCACCATCCAACTTTTCGTGCTATATTTAAGCATAAGTTAATTGAAAGTGCAAGTGTTTCAGTGTAATGAATAGATGAAAACTAGGGCGTTAATTCTAACTATCCGAGAAACCAGCGTTAGGCGAGGCAAAAGGTAAGGGTAATCAATAAAAAGGAATTGTGGCAATTATGAGGTACCAGTGCGCTGTTTGCAAGTCAACCCAAATGATGGCTATTTTCGTCATTAATTAATGTATACGCTACGCCATGCAAACTAGTCTAGTAGGTTTCTTATCTTAGTAAATTTAGTCTAAGGGGTTTAGTTGCTCTAGTTATTATTCGATTTTCATAAAAATGACCAGAGCGTGTATGCAATGAGGTAAAAGATCCTATGGATGTTAATATTCTGTTCTAAATGTTTGCATATCAGTTCATGAACAACCGCGCACATTCCAAACAGTAGTGCAGATTTTTGGATGGATTTTCGCTTAATATTTTGCATTTGTTTCGTATGGCAATTAAAATGTAGTTCCGGATAATTGGATACGTCAATTTTTACCTTGAAAAGGGATGACTCGCGAAGTTTTAGTCATCTGATCCCTTTTGATCACATTCCACGTTTTTAATCGTTTCTGGATGGGAAATATTTGAACAGACCCCATAATTAGTGTTTTGGATGTGAGTTATACCCGAAGAGCGCCAATGCAGTTATTCGGTTCTATACAAAGCGGCCTAGTACAGTACTGTAGATTTAGTTATGCAAATGTTAGAAACTACCTGTAACCATACTGCTTTACCCGCACGTAATTTTAAGGCTCTAACCTATCGCGTATTCGCTCATCGCCTTTTCGGCATACACTGTTGAGCTTTCACTCGTTCGACTTGGATTTTAAACCTATACGATGGATTCAAAACCAAACCTTCGCTTTCTTTAAGTTACTGTTTAATCTGCTACGGCATTTCCGCAATTGCTTTGATTTAACGCTCACAAATACTCGGCTTTTTCCCTGAAAATGAACCGTCTTACTAAAACGTAAGAGTGCAATTCGACGGCTTTCTAGCGGGCCTAAATGTACAACTATCCAAAATTCTGCACGATAGCTGCGGATCGTGTTCGCAGTCACCAGTTTTATATCCAGCTGATCAACGTGAATTGTTCAGTCACTTACGCTCAACAAATGTGCAAAACTGGCACAGGCCTGCTAACCCACAAACGCGTCTCGCATTTACTGCGTCGATAAAGTTTGACAAGCAAATTGTTCCACGTAAATTGAACGCCCGATCTGGAAGTGTATATGACGAGACTGAACAGCTAAGCAGCTTTCAATAGTAAGGATCTCAACGACGCGGAGGTTGAAAGCCCGAGGTGGTATGGCGTCATGTGTGGCCCCTTTTTGAGTTCATATTCCGCATAATCTGTATTTTTCTGTTTGTTTTTGAGCCATTTAATGCTGTGTGCTATTTTAAACTCGCCGATGCATATCTTAACTCATCACTTCTCACTGAAATCACAAGCAAGTTTTATCTGATAACCGATTGGTGAACACTTTATAAATATCGACTTTGGCGAAAATGGTGTATATTGGTTGCGACTAAAACTGGTGGCATTCGGCAGGCGAAAAATTACACGTCTCCCTTGTCACAATCTAGGTTGTTATATGTATTTTTAGTCATCGTTTGTACAAGATACAGTTCAACTACGTGGTCTGTTCCTTTGGTGCAACAGGATCTAAAACGATCTTTGTCATTTCCAAATTGAGCAGAGCAACTCTAAGGCAGGTTTCCGGGCAGTTGGATCGGTCGAATGGTTAGAAAGAAGGAAACGTTGTGGGTATGATTAAAGTGGTTGTTGAAAAAAATTCTATTTGCAATAATACGGCTATCAACGGAACCGTCTTCTGGAGACCAGCTTCCATGCAGAGTTCCACTGCGAAAGATTTCATCCGCAATTCTACGCTCTATGGTGTGGCGTTATAGCAACTAAGCCGTTGTCGCGTCAGCTCATCCCTAGGACTGCTGAGATGTATAGCGAGTAACCCGCTAACGTAGAGAAATAGACCATGTTTTATTTTTTCAATAATTTGTTAAGCCTTTCAGCCCTTTTTCACTTAGGTTCTTTAGCTTTTGGTACGTTTTTACTCACTGTCTAGGAAAACTGGCTTAAACTTGACATATTTTTAGTCACGAAAAACGTAAAACACCACCAAAAACTGCTTCCCAAACCACAATTCTTGTTGTCCGTCCAAAGGGTAGTAGCTTCTTCGAAGTACAAATATTAGAAATAAAGTATACATTGGCCTAGGTCGAATCTATCAAAAATCCTCTGCTATACCTAAAATGCATAAGTATCCCGCCAGAATACTCGAGACGATCCAACACAAAAAGTGCAGCAGCTTTCCCGTTCATCGCACCAACATTACTAAAATGAATGCGTAGACTTTGGAAGATTATCGCGTTTATCCCTGCAGTTAAATATAACAAGAAATAATTAGTTCCCTTCAGTATTTCGAATAATACACTAAGACGAACACTGATAGGCACGCACATTGCGTCTTGTTTCATCAGTACCTATACAATACTAAGAAATTAGTTTTATACCGTTTACCATGTGTCACAAAACCAATCGATTCTAGTGAGGTAAACGGCAGCTATAGCACGAAGTCAAAGATAAATAAATGTCAGCAAATTTTTACTCTGCGCAAGCAACGGGTCTTAGCTGGCTTAAATCCAGGGCTTCGGTGAACCACAGGAAAGGTGGATTAGAATGGCGTAATCAAATTCGAAACGCGGTGCCGGGCTAACACTTAAGACGGGTCAACGGAATACACTTGCCCATTGATAAAGTTGGCGTTTTACGTGGAAACGGAATATTGGGTGAGTGTTAGTTGACCAGTGTTGATTGACGTTACGCTGAACCCAGTTTGGTAGGTGCTCCTTAACTGGAATCTGAAACACTGTCGGCACTGCTTATGTAACGGACTCCGAAGTTAACTTAAACCTGATAAGCGCAGTGAGATTTAAAGCCGATGGAGTATATTTCCATTACTAAATGTAAAGGAATTTTTTGGGTTCTAAGGTTTATCATAGCATTGACGGCGCATTTGGTTCTCTAAAATAGCAGAGATTGAAAGATTGGTTGCCCTCGTTGTGGCGACGTTATACATAAATCGGAGGTTACGTCATGCCAATTTCTAAGCCGTTGTCAATGCAGTTACCTTCAGTGGCCTGACCTGGCAATGCTTCTTGCTGAAACCATTAGAGTAGCCGTTTTCCACACGCGTTCATGTGTTTGTCCTTATCTCTTTAGCCATTTAATTGCTCTAGCAAGTACGTTTAGCGTGGGTGTGCAACGTTTGCACCGGCGTACGGTTGTGACCCATCGGTTCGAAAATGGTGTAGTGCGGAAACGGACCAGATCACGTTGGCTTTCGGTAGGCAAGCCGCTTGACGAGGCCGGTATTCCTTCTGTTGATAAGAATGTCCAGGTAAGGCCGGCGGTCACTTATCTATATATCATAAATACTTTTCTATTTGATATGGACCTCAGTAACCTGGTGAAGCAAGGGTTCCATTTGCGTCCGCAAATAACCGAACATCATAACCTCATGAACATAACGTTTTAGGTAAGAAATTTAAGGGATTTGCAACTTAGGCTCCTTTAGAAGGGAACTGTAGTTGATGAGATTGTACAAATAGGTTGCATCTGCCAGTATTCGTTTTCTTAGTTGTTTGTTCAGTTATAAATAAAATAGTGAAAATGTCATCACAGAATTACATTAGTATGTCTTGGCTTAAACGCAGTAGTCTGCTCAATAAAAAAGTCAAGAATATGCTGCCCGATATTTTTAAACTTTAAAGCAAAGCATCGGACGACAGCTTCATGCGTTGTCGTCCAGCCATAGCATAACACACTGGATTTGATGACGCAAGTTGTAAACCTGACATGATCCGTCTAACGAGGTCCCTCCTTGGTACTGTGCAACAAACACCGAAAGCAGAGGTAGCATGCGATTCGAAAGATCTATATCGACAAAGGTTAAGGTCACACTCGATAAAGCAAGCAATTGCATTGCTTGTATCTTGACCGTGCCCAGCTCGGGTTATCAACATTGCGTACCGACATAGTCAAAACGCCCTAGCCGCAGCCATTGATTTCAAGAGGTAACTCGAGGGCCATGACGGCTGATCGTCCTAGATCGAACGCTTCTTGCGTAGGACTTATAACCAGCCATCGACAGGAGAAACGAGAAGCTTCCATTAGCTTGATTACAAAATCCACTGTGGAAAGAACCAACCAACGCACATACCCAGGTGGATGTTTCCTGTCAACAAGTCGTTCATTGCGACGATAGGTTCCATATGTAAAACTTGAAAATCCACGAATTCATTAAATTCATCTACAAAATCTCCTTCGCCGTAACACAACACCGACTCTTAAGTTGATACACAATGAAAAGCATCTCCTGGATAATCTACTTTTTGTCCACTAGGTTAGAGCAGAAAGATCAAAGCTACAAACAGCGGAAACATGTTGACAATGCCGTCTAACTCACTCCACACCGGCGCAGCTATTAATAACCAAACGTTTGCCTCCGACATCTGTTTAGAAGAAGCTAACATTGTTCCGTCGCCATTTTTCTCATCGACCATTCAGACAAATGCCAAATATATGGTGGCACCGCTACTGCAAATTCCTCAACCAAAACAGCGAGGCCAACACCACGCCAGTCGCAAACTGTCCTAAATGATCCAAGTACTTTGTTGTCTCCATTATTTCTAGGGCTGCAAAATGCAAAGAGCTCACTACTGCTAAAGTTATCAGTGATAGATTTGACTGCGACAAATTTGCACTCAACTCCCTTTTAAAAATACCTCCGTGTCCGTGTTTCGGATATGCATGCTCGAAATATCGTAAGGCTTCTCGTCACTGACAATTTGGAAATCATTCCATCAGAAGCTTATGCCACACTGTTCCAATAAATATTGAACGGACAACTGTATACTACTCTTTTACTACTTGTATGTACACCCGCATTCTAAGTACACGGAAACAGAATCATTACAATATCTGTTCCGTTATGTAGGAAACCAAGCAGCTAAATAAAAATGACAAGTGGAGCTTTCAACATCCCTGTTTTCTCGTGGACCCCAATTCAAGTGTGTACCAGGAATATAAGGTTGATTTCTTCTTTACATAAATACAAATTGGCACAGTAGGTTACAATTCCCACCCGAAAGAATGACAGTTTGGATCTCAAAATTATCAATGACCTAATGCCAAATTCCTCTGATTTTCTGGAACGCTTTGCTGCTAATGACCACATGTGGTTCTTTTAATTCACAAATAACACCCGACTCCCAATAACGACTACGCCGAACTCACGAATGCTCACGTGCGCCGTGAAAGTTTATTGTGACTCGTTTGCTATTTTACTCAGATACGCTCATTGGGACGTAATCCACCTCACCGAATAGCCGTAAGCCGCGAGTGCTTCGCTATTAATCAACAACAATCTATACCTCGACGTACTGGCTGCCAGTAAACTTAAAGAACGTTACCTAACTTCGCGGAAAGACCGTTACACCCAAAACAGCAGGTAGGCTTAAAATGTCACTTACAACATATTGCAAAACGAACTACTCATTCATGAGGCAACACCATAAGTTGGCCTCATCACTGCTGCTGGCTCACCAGATCAAGCAAGTCGCTGATAAAAACGGGCCCCAGATATTCGATTGAAAATCATGAACAGATCAGTCTACTAAATCACAGAAATTCCAAGCTTACTCAGGGCAAAATCGAACCTGTAGCATCAGCAGGCTGCAATATAACAGAAAGTGCTCAAATAGTGCCATATTTAACCAGTGCTTTAGCGCCGCCCTCAACATGAATACTAAACAAGTTTGCATGGTCAGGCCACTGGTCAAATTCTAACAGCTCAGCTGCATTCACTCTAATCCCCGAAACATACACAGGGTTAATAGGTGCAAAGATTGAGATATTAAGGGATTCAGACAAAGTTTTCCGTAGTTTTGAAATGCTCCGCTCATGACCTCTCTCTGCTGTTGTTGATTATGTTCGATCAATCTGTGAACATCCATTTTGTGCCAACTCAGTGGACAGAATTCATAGTTGTTTTCAGTTTGAGCTTAAAATTATTCCGAAATAGGTTACATATCTAATTTATCGAAAAGGGTGTAGCTACTCATCCAATTATTGTCACTTTCCCCTATCAATTAAGCCAACCAACAACTCCCAACGCGGATTATTGAATAGTCGATCATGCATAAGGTACTACCATGAGATGCTAAACCGTAAAATTGTATCCTATGATTCTGTCAATTGGGGCTGCTCTAATTTCTCTTCATCTAAGCAACACCTTTGATCGGGTATCGCATGAAAAAATTAATAGCAGAATGATATTCTACATGGTGGGTGAATTTCTGTTTCTTGATTCAGATTAAACTAAACCTAGGTTTTGAATGTTAAAGAAGAAAATCAGAGTCTATATCGGTCCCCAGTGATGTGATAAAAGAAGTGTCATTGGACCACCACTGTTTTAAATGGATGTTATCGATAACTTGGAAGTGGTGAAGTTTGGCACGGCAAAATCTTTGCCGATATCCATATAAATTATACACCCGTTCTGTGAGTATGCCTCAAAGGATGCTGTCAACATGACCACCTTAGACTTGTAACCTTGTGCTCAAAGTGTGAAATGTCTTTGTTGACGGACAAACATTGTGCACCGTTCCATAATTGCGTCTTGATTCATAGCAATCTGACTATGGATAGGAAAACACTTAGTATCCGTCCAACGGTAGGAGAGCTGGGATGGCCATATTAAAGCTCATTTGACATCTGTAAACCGTAGGCTATGCCAACGCAATAGCAAAACATAGGGTGACATTTGTGTGCAGGACATTTTATCTACGATTCAATTATCCAATATATATGTATAACTGCATATACGGTTAAATGATGTATAGCAGCTCAAAATGGCGCAAATGCGTTTCAGTGGAGAAAGGACAAAGAACGTTCACAAAGCACCTTCTAGTTGGACTTGGTGATGGGTGGGGTGCTAGCGTTGGGATGAGCAACACCAAAATATTTCTCCCTTCTAAGTGATTAGAGGAATATTTCGAAGTACGCGTAATGTGACTGGACTGCAATGCGCAAACTCAATGAGGACTGTGAATGGCATTGAAGAGATGCTTGGGCAATTTACACTAAGTTTGTAGGCAAAGCGTATAAAAGTTGGGTGTCAGTTACCCGGAAATAGTGCACTCCCCTACGGTTTCGAGACCCACCATTTTCACTTGATGAGACCAAATAAGTAGAAACGCGTAGTGGAGGGTAATGTTTACATTCGTGCAACGTCCAGTTTCCATACACCTTCCTAGGGTCCAGAGACGCTTCACGAAAAAGCTATGTGGATATTCCTCAAAGTTGACATACAAGGAGCGATGCGATAAACTTGGATTTGACCCAGTTTGGCTTCGGATAATGAAGCTGAACCTATGTTTTCTTTACAGAATCATAAATTGTCAAATTCGCAGTCCTGAAAGCGGTGTTCACATATCTGTAAACAACAGATACCCAATACGTAACAAAGAGGTAAAGGTCATGATTCCAAAATTTTCTACGAGAATCAGAGAACGTTTCTTTCTAACCCAATACTCAAAGATTTGGAACAAACTTCCAAGTGATATCAGAACATGCTATACGCTTTGCAATTTTAAGCTTGCTATTAGTAAGCATTTAACCGTCCAAAACGTGATTAAGATGTTCGGGACATCACAGTCCCTAGATAACGCATTCGAAAACGGTATCCATGGTGCCTGAATAAATTTCTGAAACACATACACATAACATCTCGGACAACAGCCCCTTTCATTACATTTTTTTCTCTCGGCCCAAATATCTATCATATGATTGTAAAGAATCCTTATTCAGTGGCAGGTAAAAATAGCAGAACGATTCTGATTACTCTGTGTAACATAATTTGCAATTGCATCCATGTTTATCTCTGAAAATGTATTGATGAAATGTCATGGAAAAGTTGTACCATTGTTTGATCTGTTCCTTATAGAGAACAGCTTCTCGCATAGTCGAGGAATATACAATTTATTTATTTATTTATAGTGCATCTTTAAAGCCGGAACATACTGCACGATGTGATAAGCTTACTCTTGGTTCGCTATGGCTAAGGTGCAGGAAGCGAAACCTGGTCAATTATTTTTGATCTTATGCACAGTTATACGCGTTTTCAAATTTTAAATGACTGGTGCAAGCAACCGTCTATAAAGCAATGCATAAACGAGACTAAGTGACAGAATGAAAGTTTATGGTTAGCATGAGTAAAGACGTTTTTCTTAACAGATATACCAGAAAACAGAACAAGCTACCACCCGGAAACAATGCTCACACACTTAGGGACACATTTTGCCATGGCATCATCAACTGCCTGACTGTACAGAAACCGATCAAACTGTTTGATAATCCAATGACCATAAGAACAGTGTATGACTTGAGCCAGGGTTTCAAATTCTCGTCCATATTTTCTCGTGGGACTAAGCTGCTTTATAATTAGCGACGGCAGACGGAGTCAGATCGAAGTGTAAATCGGCAGCAGCAGTGGGAACAGAAACGCTTCATATGTGAACGATCTGTGGCGCGGATCAATAGGGAACGCCGGAGGTTTTTTTATATTATAGTATGGGCATTTAACCCATTGACACTATTATCCGCAGACTCGTGGTATATCTTGCAATAATAACCCACTTTCCTATAACATTCTAAAACAAACATGCATCGATTCGTTTGGCCTAAATGAGCTTTTGCTTCAAGAATGAAAAGTTGCCGCAATAAAAACCTATTAAACAACTATATTCCAAAGCTGAAATCATGTTTTTTATGCATGTATTGGAGAGAGAGCTTAAAATCCCACAGACTTTATTTCGATTTAGCCAATCAGCTATCATGTCTTTGTTGTCATTCTAAATGTATTTATCTGAGATGTTTTCAATTTTTCTGATTCCCCTGTGCTCAACTTTCTGTACACTATGTTCCTGTCTTATCATGATGATACAGACCTATCTCTCACCGTAGATCATAAACGTTTATTACGTTTTTCATTTATGAGCTTCATATTTGTGAATTTGAAGAGTTTTGGGTGAATCAACTATGATTCCGTAGGTTTAGCGCCATAAAGCTTACATGCTACACAAAGTTTGATCTACCGGAATAACGTCCCCTTTAGACCACGACCTTCACCACTACAAGTTAGTAGTTTATTACATATCATCGGAAGACAAGGGACAACCCTGCAATTTGAGTAGAAAAGCTCCTTCTCTAGGCAGTGTACTACATTCCAAGGCCATTTTGGTCAGTTTGTATGATACAACACTCATCATGCTGGTACACCTGATGGAACGTTCACACAAATTTATATCATTAAGGAATATACAAAAGAACCAATTGGTAAACACAACTGTTATATCAGTGACAAACTTTAGGAATAATAAAGAGCCTTAAAAGTGTCTTAGACTGCACCACTTGTCAAATGACGGCGAGAGGAAATGTGGGTGTACTACCTAACTGATTGAGCTCTACATTAAGATGGGATGTGAAGCCGGAGAGCAATCATCCTACTTTTCAAGGTTTACCATAATTGTGCGAAAGATGATCCAGGCACTTTTTTGAAAGTCTTTTGCATATCCAAAAATATGGTATTTAACTCCATCGACAGCTTGTTATGTGGATCAACAATATAGTAGCAGTAATGAAGCTTGACTGGACAAGGCTGCTTCGGGATAATAAGGTTCTTGAAATTAGAAATTCAAATTATTTTACAGCCTTTTCATGACTTTAACCAAATTTTACAGTGTCTCCATTTGTGATGTGAAATCAGCTCGGCAGTTCCCTAATGAAACCTAGCAACGCTAGCACTCATTTGTCTAGAGAACGTAATCCGCAAAAGGATATGGATTTCAGGGCTAGCATGTTTAAAGGGACCATTTGTCCAAGCCACCTAAGGGAGATAGACACAAGGAGCAAAGGTGTTTTTATCACTGTAGAAAACAGTCTGTCGTTCAGTGCTGTCATTCGAGCGATCATTTTGCTTGCGTGGTGTCAACACAGCATGAGCAGAAATATAGACTAAATTCGGCAACTAACCGCTGCAAACTGCATGTAGACAAAGAAATACATGCGAAACTCGCATCCCGTGAATCCCATATTTCTATTATCAGCCTTCGTTACTTACTTTGTTGGTACGAGAGAAAGATCTGGTTTACCTCAAAATATCGCAATTCAACTCGACCTCATCCATTCTCACAAATAAGCCACCACTTTAACACCGCATGCAAAATCACAGGTTTCCTCCTCGATACTGACCAACCTGTTGATTATTGGTTTAGTTGCACCTTCTACACACTAATGTTTCTTTTTATTTATTGAAACAAAAGATGCTTAGAACTTAGGTTACATTAAAATGTTATTCTATTAGAATTTAATCTTATACTTTTTCTCTTCTCGGTCGATCTCTACACTTTATGCAGAAACAAGTCCACACAAGCTCACATTCACTCATCTGGAGACGTCTAGAACCAGAGTTGAAGGCTTACAGTAAACCCACGCAAGCCTACTGTCCGTAGTTGAAGGTTAATCACTTTGTTTTCTTATTGTGTACGTACCTTTTGTGAAGCAAGCATCGATCGTACAAAAAGACATGAGCTACCTCGACTCAAAAAATTGTTACTAAACACGCATGACGAAGAACATTTTATTTGTGACACCAGTTAGAAGTTGCTGAACTGGGCAAACTTCAGGCTTGACGAGCTGCAGTTTAAACTGCTGTCGTTCAGAGCGGATTATAGATTGCCTGTAACACGGTGAATTTTCTTATTTTCTGAGGCCCATTATGAGAACTTCTTTGATCAAGTGAAGGATCTACAACCAGCTAGCGCTGACAAGCCTATACCGTTTGGAAAAAACTGAACGGTGTAGCCCATAAAGTAAAAACTGTACTAACAAAGTAGGTGCGTGTTTAGGAATAGGCGTATGCACGCGTTTTGAGAATAACGTGCTAGGGGAGTAATTGTAATGAAGCCAGATAAAGGATCGGGTGTGGTTGCTTTTTACAACTTGAATACCGCCGGAACACGAGTGTTATACTCACTGACAGCAACAAATGGGGGAAACTTGAGTAGTCAGACGACGCGACTTTTTTGAATCACAAGTAATACAGCATTTATAAATGCTCCTCGAATATTGCGTGATCAAAGCTGCCACTTAGAGCCATTTAAAGCCTATGGTTTAACCACATCGCAGCTGCATGGGCTTCAGAATACGCAAAAGGTTGGTGTGCTACTCAAATCAATACTATCGATGGTAAACGCACTCCAACATAAACTAGCTCGCTGGTTGATAAAATATCTTTCTCCGCTACCAGCTTATTTCAATCTACACTACGTTAAAGATATAATTGAGCTTCTTGAAAATCACAATAAAGTGAATCTGTTCGACACATTGATGTGTTCTTTAAATATGGGACTTTTGTTTATCAACGTAGCACCGCATCAGATTGTAGACTACGTTAATGAATTGGCAGAAAGTCCCGGTTGTTCGTTGCTGCTACCGGTGGAGTTATTACGATTAGCATTGCTTCTGTGTACAGGAGATGTAGAAGTTCATTTCAGAAATACCTCGTGTCGTCAAATGCATGGGGTGGCTATGCGCAGCCCAAGGGGTGCCATTCTAGCGGGATTTTGAGTTGTTGGCAGAACAATGGATACCCGAATAACTAGCTCAGATGCCATAATACAAACGCTAGGTGGATGACATTTTGGTGTTTTGTCCGTTACACTGGCAGCTAGCGCAACTAGTGACGTGTTTAAACGACGTGCACGCCAACTTGAGTCACCAGCAAAGCTGAACAGCCGAACTACCTTTCTTATTTAAACATTGTCATCAGCCGCAGAGCTAAATGACAAGTCAGTAGTGATCTACAGCAAAGCAACTTAGTCTAACCAGTACCTGCATTTCACCAGTTTCAGGCCAGTGCAGTGCAAACGGACGCTCGTTAAGGACTTATTCAGTCGTGTCAAATGAATCTGTTCGTCCGATTGTCCAGCTGATACACTATAGCTGATTACAAATGTGAAAATTGTAAACAGCCAGTATCAGAGATTCCTCGAGAAGCACAGCCAAATCAGAGGAATGTGAGACTAGGTGTTAACCCTAGCTGAGAAGACGATATCCTTGATGCCACCATTTGAATGTAGCCTAGCTGCACTGAGGTCTACCAGGCATCTGGTATCTTCTACCCGGAGCACTTTCGGTGTTGCCGAATTTGCTATCATTGAAGACTCACAAGCTTCTCTTACCTTTATTAAAAGTAACTGATTTTTGGGGCCAAATCTCACAGTAGATACCTTTGCGTGTGTAAATGAGGAGCCGGTTACACAGGCAGAACAGATAGGGCCCTGAGAACCCTAATGAACAAGCACGTGTTAAATGGGTTCAATGCGGGATAGCACAAATAACGGCCCCAAAGCCAGATTATATGTGCACACAGGCCACCAGCATCTTATATTACCAGGCAATTATAGACCTCAGGTCATCTGATCAAGGTAAGCACGGCATGCAAAGTTCTGCTGGGTCACAACAATTCGCGGCTGCTGCGATTTACTAAAGCTGACACAATAGACCAGGGTAAACCGGCACCTTGCATGCAAAAACGATATCAGTTAATCTCAGATTATCCTGGACATAATGGCAAGACTTCCGTTGTATTTCGTCTGGTTTGTTTTCAAGATGGTTTGCGCCATTTAATCCTTGTGCGTGATTCCGTTACTGTTTATGATGCTGAAAAGACTGTATGAAATGCAGACACCTGCAAATTGTGGGCTTTTCACTACAATTTTCTAACTGAATTGGTCCAACTGCTACCTCGAAGCTGCACGTGGAAAATATTTGTTTCATTGATTAGAAAGAAGCAATTATACAACTATTTCCAGTCAATCACGTGCTGAGGCAATTAAATGATTTTGTAGATATCGTTTTTATTTAATCGCACCTTTAAACTGATGGTTATTACTCAAGAATATAACAGATATCATGGAATTTCTCTAATATTTTGACCGATACATTAGAAAGTTCCGGAATGAAGTTACGGTTAAGCAAATTGCCATCCCTTGTCATACAAAAATATGCTGGAAGCAAAGTAGTGGCCAGACCCTTTCAACGAAATCCAGCAATGCGTAGATAATTGAATAAAGCGCAAAAGCTCGAACGATTCAAAACACACCACTGTAGGCAAGGTCATTTGAAAGAATGCAATTTTGCGGTCATATTGAATTTGCCGCTTACCAAATTACGGTATAGTTGGTGCCCCGAGATTTCTCAATATGTTTCAGGAAATTGACGAATACCGGCTTTGCTACAGTGTGGTAGATTGTAGGAATGAATGAAAGGGCTGATGTAATTTGTATCTTGTAATCACGCTTGTACAAACGATCTTTTCAAGCCCTTTCTGGCCAAAATGACAAACGAAGCTTGCTTCCGAATATTTGCTCAATATCTCCTACTGTCTAGAAATGTACTAATATGAATCGAGTCTGGTTCTTCGGTCTCGATTTCGTAATCCAAAGAAGTGATTGCTTAGGGATCATTCGATATGATGAAAGAATTACAGTCTGTTGCTAAGGGGGCGTATAGGATTAAAGTAACTATTGGATTGGCAAAATTCGGGAAGACCCATGTACGCTTGCGTTGCGGAGCTTTGTTGTCCAATACTTGTTTTATGCCCTCAGAATGCCTAAATATTTATCTACAAAATGACTTGGCCATTAGAAATTTTGCAATTCAGCAACGTAGAAAGATTGTTAATATAAAATGACGTGCCATTAAATGTCGAAGTAGTGATAAACAAAAGATACTTGGCAGCAACTAAAAATAGAGAATTTTGTCTTATTCCGCAGACAGTTATGATTGGTGTTGGCAAAATGCACAGCAGCATTGTAAACGCCAGTTGCGTTAGGTGGTTTCTCAATGGGATTTATAACGATGAAAAGCGATTGCTTGACAACTATCGTAGGATGACCGGCGTGAAAAGTAACATGACCGTGATAAAATAGTGGCCCTAATTAAAGTGACTGCCAAGCTTTTCACAGTAACACTGATGCATTTTTACTCAATGCTACGTTCCGAAGAGGGCTGGTGAGCACACTTGTTAGTTTGATTTGTTTCCTCCTCCGATTGAAACAGCTAGTGCATACAGGATTACATGTCGGCAAGCTGTATTTCGTAAAGCATTATTGTAGAGCCAACATTGATTTGGGTTGGGTGTTCCTTGTGCAAGATACTTGAAATGAGGAAACCTTTATTGACAATCAAGTCCAGTGTAATGCTTGGGCTCGTGACTTATCTGTTTAGTACTTTGATTGGGTTGCAACAAGCCACGATAGACGGGATTTCGGTTTGTCAGTTGTAAGTAGAACAAGAGGAAGTCTCTTCACTGGCGCCGGTATTCATCACCGTACCATCCCATGGCTAGCATTCTGCGCTAATAGGGAAGACAAAACAAGTCTCAAACGAGTTGGTCGTTCTACGTCTTGGAGCATAAAGTACATCAAAAGCGCTTTCGCGTCATTGAAGCAAGTTTTGGATAACATATTTCAGATGTAGCCTTATGTGTGCGTTCATCATTTGTGGAAACACCAACCGCAAGAAATTTCTCTTCGCCTTCCGCAAAATTCTAATATGCTGGCTGGCAATTTCAGCATGTTCCAGAGAGTTAGGGTCATACTGCACAATCATTTTTAATACGCTTTTTGGGAAGCACGTTGCAACTACCGGTCACGGAGACGATCTTTATGGGTAAGCGGATAGCGTGTGCCATAGGCTTTGCATTCTATTACGGTACACCGTTTCTGCTTTTTAGCGGACAACTTACAGAGCTTGGCAAAATCATTATGCAGTGTCGTGTACTTGTCCCAGGCTTTACTGTCTAACATATTGCAACATTGTCTGTAAAAGCTCGCGGAACCCCATCCGGTATATCAAAGCATAAGGCACATTAAAAGCAACGAATACTATTGACAATTTCGGGCGATGTTGCATATGTTTATAACATTTAATCCGTGTCCATTGACGGACTGTAGATAACGACCTAATCCCCTTGCTTGGAATTAGATACACCAACTACTCAGTTTCACAAAGCATTCATTGTTTGCTGCTTTGGAAATTACTAACACCAACTAGCATCCTTAAGCCATACATCCCCAATAAGTATGCTTGGTTAAAGAACAATGCAGTAGATATTTTGTCCGGTTTTATCAGTCGGCAAAAGCAGCAGCTGGTGTGTATCATTCGGGGCACACTGCGTTCACTGCAATACGACAAAGCTTTTTACCAACAAATCAGTAGTGATTCGAGTAACGAGTAAAATTCCCCGGTCAATTCAAATGTCAAAGCCGGAAATCCGCCATGGTGCTATTGTCACAAAGGTTAATCGGAAAAAATTTGAGCTGACCTCGATAATATCAACCACAATATTTGCAATCTTGCTCTCAAAATACGACTGATCATCAAATGAAACAAAAAGGAAGCTACATACAAATGAGTTCTCATCGAATACACATCCTGGTGCGTAATATAAAACAAATAGACTTCCCTAGTTTCAAACTGCTATGGATGTGGCGTCTAGTGAGAGGACGTCATCACCTCGCAGGCTAACCACTGTCAGTGACGGTGGAAGATATTTGGTGCTATATCCCAGTCAGTTTGCAAATTATATAGTCCAGCCATCCTCCCCCACGGTTAAGTGGCTTGAGCTGCTGGCTAGTTGGCATCTGCCTCTAGCGGTCATGGGTTCGATCCTCCTTAGAGGACCGAGGGAATGCGCACCAATGACGAGCCCCAATAGGGCGAAAAGCAGCTGGTGCTTTTCCGGACTAGGCTGTGCTATGTAGCTTGTGAACTATTGGGAGAAAAACCTCAACAAATTATAGTTACAATCCTTCTACTTTCGAGTAATATAAAACTGAAAGAATCGATATTCTAATCAATTAATTAGCAGTCACATGAGTGAGCCAAAAGCGGGATGATTCGCGGTGCGCGCATACACGGAGCATGAACGATGGCTTAGGTTCTAGCTCGAGCTAGCAAATAGACAGTGAATGAAAAGGCACATGTACTGATGGAGAATAAGTAATGCTTGTGTCAAAATGGGGTTGCGCGTATATAGTGCAGCTTTTGAACTACGAGGTATGGTCAGGAAAGCAAAACAAAGCAGACGTCAATGAAGCATTTATGACACTTCTTTAACAAGGTTATTGCTATATTGAAGACTGACTAATTTTCCGGAGCGCTCGTCCTAGATGATTCAGATTACTTAAGTAATGTGGAAACCATTTCGTCTGATAGCCAAACTTTTATGACAGAAAGTACCATAGACACACTCCATTTCGTCGAAAAGCATATGTGTTGTGAATTGTAAAGCCTTAAACTCCGTGTATTCATTTCCGACGACAAATATAAAGTGGTGAAAGCTAAGGACAGCAATAATCCATAAATGGATGGTTGGCCTAACTTGCATAAAGCAGGAATGCCTGTGCGACCGATTATCTCCATGGCGAATTCGCCGCACCACGCCAGTGTCAAATGGTTGAACACCGTGCATGAGTCTTTCAGTAAATCAAAGTAGTAAAGCATACTTCATTAGGCACGTTCCAACTAATTCCTCACTTGGTGTGTGTTACTTTGACCGGAAAGCAAAAGTCTTCAATTTCTATTAAGTCTCCTATCACTAAGTCCCCTTTAAAAATGACTGTTGACTACATATGCCAGTTTGTCTCAAAACGTGGCTTTCAAATTCGGCTCCCCACGGAATTGTTAATTAACACGCTTCTTTTTGCAAGTGAGGGATGAAGCTTTACTTACAGAGAAAAGCATATCGGCGAACAGAATGCGTGGCCATAGGTAGCCAACTATGCCAGCTGTTGGTAGTCATATTCATGTATATGGTTTCAGAAAAGGCAGATGAAAAAATAAGATCGGCGAATCTGTATAAATCTTTGATGTTCCTATAGTGCTAATCATGGATGGCTGTGTGGAACGTCATCATGCGAAAAGTCTCAAGAAGGTATCCGAATCTTGAACTAGGGCTTGATAGTGAGTAGGAGTATTGTATGTCTTATGAATATATACTGATTACGCGAAGGTCAGACGGTACCATCAAAATGTCTACAGGAAGTCAATAGAGACCGTCAGCACTTACAAGTTACGAGTTTCTCATCTATACAACACAAACGATCTTTCGTCTGGAGACTTTTGTATCGGGCCTATGTGATCTGCACACAATGAACAATGCTTTTATACGGGTATAGAAGCATTGCTTTATAAGCTCTGTTGGGTGGTCTGGCGGGTTATCCAATAACGTTAATGAAAAAATGCAGTTAGTGATTCTATTATCATTAGCATGGAGTTACCGTATGTAACGCAGTAACACTGCATGCCCAGTGGCTATATAGCTTTCATAGGCAGCAATTGTATCCAAGGAATTTTTCAAGAGTAGGATGGCGAATAGCGATGAGTAACAAAATGTAAGTGGCGGAATGCGTCATCTAACCAACTTTTAACTATTGCTAGCGGGAGCGCAGAAACAAGCGTTCGAAGGTAGTATTACACGGTTGACACACGCGAATGGAAAAGAGATTTCTACGGCACTCTAGTTCGCTGTGTCGTTCTGCTAATTTCGAGGGGTGGCTGAACTCCAATAAAGGAAGGCACACATGAGTTGGTTTGCGTAAACTCAAGTACGCCACAAGCAAGTTGCCTCGTATCCAGCCGTACCGCCCGCCAAATACTCACAAACGTTTCAGTCTCAGCAGGTGGAACATTCCAATGACGTAGCTAGAAACGCGATGTTGAGGTCGGCCCAGTGCATTAAGGTTTTTCTTCAGACATGGCTGCCAGGCTTGGATTGCGTTTTCGAAATGGGGGCGAACATATGCATTGAGCAACTGTCTGAAAATAGGGATGTTTGGTTATCCGAACACCAGTCATAGCAAGGCGATGTGTTGGTTACCATTTTTCGGTGCCTTCCCAGATTGCTTGGGATAACACAAATCATTCTCAACAAATAGGTCACGTTTGCGTTTCACGGATGATCGTTGCAGTACTTGCTATCCTAGCCTGTAGGAATAAATACTCTCTTGTCGTATGGAGAGTACGTTGCATTGGTTCACTTTGAACGGTAACAGATTTCGGAATGACCACTGTTGTACCATATCTAGGCCCCAATAAAGTGAATTCTAATGGGCATGCGACTGAATCCGGCGTCATATATGGATATCGTCAACAAACAGCAGGAAATTTGAGTTGACCTTTCGTGCTAGGTAATTGATGTAGACCAAAAAACAACCGACGACGTGGAACTGAGCCCTGTGTCATACCAGACTAGACCGGCATGGGTTCGAATAAGGTAATCCGGACTCTGACCACTAATTGTCATTACAGGAAAGCTAGTAATCCAGCTAAAAAGTGGGGTCTCGATCCCATAATATTGGGGGTTGAAACGAAGAATCCATAATCTATTCGCTCAAATGCCCTGGACAAACACAAGTATATCACACGAAACGCCTCTCCAGCGTCAACTGACTAGGTGCAAATGCGCGAATAATAAATTATATGTGCACGATCACTGTCGACGAAAGTCGTGGTGCTCGGGTGGAATAATGTTACAAATTTCTGGAGAACGCACCAACACATAGGCAACGATAGGTTTCATGACCTCTGACCATTCAGGAAGAGAGACTGGGTGGTAGTTTGGGAACTCAGTCCCGCCTCCGCCATTATGAATCGGAGTTAGTATTGTAAGGTTCCGTATCGCAGAAACCTGATTCTGGTCTTAGTAGCGCTGGACGAACTGGGCCAAATGTTTTACCGATTGACTTACTGCTGCTCCCAGTGTCTCTGGGAGAATGATGTCGACTTCCGGAGAGCTGTAGTTGGTCTGGGATGTTAGCTTCCGCAAAACAGCTTCGGCAGTACATGCGATGTGGGTTACTCCTGGAGGCGGGAAAACAAAAGTTGCAAGGTGACCGGACGGTGAGACACTTAAATGGGGGAGCATATTGCGTCCGCCACGCGACTGCTGCTTCTATAGCTGTTCCAGTTAAACCATAAGTCGTCCGGAGGGGAGGAACTTCCTGCCTCAGCTTACGAGGCCTATTGATATACTTGTATAGCCGTTTGTGTTTAGCGTTAAAATGTTTTGCCATATTCTGCCGCTATCCACCTTTTTCATTGCTAAGCCTTCCAGTGCAGTGTTTACGCTGGGCTACGATTTTGCTTCAATTATCTGGTTATGGTGATGAGCTGTACTCTCTCCAAACTGTGTTACGTACAGTTATCCATTTTCTAGTTCTACTTTAGGCCCTTTCATAACCCTTGTCTCTGAGGCATCCGTAACCTGTTGACTGAATTTTCTGACGAATTCGAGACAAGCGACTCCTGGGTGGCTTTCAGCCAGGAAGGACCAGGTTGTGAAACTGACGAGCTAGGCCAAGCGCTCGTAAGGCGGAATAGTGCGCACCATTTCAGCGTTCTGGTAGCGATATTCTGCATAGCAGATGACGTCGAAATGGATGACTGCATGATCACTTCGACTCAATGGGAAATCTACAATCAATACATCAATCATATATCCTTCGTGCTTAAACACAAGATCCAGCAAAAGGTTCCTTTGCCTGTGCTAAAACGTGTGGGCATAATGACGTGATTGCAAATTGGAACACTGGTTATGAGCTCTTGCAGATCTCTTTTGTAGCAGGCGTTTATAATATATGTACATGGAACTTACCCATGATAAGCATGTGCATTTGCTTTCGCTTTAGGGTCTATCCTAAGGCTGTCTCAAGGTAGAAGTGCATTTCCGGTGTATTGTTTGTTTGGCGGTACAACAAACTTATACGGTAGGTGACTCTGCCATGTAATTGTAGGCGGCACGAAAGAATCGGCAAACTGTTTGTCTGAACCCTCAACTGCCTCCACTGTAGGTCGCTTCGGTTATACAGAACAACCCCTACTCCATTTTTTAGCCCGTCATTTCGTATTAGTATGGTTTGGCAGCGAGAATTTAGCGTCCGTCATTCTAGTGTGCAACCATGTCTCCGTGACACCGAGGGTATCGCATAGCTCCGAAATTTGGCGAACTTTCATTTCGACCCGATTATTGTAAAGGCCTTGAGCATTAATATAAAGACAGGATAGTTTATCGGTTTCTAAGAACCCATATGGCAGAATGCCGACCGATGCTAGGTCAGCCGACATTGGTTTTTGATGAAATGACCTTGTTCGCAGACTAATTTGTCCAACACATGTCTAATTTTGTGTCTAGACATACTGCAGATTCCCGCAAGATAGCGGTAAATTGATGCTTTACATAATCGCTGAGAATTTTGGCTTTTTAGGTAAGCTCATGTCTGGACAATTTTAAGCTCCAGCAGTTTATAAAAGTAGTTTAGCTGGAATGCTTTTCCGATGTTGCCATCAACGTTCTAACATTTTTGTCGCTTTCCGCTTTGACCGAACCAGGCTTTTTAGGATTCTTGGGCCACTTCTTCTATAAGTTGGTGAGAGTGGTAAACTTTTGCGCCATGGCGCTAGAACGTTGTCCAAGAAAAATGTTTTACGGATGTACCGCCACTGTTCCTAATCGGAATTACCGGCCTCATGTCTATCATGGGAAGGAAATTTGACATGCCATATGCAATGGCTGTGCTTAGACAATCTAGCTTTGTGTATCCATTCGAAAAATTTCTTATCGATTTCCGTGTTCTCCAAAAGACCTCAAGACAAGTCCGTGTTTAACGCTATTGCAGAGATTAAAACGTTTTCCAAATCAATGACGGATTCCAGTGTCACTCTAGTAATTCTGCGTTCGCGGTATTGTGAAGATTTCGGGTGACGAATGACTTTCACTAGATTTGGGGGTTTGGTTTTATGTTCATCTTTATGCACAGTGAGTTTCACTGGACTTCTTCGTCAGACAACTTACTTCACACTGTGATGGCGATAGCTTCGAGGACATTTGTGCACACGATAGTCAGAGACTTTTTGCTAAAGCCCATTTTGTTAATCTGCAAGTTAGTAAGTGTATGGCCCTGGCTTTATACTAAGTGCTGGTGCTCAATTGCTTGTCACACTTTTGGCGTTGGCAGTGTTTGCAACAGAGGAGACATCAACTGTAGCATCCAAAGTGCTTTCTGCAGCGATTTATGCATATGTGACTGGAATCTTAATGAGTTGAACTAGACTAGATACCTTTGAGATGCAGACGCAGTAGACACGGGGTTCGGTTGTCTCAGCCTTGCTAATGATACAAGTTGTCAAAACTGGCTGAATTTGATCGATCACGCGTCCCGCGTGATGCCTGAGTTTTTGGTCCTGATACCGTTGGTCAATCAGAGCCACGGTCCGTTATCGGCTGGCATTCTTCCTAAATTGTGAAATATAACGGTAACGTGGACCGTGTCAATGTGATTCAGGCAAAGCAACTTTTGCACCATTGCTCCTCTTTGAAGCCAATGTGTTGCCTTTGAGCATACTGGATACCAGTGATATCAGCTTAGCGTTCATTCCTTGTTCGACTTCTTCTGCTAACGGTTCACGCTTTTACATTTGACTAATAGGAAGATTGCACACGCAGAACCAAACTGGAGGTCGTTTTGGGAGCTGTTTCGTTACTTCACGTGTTGCTGGAAATGTATTGCACACATTGGTTGGTATAGTTGGAACAGTGCAAGCAAGGTAAAGTAAATTTGACTAATTGGTTACATTCTGTGAACCTGCATTTACCCTTAGACTGAGGCGTTTAGGAATCGCATCTAATTCCATTTTGATACTTGACAGAGGGTTGCTACCATACACATTGACGTTGCGAACACTTCCGCCTAGCCGGTTACATACCCTAGTTGCGAAATGGATGTGTCCAGTTTATTCTTGGTCAAACATTAACCTGTGGAGTGAGAGGGAACGCGAAAAATCAACCTGCCTGGACTTACTCGGACGCAGTGCACCCTCGTTGCGGCATGGACAGATGCTTGCCGGTATGAGTAGTAATCATGTTTACTGACCGGAGAGCTGCTCGCGGCAGGGTGATGCGGTTGACATGACAGCAGGTGCATCGATGGCCATCGATCGATAAAAATGGTTAACTAATGCGTTCGGCTAGCTGAAAAATCTCCCCCGAAACCAGTAAACCGATTTAGGTAATAAGGTAACGGAATAATTTATCGCTTGGCGATCCACTGGTTAGAGCCGGATAGAGTCGAATAAGTGGAGCTTGGGCGACGTGTGATGAAATGCTTAGGGGACACCCGGCTACAAGGCGGATCACACGGTGGCTGGAAAAGTTTTTTCACAGTTACTACAAAAGATGGCAGACACCTCCAAATTTTTCCGGTGACTGAAAGAGCACATAAAAAGGAATTATATGGTATACGATGATCTACAGCCCGTCAAGATTGCACGTAGAAAAGGTACGGATTGTCTAAGCCTCGACTTTGTGTCAGCCTGTCTGGATTTTCAAATGGCAAATTCCATTGGTGAGTTGTTCACTTAATAGCCCGGGAACTAACCCAAACTAAATCTAACAATTTTGATAATTTTAGTGTAAACGCTGGGGTGTACCAAAAGTTAGCTATAGAGAAAGGCGATATAATTGTACGCAAAGAACAGATTTTGGTTTGGAAATATACACATGGTTTTGTCCCGTCCAACTCTAAGCTAATTGATGTCCAGTAATGAACGTAAAAGCACTCATTGATTGAACTAGCCTAAAATGCAACATCAACGTATTGTACATATATATGCATGCTAAAATAGGTTTTGCTTCTCGTCTGGATGTTGCCATTTGACTTGAACTTTTTCATAAATGAGCAGTTGTTTATCCTGCATTACTGCGATTTGGGTTGCATGCGGTTGACATAAGTACACCTAATTCGTGGATGTAAAGCTGAGATAGCAAAATAAATCGGAATGGATTGTAGGGTATATATATCCACCAGTGAAATCACAAGATGTTCTAGAGTGCATAGAAGAAATTTTGGGTATAAAGGCGCAAACGGTATTGGATATCAACAGACCTTGACCAAAAATAAACTTGTAAATGGTTTCGGTTCCTTGCCGTAGCATTATAACCTGGCAACATTTCCTACATTTTATATGCTATGTACTTACTGCGTGATAATTTACGCAGTTGTAGAGCAAATGCTAGGAGCTTGCATAAAATAAGCTTTGTGTATGTAAAGTTTAATAGGCCGCTTTGAAATCCATTATTATAATTAACTCTCATAGAAATTGGGAAGCCTTTTACAGATATTTCAGGCTTGCATAATTATGGAATATACCTTTGTGAATGATAGAGTTCTTAGTCAAAAAGAAATGTGGTAAAAAATATTCGCTCAAGGGTCGTAACCAGGGTAGTAAGCTTGATGTGCATGATGAATGTAAAACATGACTCATACAAAAGGAGTAGATCAAAAATATTATCCATGCTATACATATACAACAAATTTCTACGCTCCGTGTGTACGATACATTCAATATTTTTTCACTGGAGTGCGAGTGATATAGCAACTTGGACACACCCACGGTGTGGTCACGCTCACCCGCTCGACTATGTCATCATACGTCAGCGTGATATGCGTGAAGTGCGCATGACACGTGTACTGAGTGGAGCTGAGTGTGGCACTGATCATAAATTGGTGCGAACCAAACTGTACATATATTTTCGTAAATCTATGTATTGCACTCCCGCCGTGAATCGGCGTAAATTTAACATTCTCCTCCCTCTGTACAGTGGTGAAACTTATTGAGCTGGAGAAACGGTGGCTGCACGCCTGTGTGATGTGGACCAGCCTATCCGACAGTGGGCGACCTGTGGCATCAGATTCGCGACCTGGTGACAGTGGCTGTCGAGAAGACTATCGAACTCGCAAACGGTAAGCGGCATGATTGGTTTGCTGACAACAATGCGAAGATTGGCGCATCGGTGTCGGAGAAGACTGCAACATTTGCTGCACATGTAGCAGACCCAGTGACTTGGGGAAGCAAAGATACGTTGGGCTATTTCGACGACGACTGACCCGAAAGATCCGTCGCATGAAATATGCATGCTGGGCGGACAAGGCGAAGCAGATGGAATGCAACGCCGAAC